>SJXQ01003608.1:0-25798 GCA_006408695.1 Aepyceros melampus | reverse complement strand
GAAGAGTTGACTCATTGGAAAAGACTCTGATGCTAGGAGGGATTGGGGTCAGGAGGAGAAGGGGACGACCGAGGTTGAGATGGCTGGATGGTATCACTGACTCGATGGACGTGAGTTTGATTGAACTCCGGGAGTTGGTGATGGACAGGGAGACCTGGCATGCTGCAATTCATGGGGTCGCAAAGAGTCGGACATGACTGAGCGACTGAACTGAACTGAAGTAGGCAATGCTACTATACAAGAAATTAACACAATTTGAAAGATCATTTTATTTATTTCTCTAGATTTAAGGATATATTTTAGAGTTACTCTATTAAAGATTTATCTCACTCGCCTACAAGAATTTCAGGCCTCTAATTTTCCTTTCTCCTGTGGGATATTGTATATTCAAAGCCTCAAACCTACTTTTAGCTTTTATTTCATCACAGTAAATGTCAACAACCAGTTTTTCACCCAATGCAACCATAAGGTCTAAGCAGAAAGTTACAAAATGCAACTCAAAAAATTAACCTGGATTTACCACTGCAATAGCTAAAAAGGAGATAAGGGAAGCAGAAGATAACACAAAAGAGCAAGGAAAGAAGAGTTTTTGCATATCTTCAATGAATAAGATAACATGTTAGTTATGTTTACATATCTCTTTCAATCATTATAATTTAAAAAGATGTGTTATTTTTTTCTGTTTATATCCAAGGAAATGATAAATCAAAAATCTTAAAACAGTCAAGCTAAGATTCAAATTGAAGTTTGTTTTTTAATTCTTTAACCCATGCAGGATTTAAAGAACAAATTTTAAGGAAGACAAAATGGTAGATAATTGATAATTTTTTTTAAATTCACATAATTAATATAAAATATAAAGAAATTCTGCATTTTTTTAACCTTTTGGCAAACCTTGGGTTGGCTAAACATGCAAAATGGGAGGTATAATTTGATGACCAAATATATCCCTTCCAAAACAGAGTTATGAAGCTATTTCTCAGTAAAAGGATGTTCACTGAGCATACAAAATCTATATATAGCAACAGATGTTTGGAGGCCACTAGTCAGTCATGCAATTTTATTTAAAACAAGATGCCTAAAATCTCCTGAAACAGGATGAATTGAGAAATGTAAATGTAAGTTAAATATCCTATCAGAAATTGCAGTCATTACAGCCCTGAGGAGGATACAAACTATTAATGCCCCAAAGTTTCATTATGTGCTTAACAATTAAAAGGAACTTTCATTATGGTTATTCTTGCTCCAAATTTACGTTAAACATATAAAGACTCCTTCACCAGGAGGTGAAAGTCATAATTGATCTATGCATTTCAGCATTCAGGCCTCATCAAATACATTCTCTAAACCAATGAGTTAGCAAAAACATATTCTGCAATCTTGAAGATGAACAAGATGAGACTCCCAGATCTTTTAGGAATTCCTGCTACAATCTATTTTGGCTCAGCATCTGTGAAAATGGAAAATTTTATCATAACATGAATATAATATTAATTATTCCATGATGTGAACTCTAAATTCTATTTCTACCAAGTTAGTAAATTTTAAATATAGTTTGAAAGACAAAAAGCAGCTTTTGTTTATACATGAAACAATGACCATCATGTCTGCTTACTAAATCAAATTATCTCAAGCTAGAAGGTCAGGAGGTCCTGACAAAATTGAAGTCAGAAATCTTCAAGTTAAAAATATATATACTGAAATCAGATACTAATACTTTGCTTTTGACCCTGAAAAGTTAAAGGAATAAGGTCAGAAGGAATTTTAAAAAAATAGTCATGGCAAATCATGGTGTCATTTTAAATATGTCTTACACAGAAGCTGAGTCCTTAGATTCTGAAATGTTATTCCTTATATTTTTAGAACCTACTTAATTAATATTCATAAGTATCTCTTACTGTCCTTTGTTGCTGAAATTAATACAATTCTAAAACTGGAATTCTTGTGTTTGGTTAAGAGCTTAAATCTATGCTATTTTACCTTAGCAAAATCAACTGGAGAACTGAGGATAATTATCCAAATAAATCAACCAAAAATAAAGTTTTGCAGCACTTGTACGTAATGAATAATGAATGAAAAAGATGAAATTTTATAGGTGAAACTTTGAGTTTTTACTTTAGAGGTCTGAATCTTGGCATGGTACTTTGACTTGCAGAGTACGACACTCCAGTAGGCAGAATAATGTTGCCCCCTCACTCTGGCCCCCAGGATAGGCTCATTTTATACTTTGGAAACTGTGACTATTTTATGTTACATGGAAAGGGGAAATTAAGGAAGGTTGCTGTTGGAATTAAAGTTACTAACAAAATTACCTTAAAATAAGGAAAACAGCTTGAATAACAGATAAGCAGATAATCCTAGCCCAACGTAATCATCAGGCTTCCTTGGTAGCTCAGACAGTAAAGAATATGCCCACAATACGGGAGATCTGGGTTCGATCCCTGGGTGGGGAAAAGCCTCTGGAAAAGGGAATGACCCTGCAGAATCCCATGGACAGAGGGGCCTGGTGGGCTACAGTCCATAGGGTCACAGAGTCAGACACAACTGAATGACTAACACTTTCAATGTAATCACAAATATCTTTAAAAGGAAAAAGGGAAAAGGGAAGCAGGAGAATCAGTATCAGAGTGATAGAATGTGAGAAAGAGTCCACTGACCATTGAAAGTATATTTTTAAAAGAGAAAATGATAAATCCAAACTTGAAAATGATAGCTGTCCCTGACCATGAGTCAGGAGGATGGGACAGTAAAGGACCATCTAGTTTATGCACTGTTTCTTTTATCTCTATTCTTAAATTGGGTGATGAGTTTATAGGTATAAATTTTACTATTATAGTTCCTATCTTCCATACTGAATTTGGAAAACTCAGTAGTGGCCACAGAACTGGAAAAGTTTTCATTCCAATCCCAAAGAAAGGCAATGCTAAAGAATGTTCACACTACCACATAATTGCATTGATTTCACATGCTAGCAAAGTAATGTTCAAAATTCTCCAAGCAGTATTTCTTCAACAGTATGTGAACTGAGAAATTCCAGATGTTCGAGCTGGATTTAGAAAAAGCAGAGGAACCAGAGATCAAATTACTAGCATCTGTTGGATCATAGAAAAAGCAAGAGAGTACCAGAAAAACACCTACTTCTGCTTCACTGACTATGCTAAAGCCTTTGACTGTGTGGATCACAACAAACTGTGGAAAATTCTGAAAGAGATGGGAATACCAGACCACCTGACCTGCCTCCTGAGAAACATGTATGCAGGTAAAGAAACAACAGTTAGAACCATACATGGAACAACAGACTGGGTTCAAATTAGGAAAGGAGTACATCAAAGCTATATATTGTCACCCTGTTTATTTAATTTATATGCTGAGTATGTCATGCAAAATACCAGGCTGGATGAAGCACAATCTGGAATCAAGATTGATGGGAAAAATATCAGTAACCTCAGATATGCAGATGACACCAGAAATTTGCAGGAAGCAAAGAGAAATTGAAGAGCCTCTTGATGAAGGTGAAGAAGAATAGTGAAAAAAACAGCTTAAAACTCAATGTTAAAAAAAACTAAGATCATGTCATCTGGTCCCATCACTTCATGGCAAATAGATGGGGAAACAATGGAAACAGTGACAGACTTCATTATATTGGGCTCCAAAATCACTGCAGATGGTGACTGCAGCCATGAAATTAAAAGATGCTTGCTTTTTGGAAGAAACATTAAAACCAACCCCAACCTAGACAGCATATTAAAAAGCAGAGGCATTATGTTGCGAACAAAGGTCTTTATAGTCAAATCTATTGTTTTTCCAGTAGTCTTGTATGGATGTGAGAGTTGGACCATAAAGAAAGCTGAGTGCCAAAGAATTGATTCTTCTTAACTGGGGTGTGGAGGAGATTCTCTCAGTCTCTTGGACTACAAGAAGATCAAACTAGTCAATCCTAAAGGTAAACAGTCCTGAATATTCATTGAAAGGGCTGATGCTGAAGCTCCAATACTTTGGCTGCCTGCTGCGAAAAACAGACTCATTATAAAAGACTCTGACATTCAGAAAGATTGAAGGCAGGAGCAGAAGAGAGTGACAGAGAATGAGAGGGCTGGATGACATCATTGACTAACTGGACATGAGTTTGAGCAAGCTCTGGGAGATGGAGAAGGACAGGGAAACCCAGCATGCTGCAGTCCATGAGGTCTCAAAGAGTTGGACATGATTGAGCAACTGAACAACAACAAATCTTCCATACACAGAATATTAAATATATATATTTAATATTTACACCCGGCTTCCCTGGTGGCTCAGATGGTAAAACGTCTGCCTACAATGCAGGAGACCTAGGTTCAATCCCTGAGTTGGAAAGCTCAAGTACATCTATCTACAAAAATGTACATACTGATAATTAAAAATGAAAAGTCTAACAAGAGAGATGAAAAAATTAACTATCTGGGAACCTCCCTCTCTCTAAAGAAATGCCCACATAGGTTGCTTCCCACATATGTTTTTGCCATTGGTATCACTGCACACACATATTTTAGTACTTTGCATGCATGTTTAAATATTCACATTCTCCATTTATCTTACAACAACTGTGGTGATTCTCTTATTGTCTCTATTTTACACATGAGAAAATTTAGAAGATAATTTTCTCAAGGACATTCAATTCAGTGGAGATGGCAGAGCAGTAATTCAGGACTGCCTGATTCTAACGCCTAAGATTTATCATACTGTACCTAGGTGTTGTCACTGATTTTTAGGAGTCAACTGGCTTACTGGTCTCTAAACTGAACACTTTATGAATGTATTATAGAAACACTTTTTAAGAGAGCCCACGACATTAAAAGTCAGTAAAGTTAGGGATTGTTCCACAACACATCTATAAATACTTCATCTAATTAATGAAGAATGGATTCGTAACACTAATAAACCCGTTGGACAACAGTAGGAGCTACTGCCAAAAGATAATAAAATTAAAGTTACTATGTTTTTAAAGTAGTATTTTTACTTATCCTTGCATCCACTGATCTTTAAAGATCCATCAGTATCCTCAAGACAAGAGCTTCCATACTACCATAAGTTTCAACAGGTGGGGAACAACCCCCCCTAGTACACAGGTTATAGCTCAGCCTAAAACTTTCACATAAAAATGGCACTACCCTAACAGTAAATTGCAGTAATATCTGATAATCACAATTCAAGTCTTAATCTTCATGTTGTCTTTTGATATCAGATTTTCTGTAGCTCTGAGAAAATAGATGAATTTATCTGGTCTTCTCTAGTCATGACATGCTTGTGTATCTTTTAGGGTGATGAAAAAATAAAATCTATGTTCAATTTCTGTATAAATATTATTGCAGGGAAATAGATGTTAACTCCTTTTATTTTAAACCTCAGCTTGCCTTTGTATGAATAATCTCTTAGCTCTCCAAATTTTCTCTAAGTACCGGTGACTCAAAACATAAAATGTGAGTGAAGTGGCATGTATTAGAGCCTCTGTAACTCACTCATAAACTCCACAGTGTAAGAAGTGACACAGAATTATCAGACATCTGGGTTGCAGATAATTTCCCAGTCATTTAGAATCATGTAGATGGCAGTGGGTTGGCTTAGAAATAAAATGTAGTATGCAACCTTGAAAACAGGTTTAGATGGCACCTCTATTAGAGCCAACTGCTTTATTCTTTTTGTAATAAGACAACTCCTTCCTTCCATTGCAGCTGATGACCTTCCTTCACACTTTGTTAAGAAAATAGAAAAAGAAGAAAGTAATGCCTTTAGAGTCTCTCCAATAAATCTGCTTTTCCACCAATATCTCTTCATCTACTATCTGCTTTCACTCTTATGACAAAGAATGAAGTGTCCCTGCTCTCTTTGAAGGCCAGTCTTTTCATATAGTCTCAGACTCCTATCCTCTTGTCCCTATCTCCTCTTTTGGAGGACACTGCTATTCATCGCTCCAGGAATATCGATCTTTTCCTTTCCATTGTATCATTTCTAAGTGTGCGCTCAGTCGCTCAGTTGTGTCTGAGTCTTTGCAACCTCATGGACTGTAACTCCACAGGGGCTCCTCTGTCCATGGAATTTTTTCAGGCAAGAATACTGGAGTGGGTTGCCATTTCCTTCTCCAGTGTATCTTCCTATGATTGAAAATAATAAATATACAAGTTTCTCTGAAACCTGCATTGGCTCACTGTCATTTCATTTTGTTTTTATCACTATTCTTTTAAATAGAAAAGTCTTAAAAAATCTGTTAATAATTGGGCATCTACGAGTCACTTTACTAGAGTAGAGATCTCTTCAAGAAAATTAGAGACACCAAGGGAAAATTTCATGCAAAGATGGGCTCAATAAAGGATAGAAATGGTATGGACCTAACAGAAGCAGAAGATATTAAGAAGAGGTGGCAAGAATACACAGAAGAACTATNTACGAGTCACTTTACTAGAGTAGAGATCTCTTCAAGAAAATTAGAGACACCAAGGGAAAATTTTATGCAAAGATGGGCTCAATAAAGGATAGAAATGGTATGGACCTAACAGAAGCAGAAGATATTAAGAAGAGGTGGCAAGAATACACAGAAGAACTATACAAAAAAGAGCTTCACGACCCAGATAATCATGATGGTGTGATCACTCACCTTGAGCCAGACATCCTAGAATGTGAAATGAAGTGGGCCTTAGAAAGCCTCACTATGAACAAAGCTAGAGAAGGTGACAGAATTCCAGTTGAGCTCTTTCAAATCCTGAAAGATGATGCTGTGGAAGTGCTGCACTCAATATGCCAGCAAATTTGGAAAACAGCAGTGGCCACAGGACTGGAAAAGGTCAGTTTTCATTCCAATCCCAAAGAAAAGCAATGCCAAAGAATGTTCAAACTACCACACAACTGCACTCATCTCGCACACTAGCAAAGTAACACTCAACATTCTCCAAGCCAGGCTTCAACATTACATGAACCATAAACTTCCAGATGTTCAAGCTGGATTTAGAAAAGGCAGAGGAACCAGAGATCAAATTGCCAACATCCACTAGATCGTCAAAAAAGAAAGAGAGTTCCAGAAAAACATCTACTTTTGCTTCGTTGACTATGCCAAAGCCTTTGACTGTGTGGATCACCACAAACTGTGGAAAATTCTGAAAGAGATGAGAATACCAGCCTACCTGACATTCTTCTTGAGAAACCTATATGCAGGTCAGGAAGCAATAGTTAGAACTGGACATGGAACAACAGACTGGTTCCACATAGGAAAAGGAGTATGTCAAGGCTGTATATTGTCACCCTGTTTATTTAACTTATATGCAGAGTTCATCATGTGAAATGCTGGGCAGGATGAAGCACAAGCTGAAATCAAGATTGCTGGGAGAAATATCAATAACCTCAGATACGCAGATGACACCACTTTTAGGGCAGAAAGTGAAGAAGAACTAAAGAGGCTCTTGATGAAAGTGAAAGAAGAGACTGAAAAAGTTGGCTTAAAACTCAACCTTCAGAAAACTAAGATCATGGCATCTGGTCCCATCACTTCATGGCAAATAGATGGGGAAACAATGGAAACACTAACAGATTTTATTTTCTTGGGCTCCAAAATCACTGCAGATGGTGATTGCAGCCATGAAATTAAAAGATGCTTGCTCCTTGGAAGAAAAGCTATGACCAAACTAAACAGCATATTAAAAAGCAGAGACATTACTTTGTCAACAAGGGTCCATCTAGTCAAAGCTGTGGTTTTTCTAGTAGCATGTATGGATGTGAGAGTTGAACTATAAAGAAAGCTGAGTGCCAAAGAATTGATGCTTTTGAACTGTGGTATTGGAGAACACTCGTGAGTATCCCTTGGACTGCAAGGAGATCCAACCAGTCCATCCTAAAGGAAATCAGTCCTGAATATTCATTGGAAGGAGTGATGCTGAAGCTGAAACTCCAATACCTTGGCCACCTGATGCAAAGAGATGACTCATTTGAACAGACCCTGATGCTGGGAAAGATTGAAAGTGGGAGGAGAAGGGGATGACAGAGAATGAGATGGTGGGATGGCATCACCAATGCAATGGACATGAGTTTGAGTAGGCTACAGAAATTGGTGATGGACAGGGTAGTCTGGCATGCCTCAGTCCATGGGGTCACAGAGTCGGACACAACCAAGCAACTGAACTGAACAGAACTAACATAGTATTTAAAATATTTCTTTTCAAATAAACATGTTTTCGTTTTACCTCCTGCTGCAGCAGCTTCAAAATGCTGCAAGCAAAAAACTACAAAAATTACAAATTACCACCTAAGAACCCCTGCCTACAAGATGATAATTAGTCCTATTTCTCAAGGACCACAAATTATTGCCATACAATTAGGTACATCTCTAGGAAAACTAATCTCTTCTCTTTCAAAATACATTTTTGCAGAAAGAGAAAAGTAATCTCTTTGCATTAATTTTGGGAATCACTTTTTTCAAAAGTAAAAAATAATTATTTGCTACCTATAATATTCTAGGCATTTATTAGGGATAAATGGTAAATAAGATCGTATGGTCGCCTTTACGTATTCAAAATCAAATGATGTACCTTTATGTGATATCACATTTTAAAATACATATCCACTTCAGTGAAACTTCTAAGAGCAAGACTTCCTTTGTAAAGTGTTTAAGGTATTAAATACTTAATGTACACAACTCGATGGGCTTGGAGGTAACTATACATCTGTGATGACAAACCTAGACAGTGTTTTGAAAAGCAGAGACATCACTCTGTCAACAAAGGTCCAAAAGTCAATGGTCTTCCCGTGGTTACATGCTGCAGTTAGTGCAGCAGGTAGGGATCGAAAGTGGTCGACGCACAGTTTGGGAAAAAGAAACTAGAGACAGAGTTAAAGTTTCAAAGATGGGCCTGGGGGCCTCAAGACCTTTTGGATCCAGAGCCCTGTTCCTCAGAGCCGCATCACTTTTCTTTAGTGTCTTGGCGAGCAGAAAGTATCTGTTGTGCTACAATGAAATCCGCCTCCTGTGTCCCCAATCGCGTCTCCCATTTTACTGATTACTTTAAACTGTCTTTCTTATTTTCTTGTACACGGGCTATCACCTAGCTGGAGGTCATAGATCTGCGTATGCCTTGGGAAAACATCTTAGTGTGTACACAAGCAGCGTTCTGAACTTAGCCGACCCCGCGTTCCAAGGTCCACACTATGCTTTTCCTTAGCTTAGCAGGATATGCCGACCCCAGCTAATCAACCCGATGTACTTTTATTTGGGTTATGCTGTATTGCTATGTTTTGCTTTTATTCTTTTCCCGTGGTGATTTTCTCATGGCTTAGCCAGAGAAACAGGCGGCTGACTATTAACCCCTGCAGTTATGCATGGTTGTAAGAGCTGAACCATAAAGAAGGCAGAACACTAAAGAAGTGATGCTTTCAAACTGTGGTGCTGGAGAAGACTCCTGAATGTCCCTTGGACAGCAAGGAGATCAAACCAGTCAATCTTAAGGAAATCAACCCTGAATACTCATTGGAAGGACTGAAGCTTAAGTTCCAGTATTTTGGTCACCTGATGTGAACAGCTGACTCATTAGAAAAATCCTTGATGCTGGGAAAGATTGAGGGTAAAAAGAAAACAGGGTGTCAGAGGATGAGATGGCTGGATGGCATCACTGATGCAATGGACATGAACTTGGACAAATTTTGGGTGATGGTACGGGACAGGGACGCAGACTATGATGTAGTCTATGGGGTCACAAAGAGTTGGACATGACTAGGTGATTGAACAACAACACTATACATCTGTGAACTAGCATCAAAGCTATGCCATAAACATAGCCCTCATTTCCACAAGGTTCCTGACATCTTTATTTTTTGTATAAGAACACTTAACATAAGATCTACCCTCTTAGCAAAATTTTAAATGTGCAATATAGTGCCATTAACTATCTAACTATAGACCAGTAAGATCTCTAGGACTTACTTATCCTGTATAACTGAAACTTCGTACCCTTTCACTAATAGCTCCCTATTTCTCCCTCCTCCCAGCCTCTGGCAACGAGCATTCCATTCACTGCTGCTGTGAGTCTGACTCTCTTAGATTCTTCATATAAGTGAAAATATGTAGTATTTGTACTTTTGTATTCTGCTTCACTTAGGATACTATTCTAATGTTGCAATGAATGAGTTCACGTATGTCTTTGACATCATGATTACAGTTCCTTTGGATATACGTCCAAAGTGGGATTCCTGAGTCATATGGTTGTACTATATTTAATTTTTTGAAGACTTCCATACTATTTCCCATAGTGGCTGCACCAATTTGCATTCTACCAATAGTATGCAAGGGTTTCCTATTCTCTATATCTTCATTAACACCTATTTAAAAAATAAATAAGTAATAGGCATCCTAGGTATGAGGTGGTAGCTCATTGTGGTTGTGATTTTCATTTCTCTGAGGAATAGAGATATTGCACATCTTGTCATATACCTATTGGTCATTTGTACGTCTTGTTTAGAGAAATGTCTATTCAAGGTCCTTGTCTACTTTTTAGTCAGATAATTTTCTTCCTTGGTTCCTCCCTCCCTCCCTCTTCCTATCATTTCTCTCTCTCCCTCTCTCTTTTCCTTCTCGTCTTCCTTCCTGCTTGCTATTGAATTATAGATAGAATTTCCTTAAATATTTCATATATTAGCCCTTTATCAGATACATGGTTTGCAGATATTTTCTCCCATTCCAGAGGCTGCTTTTTATTTTGTTGATGGTTTCCTTTGTTATGCAGAAGCTTTTATACTAGATGTAATCTTACTCACCCATTTTTGCTTTCGGTATCATAGCCAAGAAATCACTGCCAAGACCAACGTTAAGAAACTTTCTTTCTATATTTTCTTCCGTGAGTTTCTAAGTTTTCAATCTTACATCTAAGTCTTTAAAACCACTTTCAGTTACTTTTTGTATTGGTATAAGAGTTCAGTTTCATTCTTCCACACATAACTATCCAGATTTCATGGCACCATTTACCACAGCGACTATCTTTTCCACACTGTGTGGAATATTCACTTTTAAACTGTATCTAACGTTAAATGAATTGATGAGAGGTTATAAACATAAGGAGAATTAAAATGGAAAGAAAGCTTTGTGTGTGAAAAGTAGAAGGCTCAGTAATGGTTGACTCAAAACCACCCTCCTTACTCAGTGTAAGCTTTGTACATCTTCTTGTCCCAATTCATATACCAAAAATTGAAAAAAAATTGTTAAATGAAAAATGGTAAATTATTTTGGATTGAGAAATGATATTTGTTATTCATTCCCCTTCAATTCTTTGTAAGCTTCCAAGGTAATGACTGAAGACAGTGCCTGTCACAGAGTAGGGATTCGACATACACTTCAAAAGTGAATGACTGTTACTTTCATCAATACAAAAATGGATTGTTCCTAAATTTCTCACCTTGTATATATATTTGAGATTTCATCTTTAGAATGCCGATGATACTGTGTCTTTCCCTATTTTAAGATAGCAGGGAAAACATATCAATGCTCAAAAATAATGCGTCACTGGTTTTAGACTCTATCGAAATCCATGTAGACCAACAAAGCAAATAATTCTCATCATGAAGGATTTTCAAGTGGTACAAAAATGCTGATAAAATAGTTCATATACACATTGCATGAGAGCAGCTGTAAGATGTGCAGTGCTGGTAGAGTTAGAAATAACTAAATTTAGGTTTCTTTGATGAATATTGAGTACATACATTAAAGCACTATATCTCCAATTTTATAACATGTAACACTCAGGGTATTATCTTAATCTCTTATGACAAATGTTTTAGGTTAATTCCTTGATCATTTTGAGACAGAACCAGTTACTTTTAAGCAATACAAGAAAGCTCACTCTTTGTATCATTTAAAAATCGACTTTAATAAAAGTTATCTTATATATCATTGCCATTAGCTTTACCAAATCTTTTTCATTTGTATCAGGTTTTAGATTTTCAATGCACTTTCATGTAAACTCATCTCTTTTTATTTTTCTCAACAATTCTGAATTGATATTACTATGCTATTAGTAAAGATACTGAATTCAATCGACTTTTCTGACTTTCGGTTAAAGAAACGAAATCTCGAGAGACTGCCATCAAAATCCAGTCTTCCCTTCTTGTATAAATGCATCTTATTCTTTGACTTGATCAACATTCTTCTCTGATCCACATGCTAGAGACACAGAGATAGTATGCCATCTGTACACAAAGGGCCCAAGAACTCTTTCTCATCAACTTCACAATCCTGGTATTAAGCCTGATATAGACAGGGCAGTTTTCCTTACATTTCTTATGAATATATTTGTCCCCTAACACTAGTTCTGATTGCCCAGTCTCCATTGTGTCTTTCTTACACCATGCACACTGCCAAGACTCCAAAATTATGAAATTTTCAAATCTTCACATGCATGATTAATTAATTCTACTCATCCTAGTAGAATTAATTCTACTTATCCTAGTAGAATTAATTCAACATATACAGCATATAGAAAGATATCAGAATTCAGTTGCCAGTAAGACTGTTTAGTGAAATTCAACTTTAAAAATAAAAAGTTCTCTTGTGCATCTTCAGGTTATTTTTCAGAGTTGTCTCTTGTATGTTTTTTTTTCTCCCAAAGTCCCATATGATTTCTACACTTGTGGTGTGTTTCTTGATAGTCACCTGGGCTCTCAGAATCACTCAGCCATCCTTTTATTTCCCAACTGACTACCTTTGAAATATCTTTAATCGATGTTTGAAACTTTTCTCTACTTTTAGAACAGCTAACTTAATTTGATAAATGATTTTACTGTTTTATGGAAAAGATATGATCTCACTCAATCTACGTGTCTCCAATCTCATTCTTTCCCTGTATCATCACATGTCCTTTTCTTGCTAGCTCTTCTTTAAGAATTTAATCTATTCCTTTACCAGACTGTTTTAACCCTCTGTGCATTTGAGATCATCCATTCAAGAAAATGTGTTACTCATCTTCCATTGCCCTGTTCATCACATGTTCTTTTATTCGCGTCTCTCCTGAAATGCAGTCTAATCCATTCTATACACATGATATAAATCTACCCTCAGCAAATTTTCCAACTCTGTTCTTCTCTTTAACAAGATACTTATTTTAAAACATTTAATACCCAATTCCTTGTAGCTGCTCAACAATTTATAATGTAACAGTGTGCCCCGAAAACCTAATGAATTAAAACCACCATTAATTGTTGATCATAGGTTTACTTGGTGGTAGTTTTGCTGATCTCGGCCTGGCTGAGTTGACCTATACAGGGAACATTTATGTGATTAGCTGACTAGTTGTTCGGAAACTGGCCCGCTGAAGATAGCTGATTGGCTGCTGGCTTGGGTAACAGGAGTGATCAGTTACTAGCAACAGAGTCTTCACCACAACTAAAGGCAGATCCATTAAGATTAAAATATAATGGAGGTTTTAAGTTTAAAATGATAGAATCAAAAATAAGGTGAGGATATTTGGAAAAATTAAAGGCCAAGGAAGACTTTGATCAGAACTATATATGAAATATTAGGTAGATTGCTGTTCAATTTCTCTAAGAATTCAAATTTTAGAGTAGAATGCCTACCCCTTAGACAAGAATGTTTAAGCACCGACAAACTCACTAATGTCCTTTCTCAAATTTTCTCTAAACTTTGACAGGTATTTGAGAACCTGGATTTAATAAATTAAAATGAATAAGGCCAACACTATACTCAAAAGCATTAATAGATTCTGAATATGATTTTTAAATAAGCAAAATCCCCTATTTATTACACCAACATAGTTTAATTCTGATCTTTAAGAGATGCTAATGTTAGCATGAAATTTGAGTAGAATAACCTCATAAAGTCAGATGTATATATTATCTAAATATTTTCCTTGGTTCTTATTTCCATTGCATAAATATATTTGTATACTGTCTATATCAGATACGTAAAATACATATCAGGAAAGCAAGTTTATAGTAGAAAAGCTAGAATTTATAATTGATCACTTAATCACTGAACAGAAATACTAATAAATTTTATCATTCACTCATGAAGATTTTATGACAAATTCTAAGTGAAAATCTGTTCCTTTAATCAAAACAGAAACTGCTATCTTGGCACTGAAGATAAAATCATTCTGCTAATAATTATTTAGAATATTAATGATTTAATGAATAATTTGGTATTAGTTTAATCATGGTAACACTCATAAACTGGCAAATCTATGTCTGCTGCTGCTGCTGCTGCTGCTGCTGCTAAGTTGCTTCAGTCATGTCTGACTCTGTGCGACCCCACAGATGGCAGCCCACCAGGCTCCCCCATCCCTGGGATTCTCCAGGCAAGAACATTGGAGTGGGTTGCCATTTCCTTCTCCAATGCATGAAAGTGAAAAGTGAAAAGTGAAAGTGAAGTCACTCAGTCGTGTCTGACTCTCCCCGACCCCATGGACCGCAGCCCACTATGCTCCTCCGTCCAGGCAAGAGTACTGGAGTGGGGTGCCATTGCCTTCTCCGAATCTATGTCTAAAGCTATTTAAATAACAAAAGGTATTTTCAAGTATTTTTCAAATATTCATAATGTTGAAGAAGTTTAGCAAAGATACTTTGGTCTATGATCTACAAAATACTTTATATTACTTTGATTTACATCCTAATTTTTATAGATAAAAACATAAAGACAGCATATATTTTTGAGTAGTATCAATAAAAATTTCTGATTAAAAAGATGCCAGTGCTCTTCACTGAATTTGCTTGTTAATATGTCATATTTTTGTTACTTGTTTCTATAAATTATAAGCCCTCTTTTCATTGCACAACAAATCTGAAGTGATGAAAATAAAGTGTCATTGTAATAAGGAAGATAATCTGCAGTTTTAGGTTATTTTTTAGATCAAACTAGAACCCAGATAAAACTTTTCTAAAATCAACTTTATCCTTTCTTAAACTAGTACTTATTTTGATATAACAAAGTATCTTTTATAAACTACATGATGCCTTATCAGTTAACAGAGGGGAAATTTAAAAGTTGAAATATATACTAGCCTTAACTCATGTTATGGGGCATTTGGGTTTCAGAATTTTTAAGACCTTTCAGGAATTATGCTCAAAAAACTTCATTAGTGTATGCACCTCAGTATTTTACAAAATTTTTTTCACCATATTTACATTGTACATTATTTTAATATAAAAGGTGTTTAAAACTAGGTAAACTGAATATTTTGCTCAGTTCTTGAATTGCCAATTGACACAATTGGGAATTATTTTTAATTTTTTATATTATTTCCTTATTATAAAACCTTTTACTCCCATTTGCTTAAAAGGAGAGAAAAATGTCAGTGCATTAGAAATCTACATATCTGCTAAAACCCATAAATTCGTATGGGGGCAAAATACAGAAGGAAAGTATAAGTAAAACATTTACTTTGAACTTGTACATTTTAGGTTTTAAATTGACACAGCCCTTATTCTGAAGCAGGCATTCTGCATATAGCATCTCAATAAAATTTTTATAACATTTTGAGGTAGTTATAAAAATTTTAATGGTGAGAAATTTTTAATGGTGTGAAAACTAAGGCTTAGAGAGATTAACTAATTTATACCCTAAGTAGGAATAGGGACAATCTGCTTTTTGCCTATTCTTCAATTCTTAGTGCCTCCTAAAAATGTTTTAATTCTTTCTCTATTAGAAAGATAGAAATACTTTTCACATACCTACTTATTCTCACCAAGTTTCTTCTAATATTTCTTGATCATAGAAGATCTTAATGTTCACAACTATCAACTATTTTTAAGTGAAATGAACAAAGTGTCTTCAATACCCAGGATTAGAAAAATCTCAAAACTATTTTCCTGGGCGTCTTGTTTCATAAAATAGGCTATGAAACTTTTGGAGTATGCCACAAATAAAACAAAACTCTAATTTATGATTTTTTTCTAATTGTAACAAAAACTTTTTATCTTCTTAAACTGAAGTGTTTTCCACCACTTAAACACTCTCTAGACGTATGATCTCTATCAGGTACAATGTCACCCTCTTCATTAATAGGCAAAAGTGTTAATTCACTGACAAAATACAATCAACTGTTCTTAGAATATTTGTTAAGATTAATCTCATTTTTTTGGAATTTAAATTACAACTGAGACTTAAATTATGTTGTTTTGGGGCTTTTGATGCACATATAATTCATAATTTCTTAAAAATTTGTAAACATTAGCAGTATTAGGCAAAATGGCTGTGTGCTATATTCTGTCAAGTCCAAAACGTGCACAAATTACAAAATAATGTTTAGATTATCTAATTTTTGATGATTTTCAAAGGTCATTGTTACATAAAGTGAAAAGAGCATGATAGTTTACAAAGGATAATCTAGTTCAGATATTAAGGAAACGTATAAACACTTAACACACTTTAAATAACAGTCGCGGGATACCTTTAGGTTAGTTTCCGTGCACCAAATTTATTTATCAATTTGAAGTATTACTTAAAAGAAGATTAAAATTTCCCAAGGCAGGGGGATAATGGGGGAGTGGGATTAACAAATCAGTATATATTAGATGTGTAGGGACTAGAACCAGGGCAGACATGAGTTTCTAAATTATAAACATCACCTTGTGCATTAAAGGGTGATATTTCACAGGATACCAAAGTAACACCGACTTATAAAAACAAACCAAATACTTAAAATGTTGGCCACATGAGAGAGACTAGCTGGAGGCTTTAGGAGACGATGAAAAACAAACCAAGCCAAATCAAAATGTACTATCATCCCTGGAAGAACTAAAACAGAGGAAAAAATACCACAGGTCCTTACACCACCCAGAAAAGTTCAGGCATCAGGAAGGGTCGACTGCCACCCACTTCACGCTGCTTTAAAGCCCGCCCCTCCGGTGCTAGGTCTCCCTGCACCGAACTAGCAGGCGCCCGAGACAGGTGCTCTGTACGTGGCGGGACTCACTCAGCCCCGCGGCCTCCCCAGCCTTCCCCAACGCACGTGGGCAGAAAGCGCGCCCCCGGAAGTGTCAGGGCAGGCCGGGGGCGGGAGCGCGCGGCTCACGCGCGCGCCAGGTGGGGGCAGCACTGGCCGGAGGAGGAGCCTGCGCGAGGCTCCGCCCCTCCAGCCTGCAGCCTCGGGCTATGGCCAGGGCTCGGAGGGCTCCGGCTCTGGGGCTTGGAGGCCTGAGTCGGGGCTGCCCAGAGACGGCTCCTCCTTGTCCCCACGCGGTCGCGGCCCCCTCTGTTCGAGGTGCAGCTGCAGCAAGGCCCGGCGGTACATGGCTTCCAGCTTCTCAAGCCGGGCTCTGAGGGCCCTGGGGCTCCCCGGCTCGTCCTCGGGGCCGCCGCCCCTCGCCCTCCGGTTCATGCCGGCCTCCTCCGGGACCGGGGTCGCCCTCGCCGAGTCCGCGGACGCCCCGTCGCTGCCCTCGCCAGGGACCCGCAAGGCCTGACGGAAGAGGCTGCGGTTCTCGCGCTTCAGCCGCCGGTTCTCGAGCCGCAGCCGGGCGTTCTCCTCGCGCAGCCTCGCGTTCTGCCGGTCCCGCTCGTCCCGCGCGCAGATGGCCTCCAGATGGCTCGCCGCCAAGTCGGCGAACCGCTCCTCCAGCTGCTGTCGGGCGCCGCCCGCACGGCCTCGCCAGCCCACGCCGCCGCCGCTGCCGCCGCCCCCACGAACGCGGCCTGGGCGGCCTTGCCCGCGGCCGTCCCCGCCGCCGTCCCCGCCGCCACAGCTCCCGCGCCTGGTGGCGCCACCACGCATGCGCCACATCGTCCCGTCCCAGCCGCGCTGCCAGCGCCGTGGGCCGAGGGGCCGCGCTCTCGGGCGCCGGCGAGTTCGGGGCCCGGCGGGGCGGCCAGGGCAGCTGCGGAGGAGGAAGGGAGGTGGCGGGCGGCGGCGGCGGCTGGCTTGAGGCCAGAGGAGGCCGGGAGTTTGCCCGGTCTGAGGCGTGTCTAGTCTCGGGTGGAGCTGCCCCCTGGGCCTGGGATCTCCAGGCCAGCTCACACACATGCCCCCGGGGAGCGCTCGGCCCTTTTCAGCTGCGCGCGGGTACCGCGTATCCCGGGCTCTGCCTGGGCGCTTCGCGAGGCCCGCGGCCCCGAAGGAACCCGCCTGCCTCCCCCGGCCCCTAGCCCAGCCACCAGTCACCTTGCCTTTTACAGGGCAATCCCAAAGCAAATAATGCAGTGAGAAGTTACGGGATAGCTTTACGGGGCAGGTTGAAGAGCTTACCGGGTTCATTTAGAACACAGCGGTTTAACCCACCTCTAAGCTTAATAAAACATTTATCTTAGAGGGAACAGAAGAGCTGAGCACTTGTCACTTGAGGCCTCCCTCAAGTAGGAACGGGTAGCTCTCAGAAGAATATAGGCAATTCTCAGTTTGTGAACAGCCAGCGTTTCATTCGACAAACTGCAGCTCTATAGAAACGAAGTTGTAATTAGATTTGCTCAGGCCAAAACCTATGACATTCAAAATGTGTCCAACTCATTCAAGAAAATTGAAATACTCAGTAAATTTCCAATGTTCTGGGTGGATACAACTCACTGAATGATGACATTCTTTGCTTCTAAGGGAATCAACTTACACAGTAACTGGACGAATGCAAAGTAAATTAAGGATAAGAAAAGAATGCCAGAATCTCACGGGAGAGACGGGGTAGCAAGATTCTACACTTTAACAAGGTCCCAGGTAATTCTTAGGTTAACTGAAGTCTTCAAGCCACAAGTAAATGAACTAGAAAAGCATTTGAGAAACCTAGTTCACAGTTGGGGTTTTCACTGAAAAATACAAATAAAGGTAAGTAACTAGTGGGAAAGATAGGATTATACAACTTTTATCCTAAAACACCACAAATACAATCTCTCAATCGTCATTTCATAAAATCAAAAGAGTAGGAAAGAATAACAAGAATTTTAAGAAATAGAAATTAAATTTTATGAAAGAAAGGTGATATTCTTAATTTCCACTGAAAATACTTTACGAAAACTTTGTTGCAGACATACATCAACTATGGATTATTGAACTATATACTATATATGTATATATTTTCCCTATAGAGTGTATAGAGAGTGCAGGAATAAATGCTGGTGTGTAAGGAAAGATGATTAGTTCTCAATTTTAGACAGGAGCCTTAGAGACCCATGAGGTAAAAAGATAGATATGCCACAGCAGTTAGAGAAAAAATCTGCATAAGAAAAGATTCAGTAACCCCTTGGATGTTATTAACTGAGTACTGGTGTTTTATTTTTTGTTGGCTTCATTTTCCTCGTCCTTGCATTAGTAAATCTACTACTAGTATTCTCATTTTACAACATCTCAGATTAAAGCTGCCTTGTATCCTTTGTAAAAATATCTCCTAAATTTTTGTTCCTAACCACTGTAAATAAACTGTACTGAGTTTTCTAAAGAATCTTGACACTAGTTACATGAGAAGTCCTCTATGTCCTACTCTCTACCCCTGTTCTAACCTCAAAGTACTTTCTTTTGCCCTTCATAAGTTATTGAAGTAATATAAAATATTATGAAAATCAGGTATTTTATGAAAAATATGAAAAACTGCTTAGGCAAAAATTGTCTGTTTTATGTAGTTTACAGTAACTGATCTAGTTATATGTGTATCCTCCGGAAAGAGAGACTCCATTAAAATTCTACAACCCTTGTCAGTCACATGGCATATATAACCATCTTTATTTTACTACTAAAGTCATGACCAACCTAGACCTGGGTTGACACAACTGAGCAACTGAAGTGAACTGAACGCAGTTAAAGGCTTTGATGTAGTCAAGAAAGCAGAAGTAGATAGTTTTCTTAAACTCTTGCTTTTTTGATGACCCAACAGATGTTGGGAATTTGATCTCTGCTTCTGCCTTTTCTAAATCTAGCTTGAACATCTGGAAGTTCATGGTTCACGAAATGTTGAAGCCTGGGCTGGAGAATTTTGAGCATCATTTTGCTGAGTGTGAGATGAGTGCAACTGTGTGGTAGCTTGACCATTCTATGGCATTGCCTTTCTTTGGGTATCAGGTTTAGAGGAGGTCATGAGGGTGAGGCCCCTCCTGATGTAATTAGTGCCCATTAAGAGAAGATATCAGAAAGCTATTTTTTCCCCCTCTCTCTGTCCACCTTGTGAGTAGACAGTCGAAAGTTGGCCATCTGCAAGCCAGGAAGAGTGCCCTCGCTGGGGAGCTGAGTCAACCAGCACCTTGATCTTGGACGTCCCAGCCTCTGAACTGTGAAAAATATATTCCTGTTGTTTGTACAGCACCTTTTGGGTTTTTTGTTTTTGTTTTTGTTTTTGTTTTTGTTTTGCCTCATTTATCTGGATTGTAAAGAATGGAAGGCAGAGTTTATACCCTATACATTTGTTTTAGACGCCCTGAACTCAAGGTGCTTTTCTCTCTTTTTGACATTGATAATGTAATACCTGTTCCAATAATTTAATGCTGAGGTCCTTTCCTTTGTAGGTATTTCTTGTACAAGTAGATCTGCAAATAAGATGTGAGTTCCTGGATCTGCTTGTATTGTGTAAGTGCTTATGTGATGCAAATATTTGTAGAATGACTAGGATATTGAAAGCATTTATTCCTCATTCTCTTATATAATCTTGAAGACTTTACCAAGTAAAACTGTAATTATTTAATATTCAATAAAGTCAACCTTTTGAAGAAGGAAATGGCAACCCACTCCAGTATTCTTGCCTGGAGAATCCCGTGGACAAAGGAGCCTAGCAGGCTACAGCCCATAGGTTCGCAAGAGTTAGACATGACTTAGGGACTCAACCACCAAAGTCAACCTATATACCCAGTAGCTGACCTAACTGCAACCCACCAAAAAAGGGTTTTAGCATGCTGAAAAATTTCAGACTGAATTGGGAAGGAGGTTGGCACTGCCTTGTCAATGACAAGCCTTGTTAAAGGCTTATCTTAGCATATTAATGTATAAAAGATTTATCTTGAATGTATGTTTTGAATATGAAATAAATAAGAGGTAAAAGTTCCGGAGCAAGACATACCCAGATCTTATCATCAACACCACAACCCTTCTACCCCAGTTATTTAGCCTTGGGCAGCCTTTTAAGCCACTTTCTTAATTTGTACAATGGGAATAAAGTAGTGTTTACTTTATAGGGTTCTTGTGAGGAACTCTTAGAAATCTTAAAACAGAGTCAGCCAGCAAGGATTACATATTAACTCTTGATATTATTATTATTTTCTTCTTTTTATAAGATGACATTTAGAGAATTAGTTCTTATGAAAAGCCAGTGCTATTTAAACTCTCCATGTGAGTTATTTGCTTAAGGAGCTGACCTAAATATAATATGCAGCTCCTTTGCAGATATGATTCTTATTTTTTGATAGTTTTCTTTAAATGTTTGGGTTTGAAAATACAAAAATATGGATTTGAAAATCCATGTTTTGTAAGCTCCATGTACTGAAAACCTTGGCTAATCACATTCTGAGCTTGGTGGTTGCTAATATTCTCTCTAAAACCCTAGTTGAACACAGTTTATTTTCTGGGAGCAGATTTATTAGGGCTATGAAGAGCATGTATCGATGCTTGGTAGCATGAATGTCTCTTTATTGGAAAAATTACTGGAGAGTTAGGAATTGAGAATATTGATTACATTTATTTAGTCTTTTGATATGGACAAAAATATTAAAAACCATCAAACATTAGCACTGCCCTTTGACAGCATCACTTAATTCTAGCTACAGGGAAAATTGTGACATAAACAAAAGCAGCATGACTTATTTGTCTTAATTAGGATACTTTCTACATGAGAGAGAGACTCTCCTTCCTTTAAATATTATAAAAGCACTAGCCAGACTAATACAAGAGGCCAAGAGCAATAGAGATTAAGCAGAAAGTAACATAGTAAGAGCAAAAGGTGCGCCCACAGGATCCTTAACCAAAACAAGTCCAAGACTTTTTAAGGTGGGAAATGTTTTTGTTAGTTCTAAACTAGTGTTTCCATCCTACTTGCTTGCAGGTTAGTATTGTTCCTTAAAGAGACTCGACCTGTGTACCAGCCATAAGCAGCTATTTGAATTTCAGTTTAAATGAATCTAAAGTTAAAATTTTAAAATTGGTTCCTTCATTACACTAGCTCCATTTTGGGTTCTCTGCAGTCCCATGTGGCTTAGTGTCTGTCATGATGGATTGAGCAGGTAATAGAGCATTTCCATTATCACAGAGAGGTCTATTGGACTACACTGGGACAATAATTATACCTCACTTCTTACTCTAATTATTGGTCTCAATCTTCAGAAAGCCATGGTGAAACTGATACTGGGAAATAAAATGCAAGAGATCACTGCGTATTTCTAGCATTTTCTCTGTGTTTGATGTCACATGAATGAAACAGTTTTCCTTTCTTTTGTTTTAATCAACCTTGAACATTTAGGGCTGTCTTATTCTTAAGCATATGTAATCAAAGATAGTTGTTCTGTCTCAATTTGAGTGTTCCTGTTACATACACATCATTGAAGGTAGTAATAAAAGTTTAGGAATAATTTCTAATTAGAACTACTAAGTTATTTATGAGCTATTTTCAGAAGGGTGCAAAAATAAAAAAGTATTTTAATTTCTCTTACCACTGTTCCTCAAATCCGTTCTGTCACCCTTCCTTCCCTTCCTCTGTATAGTAGCTCGAGATGAACCATTACTGTACCATTACTTCTGAATGTTAATCAACAGTCTTCATTTTCAGATATTAAAAGTCTACTTCAATATAATTCAAAATGTCAAATGCTCAGTCAATTCCTTGTTTCTCATCTCCTCAGAGCACTGTTGCCACCCTTCCCCTCAGATTGAGACCAACCAGCCTTAATGGAAAAGGAGGATAAAACAGATGCTTATTCTCTTCCGTGCCTCATCTTCTCACCCTCCTCTAACAACTACCTCTAGTTCCTTCAGGGTCAGGAACAAGGGTAAGGTGAAAGTGGAATTAGAAAAAAAGGAAAAAAAAAAAATCAGAGGTATCTGGTGCCGCCATTTTCTGACGTTGGGTCCTCGGGTGTCAGACGACCTGACACCCCCTTGCATCGCAAGCCTGATCTCTCACAGGGCACTTTAGTGGTTTCTTTTTTTTTTTTAATTGGAGGATAATTGCTTTATAATACTGTGTTGGTTTCTGCCATACAACTACATGAATCAGCCATAAGTATAAGTACATGTATATCCCCTCCCTCTAGAACTTTCCCCCCACATCCTCATCCTACCCATCTAGGTTGAAACAGAGCAGGAGCCGAGCTCCCTGTGCTCCCAGCAACTTCCCACTAGCTGACTATTTTAAACATGGTAGTGTAAATATTCTAAGGCTACTCTTTCAGTTTGTCCCACCTTCTCCTTCCTTTGCTCAGGACATGGAAGCAACCTAGATGTCCATTGACAGATAAATGGATAAAGAAGCAAGTCCTACCATATTTCAATAAGTAATGGAATTGGAATGGAATAATTGAAATAGTAATGGAATAAAAATTATTCCAGTAATTATTCCAATAATAATTACTCCAAATGGAATGGAATAATTGAAAAGTAATGGAATAATAGCCATAAAAAGGAACAAATTTGAGTCAGTTGAAGTAGACAAACCTAGAGCCTGTTATACAGTGAAGTTAGAAAAACAAATACTATATATGAATGCATACATATGGAATCTAGAAAGATGGTCCTGATGAGCCTATTTATAGGCAGGAATAGAGATGCGCACGTAGACTGTGGGCCATGTGGGGTTTTTGACCTCCACACACTGATCCTCTGACACAGCTCATTCCCCTTTCTTAACTTCTACTGACTCCTCAACCTTTCCTCTGGCGGTAAACTTTGCACAGACTCTTTCTGTGAGGTTGCCTGCCTTCCCGCAGGTAACCCTTTTGGAGAAGCTGTCTGGTGAAGGTTAAAGCCAGTCACATTCCTTCTTTCCCACCTCAGTCCAAATTCAGAAAGTGCAGGTCACTCCCACTGCAGCCTTGTCTTTTTCCTATCATCAAAATCATCCTCAGTTAACCTTTAAGGTTTATTCAGGGAACAACGTCCCACAAACATCATAGTGTGTGAAGGCCACTTTCCCCACAATCCACCTTGTGGAAGCATGTGCCAAGGACATCAGTTTCTGTAGCTGAGAGAGTGTCCTGCTTCAGGCTGAAGGTCAGGTTCCATTCTGTGGACTGCTCACATGAGCTGGCTGTATTTCTTCTGAGGTACTCGTACTTAGACTACGTAGGGAGTGGAAAACACTCTCTGTTAGACTCCCAAGAAATTCACATCCTCAGTCTTCTCACTGATCATGCTGCCCTCTTACACCTAGGTCAGTGAACCAGTTTCCCAGTTCAAACCCCTTGGTGAAGGTTCTGGATATGGTTTGGACTCTCTTAGGTAGGCACCTATAATCAATGTGTAGTTTTAATACTTTAGCTGAGATGACAGCAAGTCCTACCATATTTCAAAGAAAGAAAACATGTCTCATTGAAGGCTGTACATTCATCCAATCAAGTAGTATTTAATAAATTCAACTATGAATCATATTTAAAAAACTCAAAATGTATACAGTGCCTAGCACATTGTGGAGAAGGCAATGGCACCCCACTCTAGTACTCTTGCCTGGAAAATCCCATGGATGGAGGAGCCTGGTAGGCTACAGTCCATGGGGTCACTAAGAGTCAGACACAACTGAGTGACTTCACTTTCACTTTTCACTTTCATATATTGGAGAAGGAAATGGCAACCCACTCCAATGTTCTTGCCTGGAGAATCCCAGGGACGGGGGAGCCTGGTGGGCTGCCGTCTATGGGGTCGCACAGAGTCAGACACGACTGAAGCGACTTAGCAGCAGCAGCACATTGTAGGAACTTGAACAAGTAATGCTATTACAGTTGTAAACTCTAAAATTGCAAACTCTGAGAATAGCTAGATTCCTATAGCCTTTCTTTTTCTTTATGTTTTCATTAAATATTTCATTTAACCCAGTGACCTTATTTTTATTTTTCTAAGCTATGCTAGTGTTTTGCAAATTTATGTCTCAATCCAAAAATTCTACTCTGAGTTCCAGTTTCATACATTGAATCTCACCTGACATGTCTTCTTGACTGTCTCGCAGGTGTTTTAAACAATATTTTCAAAATGAAACTTAATACACTGCCCTGCTCTCCTAACCCATTTTGATTTCAGACTTTCCCTTCTTAACAATTAGTATCATCATCCATTTGGTGGTATAAACCAGATATCATCTTTATTCCTTACCATTCCCACTCTCTTGGGATCCATTTTCAGTTGTTCATTTCTTCCTCTTAAAAAAAAAAACAAAAACAAAAACAAAAAAACACTTGATTTTTCTCAGCATCTCCTCTGACTTCAGATTAGTCCAAAGTATTATCACCTATTATGTGGCCTACGCAGCAACTACTTTGTTGGTCTCAATACTTACTGTTAAGTTCATTCTTCATAGAATGATCAGTGTGACTTTTTGCAAACATATATATAAGAATGTTGCTTCTCTGTATAAAATCTTCCAGTTGCTTCCCATTATAATGCCAATAAAATTTAAAACCTCTATCATAGCCTCCAAATTCCTGAGTAATCTCTGGCTCCTGGTTACTTCTTAAGACTCATCTATTTTTATTACCTGTCTGCTACACCCTAGCAGACATGTTAGCTTCTTTTAATTCTTAGAGCTTGTCAAATTGTTTCCTGCTTTGGAGATTTTGAACATCCATTTCTATCTAATTGGAATGTATTTTTCCTCTACTCTTGTGACTTGCCTTTAAAAAAATCATTTACATCTCAAGTTAAATATTCTTTCCATCAAAGTTTTCTTAGATAACAACCAT
>SJXQ01003607.1:137516-162123 GCA_006408695.1 Aepyceros melampus | reverse complement strand
CTTAGTACCCATACTTAAAACAAGCCCAACATGTTTTAGACATTTGTACTTTCTGCAGGCAACATTTCCTCATATACACAGTTTTTTTGCTCGGTTACTTCCCAATAAGCCCGCCTTGAATGAGACTCCCTGTTCCAAAGATTCTAGAATCTGCCTGAATTGCAATAGAGCAGTTACTCCTATTAGGGTCCGCTGAAACTCCTTCACCGTGCAAGCTTTAGCAACCCTCTCTCATGTATCCTGGAGTCCCTGTACTGTCAACAATGGCTGTTAGTTTCATGAGCTTCTGATACAAGGAACTGCCCACCTTGGCCCAATGCTGTATGACCATAGTGTAGCAATTTTGGGTCTATGCTGGACTTGCCTGGAAATATAGACTATCTCAGGTCTTCAACCTATGGCCCTCCATATACAGTTGTCCATTTGGCCTTTGATTACAGAGGTAGCACTCTGCAAGCTCAGCATAGCTAGTGAGGCCTCCTTGCTACAGGATGGAGCTGAACCTGGGCCCTCTAAATACCCTATCTTCAGGAAAGGGTAACTTTCCCTGTGCTCAGCCCCCTATCAGATGCCACACTGCTACAAGAGTTCATCTGTTAGAACCCTTGGACACACAGGGAGCCTATTAGGATCAACACAGCAAAAACCAAAGGGAAGTCATTCACTTAATCAATGCTATCATCACTATCACACTCGATGGAGCTTGCTTGAGAGTTGCTACTTTTCATCACTTCATCAGAAGTTCCTGATAAAGACAGGACCCAAAGGTCGGCTCAAATGGCCAAACTGCAGGTAGCTACCTTAGCACACAATGTCTGGGCCAACAACTGGCCTCATCTTCACACCTTTATAGATCTCTGGGCCACTGCCAATGTGTCGACCATTTGTTCTGACCAAGTCAAACAATTCCTATCCGAGGTTGTCTCACTTAGGGTAAAGAACTCACAGAATCTCTTGCATCCTCAGAGATTATAACCAAAGTATAAATCAAGGTCACATATTTTCTACACATATTAAAGTCACAATACAATGTCTCACAATGGCACTCCTTATCCTCTTTGGAGTTCTACACATTGAACGAAACCTAGGCACTCATTTTGCTCTTCAGAATACACAATAGTAACTCTTGAACAAGATATTCAATGGGACACTAACCTGCTTTACTGGTCTCTTGCTGCAGTTGCCAAATGTTTTCCATAAACAAGTCTAAATTAAATTAACTATTCAATTCTTTACCTGTCAAACAAACATCATGGGTAAATTGTAATAGAGATTGATCCCATTGTTTATTCAATTTTACTGTTCAGTTCAGTTTAGTTCAGTCACTCAGTTGTGTCCGACTCTTTGTGACCCCATGAATCGCAGCATGCCAGGCCTCCCTGTCCATCACCAACTCCCAGAGTTCACCCAGACCTACACCCATGGAGTCAGTGACGCCATCCAGCCATCTCATCCTCTGTCGTCCCCTTCTCCTCCTGACCCCAATCCCTCCCAGCATCAGAGTCTTTTCCAATGAGTCAACTCTTCGCATGAGGTGGCCAAAGTACTGGAGCTTCAGCTTCAACATCATTCCTTCCAAAGAAATCCCAGGGCCAATCTCCTTCAGAATGGACTGGTTGGATCTCCTTGCAGTCCAAGGGACTCTCAAGAGTCTTCTCCAACGCCACAGTTCAAAAGCATCAATTCTTCAGCGCTCAGCCTTCTTTACAGTCCAACTGGACAAATTAAAATTGCATATATTTAAGGTATAGAACTTGATGTTTAATTGTCTATATCGATAACTACATATATCAAATGAAAAAATCACAATCATCTTATTACCCATCACCTCACAGCTACTATTTCTCTTTTTTTTTGGCCTAAGTCTATTTTTGATGCATAACTCATTATGTGAGTAGCAATCATTTCATATCAAATTACCCATGGCATTTTTCACAGAACTAGAACAAAAATTTTCACAATTCATATGGAAACACAAAAGACCCCAGATAGCCAAAGCAGTCTTGAGAAAGAAGAATGGAGCTGGGGGAATCAACCTTCATGACTTCAGATAATATTACAAAGCTACAGTCTTTAAGACAGAATGGTACTGGCACAAAAACAGAAATATAAACCAATGGAACAAGGTGTAAAGCCCATAAATAAATCCATGTAACTATGAATACCTTATTTTTGACAAAGGAGGCAATAATATACAATGGGGAAAAGACAGTCTCTTCAGTAAATGGTGCTCGGTAAACTGGACAGCTACATGTAAAAGAATGAAATTAGTACACTTCCTAACACCATACACAAGGATAAAGTCAAAATAGGTTAAAGACCTAACTGTAAGACCAGAAACTATAAACTCTTAGAGGAAAACATAGGCAGAACACTTGACAACGTAAATCAAAGCAAGATCCTCCATGACCCACTTCCTAGAGTGATAAATAAAAACCAAAGTAAACAAATGGGGCCTGATTAAACTTAAAAGCTTTTGCATAGCAAAGGAAACTATAAGCAAGGTGAAAAGACAACCCTCAGAATAGAAGAAAATAATAGCAAATGAAACAACTGACAAAGGATTAATTTCCAAAATATACAAGCGGCTGATAAAATTCAATACCAGAAAAACAAACATCCCAATCAAAAAAGTGGGGAAAAGACCTAAACTGACATTTCTCCAAAGAAGACATACAGATGGCTAACAAACACCTGAAAAGATGCTCAACATTGCTCATTATTAGAGAAATGCAAATCAAAACTACAATGAGATATCACCTCACACTGGTCAGAATGGCCCTCACAAAAGGTCTACAAACAATAAATGGTGGGAAAGGTGTGGAGAAAAGGGAACACTCTTGCACTACTGGTGGGAATGTAAATTGATACAGCCACTATAGAAGACAGTACAGCGATTCCTTAAAAAAATAGGAATAAAAGCACCATATGACCCAGTAATCCCACTCCTAGGCGTATACCCTGAGGAAATCAAAATTGAAAGAGACACATGTATCCCATTGTTCATCGAAGCACTATTTATAATAGCTAGAACATGGAAGCAACCTAGGTCCATCGACAGATGAATGGATAAAGAAGTTGTCATGTATATTCACGATGGAATATTACTTAGCCATAAAAAGGAACACATTTGAGTCCATTCTAATGAGGTGGATGAATCTAGAACCTATTATACAGAGTGAAGTGAGTCAGAAAGAGAAAGATAAATACCATATTCTAACACATATATACGGAATCTAGAAAAATGGTACTGAAGAAATTATTTACAGGGCAACAGTGGAGAAACAGACATGAGAACAGACTTATGGACATGGGAAGAGTGGAGGAGAGGGTGAGATGTATGGAAAGAGTAACATGGAAACTTACATTACCATATGTAAAAGAGTTAGCCAATGAGAATTTGAGGAAACCCAAACAGGGGCTGTGTATCAACCTAGATGGGTGGGGTGGGGAGGGAGATGGGAGTGACTTTCAAAAAGGAGGGGAAATATGTATACCTGTGGAGAAGGAAATGGCAATCCACTCCAGTGTCCTTCCTGGAGAATCCCAGGGATGGGGGAGCCTGGTGGGCTGCCGTCTATGGGGTCACACAGAGTCGGACACGACTGAAGCAACTTAGCAGCAGCAGCAGCAGTATGGATAATTCATGCAGAGGTTTGACAGAAAACAGCAATATTCTGTAAAGCAATTATCCTTCAATAAAAAATAAATTAATTTTTAAAAAAAGAATGAAGGGACAGTAATACCATCCTTTAAAAATAAAATAGATTATAATGGAATACCATGAACAACAGTACATCAACAAACGAATAATTTAGACAAAACTGACAAATTCCTAGAAAGACACAAACTGTTAAAATTATTCAAAAAGTAAAAGAATATCTAAATCAAACTATATAAAAAAGTAAAGTCACTGAATAAATAATTTAACAACTTACCACAAAGAAAATCCCAGGCCAAAAGGTTTTCTCTAGTGAATTCTACCAAAATATTAATACCAAGTTTCACAAAGTCAAAGAACAGAAGAGACAAGAACATTTAACATCCTATGAGGTATTGCTGCTGTTGTTGTTTAGTCACTAAGCCATATCAGACTCTCTGCGACCTCATGGACTGCAGCACACCAGGCTTCCTTCTCCTCCACTATCTCAAACTCATGTCCATTGAGATAGTGATGCTATCTAACCATCTTATCCAAGAGCCAACTCATTGGAAAAGCCTCTGATGCTGGGAAAGATTGAAGGCAAAAGGAGAAGGGGGAGGCAGAGGATGAGATGATTAAGAGGTAAGTATTACCCTGATCGGAGAAGGCAATGGCACCCCACTCCAGTACTTTTGCCTGGAAAATCCCATGGGCGGAGGAGCCTGCTAGGCTGCAGTCCATGGGGTCGCTAAGAGTCGGACATGACTGAGCGACTTCACTTTTACTTCTCACTTTCATGCATTGGAGAAGGAAATGGCAACCCACTCCAGTGTTCTTGCCTGGAGAATCCCAGGGATGGGGGAGCCTGGTGGGCTACCGTCTATGGGGTCGCACAGAGTCGGACACGACTGAAGCGACTTAGCAGCAGCAGCAGCAGCATTACCCTGATACTGCTGCATAGACCAATAATAACTTTAAGAAACAGAGATGCAAAAATTCTCAAGGAAACACTAGAAAATCCAGTTCAGAAATATAAAAAAAGGACTGTACACCATGACAAAATGGGATTTATCCCCAGAATGCAAAGTTGGCTTAACATCCAAGAGTTAGTTAATATAAAACACCATACCAAAAGAATAAAAGAGGAAAACACATGATTATCACAATAGAGAGCGAAAAATCATTTACAAAATCTATCACCCATTCATTGATACAAAGATAATAATAAACAATTAATCAAGCTGGGAATGAGAGTGAACATCTTCAATCTGATAAAAGACATCTAGGGAAAATCCCAGACATAACATCATGTTTAATGATGAAAGGCTGAATGCTTTCCCCCACGGGGTTGGAAACAAGGAAGTCCATTCTAGCTACTTCAGTTGCATAGTACTGGAGATTCCTGCCAGGGAATTTAGGCATAAATAAATAAAATGCGTCCATATTGGATAGGAAGAAGTAAAAGTGCTTATTTGCAGATGACATAATCTTGTATATAGAAAATATTAAGGAATCCACAAAAATGAGTTCAGTAAGAATGCAGGATAGAAAATCAATATTTAAAAATTCAACAGTCTTTCTATAAGTAGCAATGAACAATCCAAAAATAAAATTTAAAAACAATTATATTTACAATATCAAAAAGAATAAAATATTATGAATAAATTTTTTTTAGTAGTATAAAACATAATCTAAAAACTGACAAAATATTATTGAAAGAAATTAAAGAACATACAAATTAATGGAAAGACAGCCCAAGTTCATGGATTTAAAAACTTAATATTGTTCAGATGGTAATATTCCCCCAATGGGATTCAACATAATCCGTAACAAAATCTTGGCTGGTTTCTTTGGAGATATTGATAAGCTAATTTTGAAATTCACACTGAAAGTCTAGGTACCCAGAATAGCCAAAACATTCTAGAGAAAGAAGAAAAAAACTGAAGATTCACACTTCCTGATTTCAAAACTAACTACAAAGCAACAGCCATCAAAGATCATGTGGTGTTTCATAAAGATAGCTATCTAGATTAATAAAATAGAATTAAGGATCCAGAAACACGTATAAATAAAGGAAAAAGTCTTTTAACAAATGATTGTGGGACAACCAACAGCCACGTGAAAAAGAATGAAGTTGGACCCCCTTCTTACAATACACACAAAAAGTAACTCAAAGTAAATCATAATCTTAATGTAAGATATAAAAGTTAAAACTCTTAGAGGAAGATAGAGGAGTAAATCTTTGTGATCTTAGGTTACACAAAACATTTATGAGAGACAAAAGAAAAAATTAGCTAAGCTGGATTTCATGAAAATGTGAAACTTCAATGCTTCGATGAACATCATGAAGAAAGTGAAGAGGCAACCCACTGAATGGGAGAAAAGTATTTGCAAAGCATAGGTACAATAAAGGACTTGTATCTAGAATGTATACAGAACACTTAATACTAAAAAGAAAATAATAATTTAAAATGGCAAAGGATCTGAATTGACATTCAATTGGGCAACCCTGTGCTGCACTCAGTCGGGTTCAACTCTTTGCGACCCTGTGAGCTGTAGCCCATCAGGCTCTTCTGTTCATGGGAGTTCCCAGGCAAGAATACTGGAGAGGGTTATCATCTTCCTCCTCCAGGGGATCTTTCTGACTCAGGGACTGAATCTGCATCTCCTGTGCTCCTGCATTGCAGGCAGATTCTTTACCCACTGAGCCACTGAGGAAGTCCAAAATGTATCATAGACTTAATAAGAGTTAAAACTGTAAAACTTTTAGATAAAACATAGAAGAAAATATCCAAGATCTAGGGCTACTCAGTGTCATATCTTTCTACCTTTTCATACTGATGCTGGGAAAGTTTGAGGGCAAGAGGAAAGGCTGGGACAGTAGATGAGATGATTGGATGGCATCAGTGAGTCAACGGACATGAATGAGTCTGAGCAAACTCAGAGAGATAGTGAAGGAGAGGTAAGCCAGCAGTGCGGCAGTTCATGGGGTCGCAAAGAGTCAGACACAACTCAGCAACTGAACAACAACAAAGTCTACTCAATTAATTCCTTTTTAAAATTAAAGTGTAGTTGATTTATACTATTGTGCTAACTTCTGGTGTACAGCAAAGTGATTCAGTTAAATAAATACACACACACATATATATATGTACACACACACATAAATGCTTTTCGTATTTTTTTCTGTTATGGTTTATTACAAGATATTGAATATAGTTCCTTGTGCTTACAGCAGAGAAGGCAATGGCAGCCCACTCCAGTACTCTTGCCTGGAAAATCTCATGGGCGGAGGAGCCTGGTGGACTGCAGTCTATGGGGTCACAAGGAGTCGACTTCGCTTTCACTTTTCACTTTCATGCATTGGAGAAGGAAATGGCAACCCACTCCAGTGTTCTTGCCTGGAGAATCCCAGGGACGGGGGAGCCTGGTGGGCTGCTGTCTATGGGGTCACGCAGAGTCAAGACACAACTGAAGCGACTTGCAGCAGCAGTGCTATACAGTAGGACCTCGTTGTTTATCTATTTTATTAATATATATAGTAGTTTGTATTAGCTAATCCCAAACTCCTAATTTATCCCCCCCTTATCCCCTTTTCCCTTTAGTAACCATGTTTGTTTTCTATGCCCGTGAGTATGCTTCTCTTCTGTAAATAAAATCATTTGTATATTTTTTATTCCACATATAAGTTATATCATATGATATTTGTCTTTCTCTTTCTGGCTTATTTCACTTACTATGATAATCTCTAGGTCCATCCATGTTGCTGCAAATGACGTTATTTCATTCTTTTGATGGCTGAGTTATATTCCATTGTGTATATGTACCACATCTTCTTTATCTATTCCTCTGTGGATGGACATTTAGGCTACTTCCATGTCTTGGCAAGTGTAAATAATGCTGCTATGAATATAAGGGTGCATGTATCTTTTCAAACTAAGAGTTTTCTCCAGATTTATGCTCAAGGATTGCTGGATCATATGACAACTCTATTTTGTTTTTTTAAGGAACCTCCATAATGTTCTCCATTAGAGAACATTACCATAAACAAAGCTGAGTGCTGAAGAATTGATGCTTTTGAACTGTACTGTTAGAGAAGATGCTTGATAGTCCCTTGGACTGCAAGGAGATCAAACCAGTCAATCCTAAGGGAAATCAGTTGTGAATATTCATTGGAAGGACTGATGCTGAAGCTGAAGCTCCAATATTCTGGCCACCTGATGCCAAGAACTGACTCACTGGAAAAGACCATTTGCTGGGCAAGATTGATGACAGGAAGAGAAGGGGATGACAGAGGATGAGACGGTTGGATGGCATCACCGGCTCGATGGACATGAGTTTGCGCAAGCTCCAGGAGCTGGTGATGGACAGGGAAGCCTGCTGTGCTTTAGTTCATGAGGTCACAAAGAGTTGGACATGACTGAGCGACTGAACTGAACTGATAATGTTCTTCAGAGTGACTGCACCAGTGTACCCACCAACAGTGTAGAAGGGTACTCTTTTCTCCACACTCTCTCCAGCATTTACTATTTGTAGACTTTTTGATAATGGCTATTCTGATTGGTACGAGGTGATACCTCATGGTAGTTTTGATTTGCATTTATCTAATAATTAGCATTGTGGAGCATCTTTTCATATTAGATAATTAATTATTGATGCTAAGTCACGATCCATGAGAGGAAAAACTGATAAATTGGACCTCATCAAAACTAGAAATTTTGTTCTGTCAAATACGATGGGAAAAAGTTGAAAAGACAGGCAATGAGCCAAGAAGAAATACTGCAAGCAACATATCTAACAGAGAGTAATATTAAAGAATATGTAACTCCCAAAGTTCAACAGTTAAATAAACAGAGAATCCCATCAGAAAACAGGCAAATGACATTCTACCACAGAGGACCTACAGATGGCTAATAAGCATGTGAAAAGATGCTGAACATTATTAGCCATCAAGAGAAGGGATAGTAAAATCACAATGAGATATGACTACACATCTATCAGAATGGCTAAAATGTAAAAATAACAAAAACACTACATGCTGGAAAGGATGAGGAGAAACTGGATCACTCATACATTGCTGGTGGGAATGTGAAATGACATACAGTCATTCTGGAAAACTGTTCAACAGTTTCTTACAAAACTAAACATGCACTTACCAAACATCCCAGCAATTGCATTCCTGAGCATTTATCCTAGAGAAATGAACACTTAGCATCCCACAAAAGCCTATACATGAATGTTCATTGCAGCTTTATTCATAATAGCCCAAAACTAAATCAGCCCAGATGTCCTTCAACAGCTGAATGGCGAAACAAACAGTGGTGCATACTTACCATGGATTACCCTCTAGCAAAAAAAAAAAAAGAATGAACTATTACTACAAGCAACAGCTTGGATGAATCTTGAGTGAATTATGCAAATCATAAGAGGTACCCCAAAGTAGCTCTCACTCCTAATCCAGCAGAACCATGGTGTCCCAGAATTACAAACTGAAAGCCACCAGTGGCCCAGACACCTAAGGTGCTCACTATTAAAGCTGCCAGTTTGCACAAGACCATTTCCTTCCTCTAGGGCCCTGGAGCAGATGTGGATACACTCTCCCCAGAGCTCTTTCTAGGAGGGCAAGGTCAGAGTCATTAAGAGACAATCTGTCATTTAATTACGGTTAAGAGTTTACCTTCTTTTCCCAGCGGTATTTCTACTTCTCAGACCCAACTTTAGCTTCTGACATTTCAATCAAAACTCCTACTATTTCTTCACTATTTCTACCTGCTCAAAGTTCTAGGAGAACAGTTGTTTTCTTCTTTCAAGTTTCTTGCACTAAGCTAAGAAATTCAGAGACCACCGAAGTACATAATCGAAAACCAAACGATATAGCTGTACAGACTTCGGGCTTTCTGGAACATGGATATCTCCATCTTAGCAGACTCCTTGCATACAAGAACTCCTCTCTGTTAACCAGAAAATGCTGCATCCTGGAGTCAGACCTTAGCAAACCAGAAGAGCAGGATGTTTGTGGTCCCTGGCTTCTTTGCTGCGTGAATGGAAATCTGACCTCTGTGACATTCTCTAGAGATGTTCCCAGCCAAAGGTCACAGCCGAGACCCCCACACCCAGTTCTCTGATACTGGAACCAAAACCTTTCTACAATGAATAATGGTTTCATCACTATGGTTTAAAAGAAAAACAAATATGACATTCAATGGAGAGCATCACGATCTTGTTCATTCCAATACAAGCATATTTTTTCAAAGGAGAGAGATTGTCAGTGTAACTGCTCACTTCCATGCACACAATCCTGTATGCAGCCTTTAACAGAGCATTCAGCTGAACTCTGGAACATGATGAACTGCTTCCCTCCAACAGAGTTAGGCAAGGTGCTTGCAATACAGGACTCCCTCCCTGAGAAAGAAACTGAGCTAATTTGGCTGCATTCAATGGTCTAGCCAAGTCACATACCTTCAGCTCCCCCCAAGTCAAAAATATACCCCATTCCTGAACAGGAAAAACAGTTGGAAACCAAAAAGTGTGATTTAGTCTCATTATGACGGATCTTGTGACATCTAGGTCTCTAAACCTCTCAATAATAATTTTTCAAGGCCATCTAGAATAAATAAATAGAAGTCCCACTGAAAGCTGCATGTATGAAAATTGTGGTATTTTAAGTGGATTTTCTCCTTAAATGCATAAGCCAAAAAAGCATGCAAGCAATTGGATTAGAAAAGCAAGGTGCTTTTTAAAAAAAAAAAACTCTAATTGGCATTAAGTCACCAAACATTGTCAAACACATATCACTTGCTTAATTATTTTGTGTGCGCATGTGTATATCTTTATAACTTCATAAACATATAAATGAGAGGGAGATGCAGATTTAATGTACATCCATATGGCAATAAATACAAAAGCTGCCAGATTGTAAAATGCTATACTAATGCTAAAATGATACCATTTTTTTCTTTCGCTTTGCTTCCAAGTCACAAAGAACAAATTGAGAGTAGAGATGCAAAGCAAGGATCCTCAACTAAAAGGGGACATACACACAGACCTTTTTGTCCAGTAATGCAAAGTATTTTTTAATATCCGTCTTCAGCTCAGTATTCTATTTGTCTAATTATCTTTCATTAATCTTACAGTGAGTTTATGCATAAAATGATTTCTACATGTCCATTAAATTTTTTATTGAAGAAGTTGTTCAGTCGTGTCCAACTCTGAGACCCCATGGACCACAGCATGCCAGGCTCTTCAGTCCTCCACTATCTCCTGGAGTTTGCTCAGATTCATGTCCATTGAAGAAATTTTTCATAAATAGCCTACTATGATCATTCACCCCAATAAGCTTTATTTCAGCATGGCTTTCATTAATTTTGGGCTTCCCTGGTGGCTCAGATGGTACCACTTGCAGTGCAGGAGACACAGCAGACGGGAGTTCGACCCCTGGGTAGGGAATATCCCCTGTAGAAGTACCCACTCCAGTTATTCTTGGCTGGGGAATTTCATGGACAGAGGAGCCTAGCGGGCTACAATCCATAGGGGCACAAAGAGTCGGACACGACTGAGCAACTAACACTTTCACTTTTTAATGAGTTTTAGTTGGTGTATTACACTCACTGTACCACTTTCAGCAAAACCAATCACAGAAATAATAAATACGTTTGCCTCTAGTGTACATGACAAATAGGCTCAAACGTTTTTTCAGCCTTCAAGATGTTGTGCCAGTTAATCTCCTACATAGCAAAGTCTCAGCCATGAGGCTTCTGCTGAGTTGGCCATCATCCCAAGGTCAAACTCTCCTCCGGTTGTACTGGGCATCTTTTTACCATCCTTCCAAGCCTTCAACCTAATTTCTTTGCTGCCTGCACTGTCTGCCAGCCTGGCAGGCCCATGCTTATTTGCATATTCTCTCAAATGGCTCTTTTCTAAAGCTGCCTCCTCCAGAGGAGAGAGAATGATCACTCCTATGGGAAGTGCTACCCTCACTTGGTTATTTCAGTAATAAAACACACTGTTATTATTTACATGATGAACCCCGGGGATAAGTGCTGGTTTCAAGATTCATTTTCTCTGGGACCCCTCACTTGAAGTTGAGAAAAAGCTTTATTTCACTGGCTCCTCATGATCCAAGATTGTATGAGCTGCCCTGGCTGAACTCATTCACACTACCCTCCAAAGGCTGTGTCTACTCAGACCAAAATGAGCAAAAAAAAAAACAATGGTCATTCATAGAAACAGGCCATGAACAGAGCAGTGTAACTGACATGGCTAATGAGGCAACTGCTAACATTCAAGGAGTAAAATACCTTGGCCTCTTACAAATCTTGTGAAGTGGATGCACCATAATTTAGTCCACATGGAGCGTAGTTTACAATACGTTAAGGTCTTCATTTTTCTTATATGGAAAAAAAAAATCTTTCCTCTAACCTAAATCCTTCTCCTTGCCCCCCCCACCAAAAAACAATAAAAAACGTAATTCTTTTGTGTAAATCATTGTTGAAAGCATTTACAATATGTTGGATATCTAAATCCTTATTTAAGAGGGGAAAAGAAGAGCTGCAAAATTTACCTTTAGAGAGTGATTTTTATTAAACATTGTTAAAGGTGCCTTAACATGTTGGAACCTGTTATTTGCAGATAGTCACCTCAGGTCTCCATTCCACTTATTTTGTATAGACACATAGCCAAAAAAGAGAGTATAGGCTTTTACTATGGAGAAAAGTGCGTGCTCAGTCATGTCCAACTATTTGGGACCCGATGGACTGTAGCACACCAAGCTCCTCTGTCACCAGATTTTTCCAGCAAGAATACTGGAGTGGGTTGCCATGCCCTCTTCCAGGGGATCTTCCTGACCCAGGGATCAAACCCATGTCTCCTCCATCTCCTGCACTGCAACCAGATTGTTTACCGCTGAGCCACCAAGGAAGCTCTATGGAGAACAGTAGGGAAGCTCTTTAAAAAACTAAAAGAGTTATCATACAATTCTGCAATCCCACTCCTGGGCATATATCCAGAGAAAACTCTAATTTGAAAAGACACATGCACCCCTATGTTCATAGCAGCACTATTCACAATAGCCACGACAAGGAAGCAACCTAAATGTCTATCAACAGATGAATGGATAAAGATGTGCTATATATATAGTGTAATACTGCTGCTGCTGTTAAGTTGCTTCAGTCGTGTCTGACTCTGTGCGACTCCAGAGACAGCAGCCCACCAGGCTCCCCCGTCCCTGGGATTCTCCAGGCAAGAACACTGGAGTGGGTTGCCATTTCCTTCTCCAATGCATGAAAGTGAAAAGTGAAAGTGAAGTCGCCCAGTCGTGTCCGACTCCTAGTGACCCCACGGACGGCAGCCCACCAGGCTCCTCCTTAATACTGCTGCTGCTGTTAAGTTGCTTCAGTCGTGTCTGACTCTGTGCGACTCCAGAGACAGCAGCCCACCAGGCTCCCCCGTCCCTGGGATTCTCCAGGCAAGAACACTGGAGTGGGTTGCCATTTCCTTCTCCAATGCATGAAAGTGAAAAGTGAAAGTGAAGTCGCCCAGTCGTGTCCGACTCCTAGTGACCCCATGGACTGCAGCCTACCAGGCTCTTCCACCCATGGGATTTACCAGGCAAGAGTACTCGAGTGGGGTGCAATTGCCTTCTCCAAGTATACTACTACTCAGCCGTAAAAAATAATGAAACAATGCTATTTGCAGCAACATGGATGGACCTAGAGGTTATCATATAAGTGAAGTAAGTCAAAGACAAAGATCATATGATAGCACTTATATGTGGAACCTTCAAAATTAATACAAATGAACTTATTTACAAGAAAGAAACAGACTTGTAGACAGAGAAAACAAATTTATGGTTGCCAAAGGGGAAATGGGTGAGGGGTAATTAGGAGTTTAGATATGAACAGACACACACTACTATACATAAAATAGATAAACAACAAGAACTTACTATATAGCACAGGGAACTATATTCAATGTCTTACAATAAACTATAATGGAAAAGAATCTGAAAAAGGATGTATATATGCTATATATTATACATGTATTACATGTATATGTATATATTATATATTACACATGTATATATGTTATATATACTTAACATATATATATAAACTGAATCACTTTGTTGTACACCAGAAACTAACATATTGTAAATCAACTATACATCAATAAAAAGAATAAATAAAAAAGGATGGCAAGGGCTTTTTGAGGTTTGTCTGAGAATTTAATGAACATTAAAACATATCAGACAGGCTATATGTTCTCAGCTGGTTTTAAATGCCAACTCCAATACTGACTAGGATGTAAATTTAGGCAGGTTATACATCTCATCCAATTACCTGTTTTCTTGTCTTCAAATGGGTTTTTTACACACATATGTCAGAGGGTTGTTTTGAGGATTAAATGAGAAAAATATATGTTATGCCTTTGGTATAGGGCTTGGCTCAGTAGGTAGCCCAAAACACTAATACATCTTCACAGAAAGTCAGGCCTAGCTATCTGGGTCAAACCATCAGTTTATAGCACTTCTCTTTGCCTGAGTCTTGAAGTTTTACACTTTTTCTTTGGTTGTATTCCAATAAAACTTTATTTACAAAAACAGGCGGAGACAAGATTTGACCCAAAGTTTGGAAACCATAGTACAGATAATATGTCTAACGCAGATGCTACAAATACTGTGTATGTGTGTGTATATACATAGCTTAGATATGATTTTTCTAAAGTTTGATTTGGCATATATTTATGATGTGTTGGCTATCTGCATGTTTGTGTGAAAGGGCCCTGTGAATGTTCACCCAAAAGAACTTTGGAGAAATGTGTCTAAATATTTTATACATAAAGGAGATTTTTTTCATAAAGGACAAGTTCTTCCATTACTGTTACATAATCTGTCAAACACAAATATTTGTATAGCCCTCTGAAGAGGACTCCACATGGGTTCCCCACGTGGGTAAAGATAACAAAACATGAGTAATAAGTGAAAGTGAAAGTCGCTGAGTCATGTCTGACTCTTTTCGATTTCACGGACTATATATATATATATATATATATACTGTCCATGGAATTCTCCAGGCCAGGATACTGGAGTGGGTAGCCTATCCCTTCTCCAGTGGATCTTCCCAACTCAAGAATTGAACTGGTTTCCTACACTGCAGGCAGATTCTTTACCAGTTGAACTACCAGGGAAGCCCTTGAGTAATAATCATAGCCATAATTCTTTAGTACATATCATATGCTAGGTGCTGAGTCTTTGATATACATTATATAGATGCTAACATGGAGTTCTTTACTCTTGTTTGATGTGGTCAGTGAAAGACTGACAATAAGTGAAAGTTGCTCAATCGTGTCTGACTCTTTGTGACCCCATGGACTTTACAGTCCACGGAATTCTCCAGGCCAAAATACTGGAGTGGGTAGCCTTTCCCTTTTCCAGAGGATCTTCCCAACTCAGGGATCGAACCCAGGTCTCCCACATTGCAGGCAGATTCTTTATCAGCTGAGCCACAAGGGAAGCCCACTTCCAAATACATCACACTATTAATATTCCTTCCCATGAACTCAGGTATGGCCTGATCTCTTGTTCCTTCCTAAGTACTGCATAGTCAGATAGAATGGGCTGTAAGTTATTTACCTACTGGAGCTTTTCCAGGCCAACTTTATCGGTTAGTATGTGGTCTGTTTTCAAAAATGTTCTGTACATGTTTGAGAAGAAAGTGTAGTTTTCTAATTGGATGCTGGTCTCCTACAATGAGTTTGTTAAGCATGTTGTCAAATCCTCTGTATCCTTACTCATTTTTTGTTCATTTCATTTTGCAGTTTCTGAAAGAAGTTAGTAGATTTTACAATTTCTCCTAATAGCTCTATCCGTTTTCACTTTACATATTTCAAAACTATGGTATTAAGTACTACAGGTCTAGAATTATTATCTGAACAACTGAACATTTTATCATTATTCAGTGATCCTGTTTATCCCGCCAAAAGGTTTTGCCTTAGTTAATTTAGCTACATCAGCTCCCCTGTGGTTAGTATTTGCATAGGATATCTATTCCAATCCTATCAGTGCCCTAATGTTTTAGCTTTGTCTCTCATACACAGAATATAGCTAGATTTTGTACAGTCATCAGTTGAAATAATCTATGCCTTTTAACTGGTGAGTTTAGTCAACTTCTATTTATTGTAGTAACTGAGGAGTTGGCTGCCAAGATCAAAAGGACTTTTTAAAAAGTACCTTCTTGTATCCTAGCTGTAACCTGGTAACTCTAGTCAATTTCTAAACACTCTGCCTGCATTCACTCTCTTGCAAGAAGTTAGCAAAAGTCCAATGATCTCCATGAGTGAATCTGAGCTGATACTATACAGTTATGGGGAAAGGTCAATTAATGCAAAGAACAGTGCACACAAGCCTAATCCATTTGATGTAAACCAATGCACTGCACACTTTCAGTAGCTCTGTATTCCTTAAGAAATGTGCATGGAAGTGATTCATTAGAACTTTACTCTTCACAGAAACAAACCAATTCTCTTAGGCTCACTAGGGCATCTCCACTGGTAAAATTCAAAAACCAGTCAAACTGAATAAGAAGCCCTCTTTGCAGACATTTACATCGAGAAAGAACATGATTCTTGACAATTCAGAGTAAATGAAGTGCAAATTATTCTTATAATATATACCAAAATTGAAGCTTAAATTGTGATTAAAAAAGAACCCACAGTTTAATCAGAAAAATATATTTATTGGTGATTCCCATGAGCTCATATTTGATGCATTTATATCATAGGATAACAAGTCCAAACTATTGCTAAGTTATAAATATGGAATTTATGCCAAATTTGCATTATTTAATTTTATTTTGAATTTGCATGTGTGCCTATATTTGAATATTTATAATATTCCAGAAAAAGCACAGTGGAATGTGCAAGACAGATTTATTTAGTGTAATGCTCTGAAATGTGTCAAAGTCTTCTACACTGTTCTTAGAGGCAAAATGGCAGAAATAACAAATGGGATGCAGTAAGACCAACTGAATAATCTGCGAAGTCCAATACCTAGCAAAGCTAGGAAAGCTTTTCTGCCAATAAATATTTTACTAAAAGTTTAGACAAATATTTCTCTAAGCTTACAATGACATTGTATTAGAAGACATATACCATTAATTGGATTCTTCATTATGCTTTAATGGAAGACCAACCATTCCCATCTATACCTTTTTTTTTTTCCTAATCTCAGTGAGTAAATATCTCATCTTATTTGGCACAGAATGTTGATATTAGCTTCTCAACTGTGAAGCACGTTCTTTACACTGACAAAATAGCTTGTCCCTAGAATGTGGTCTTTGTGGAGTTTCAACAATAAGATTCTGAACCTCACTGTATTTAGTGGCCCCTCAGATACCCAGAGCAGTTGAGGAATGCAGTGTTCTAGTCCAGGGGTCCCCAACCTCTGGGATCAAATGCTTGATGATCTGAGGAGGAGCTGATAAAATAATATAGAAATAAAGTGCACAATAAATGTAATGCACTTGAATCACCCCCACACCATCCCCAGTCTATGAGAAAATTGTCTTTCATGAAACCAGTCCCTAGTGCCAAAGAAGTTGGCAACTGCTGGTCTAGTCAACTTAATTTACAGTTAACCAGGGGCAATGCTCTTATGAAGTGAAACTGCTCTAGGGGGAGGCTGCTGCAGCAGAGTGGGCTCCACTTCTCTCCTGGATGAGGGCAGCACGTGCACTAACTCATCTAAGCCCTCAGTCGTGGCCGTTTAGAACCTACAGTCCTTCTCCAACCCCAAGACCGCTCTTCTAATCAGACCTTAGCTCTTGTATCAGCTCACTTGAAAAGAGGCTCATGAGTATTCAAAGTCCAGGCTATCTTGGGTGGCTCTGGCTGAAGAAAGTAAGCCTTTTATTTCTGTGTGCCATTATTAATTTCCTGTTTCATTTAATTTTTAAACAGAGAACAAGCAATGGCAATCCACTCAAATATCTCTGTTCTGTACTAGTGTAAGAGTTCCATGGATTCTTTGGAATGTGACAACAGCCAATCATCAGAAAAATCAACAGTCGATGTCTGACTTATCACCTCTGCCTTTCAGTCTCAGAGTTTATTTAGCCAAGGCTGCTTTCCTCATTAAGGACTCCCAGAATAGCAAGAGGCTAATGAAATAACCAGCCAATAGTCTTTAGAAACCCAAAAGCAGACGTGTGTGATTTATCAAAGCCATAATTAAGCATCATTTTAAAAACTGTTAATATTTATTTTTATTATGAAAGCAATGCATACTCGTAAGAAAATAAAAATCCTTCAAAGAAACAGAGAAAGAAAATAAGTCACTAATTGAGCTATTTATATTTTGGTATTTTTCTTCCATTCTTTGCCTTTTATGCTGATTTGAGAGGGATGGAAAGATGATTTGCCTCTCTCCTTCCACCCCCGCCCCTTTGCTCTCTCACATAATTGTTGTCAAACTGGGCCCATAACTGTCTATCTCTTTTCCCCTTGGCATTAAATCACTACCAATTTTCCATACTCTAAAAAGGACGTTTAAATGGTTTTGAAATAATCCCTCAAGTGGATGTACTGAGATTTGTTGAACCATTCACCTATACGTGGATCAGATTTTTCCAATTTGTTACACTTACAAATAACTCCAAATAACTTACAAATAATGGGAGCCTCCTAGGATGCCATTGCCATGTCACCCTCTGCTTTTTCCTCATGGCACTTCTCACAATTTTCAGTAATGAATTATTTGTTTCATGTTTACCTTTCCCACTCTATGAAGCCAGGGACCGTGTTCACCTGGTTCCTCACAGTGCCTCCAGCACATAGCATTTGATGAGATATTCAATAAATATTTGTAAATAAATGAATAAATAAATGAGTGAGTGATACAAAGACATGTACAGGGCTGTTTTTCAGTAAAATCCCAGAAAAGAAATCGTGGGTCAAAGAAATACTGTCGATGTTCTCTGTTTATCTATTTCATTTCCAAAAGAATCATTTCAATTTACATTTCCATCAACAGTGTATATGAATGATGGTATTTACCACACCTTTGTCAACACTGACTACTATCCTTTTTTTGTTTGGCAGCAGTGGTGATGTAGACCAAGTTTTTTTTTTTTTTTTCAATCTGAGAAATTAATTAATTAGAGAAGCAAAAAGCTTTTCCTACATACAATTGAAATCTGCATTTCTTTAGTACTAGTGAAACTAAACTTTTTTCTGTAGTTTAGAAACTAAAAACTAATCTTTTCCCTTTCTGTACACTAGCTTTGGTTCCATGTTGCAAGTTTTCTGATCATAGCCTTTGTTTTTCTGCTCAATTCGTTGGAGTTCTTTTTCCAGGAAAGATGTCAGCCTTTTGTCTGTTTTATTTGTTGTGCATATTTTCATCAGTTTGACACATGCCTTTTCATTCTGGTTATTTTTGGACAGATGAACATGTCTCATTTTTATGTAATCATAACTGTTGATCTTTTCCTCTATTCAAATAGTCTTTTCCTTGGCTAAGATTCCCACATGAAAACTGCAGTGATCATTTAAATAATACTGCCAACTGTGAATTCAGATTAACTGGGTTCACAGACTCCTACATATACAACTAAGCCCTAACCTGTTCAGAACTCCGGTTCTCACTTCTTTGCAAGCCTTGGCCAGTAAAAACCTAGGCAAGTTAGACTGGTCACAGCTCTCAGTACCCTCCAAACTCTCGTTAGACCCCCTTCTCAACCTCTCTGTTTTGTCAGTGGTACCATCTTGACTCCAGACTGGAAATCAGAGCTATGCCTTTAACTTGACTACAGCCTTCATTTACTTTTGCGCTTTTTACATTCCTGCCATGCAAGAGTTTTCATACCTCTGGGGTTCAACCTTCTGGTTGCCATTCCAGGACCTCTACAAGGACGCTCCCTAACCCTCCCAGAGACATGAACCTTCTCGGGGACTTGACCTTGAGATGTCATGAGGATGCCACATCCACCCACAGTGCCTCCTTCCTTCTAAATTTTGTTGTTTGTTCATTGTTAAGTCCCGAAGTCATGTCTGACTCTCGCAGCCCACCAGGCTCCCCTGTCCATGGGATTTCCCAGACAAAAATACTGGAGTAGACTGCCGTTTCCTCCTCCAGGGGATCTTCCCCACCAAGGGATGAAACCCGTGCCTCCTGAGAAGCCAGTTTCTTCCCAAGAACAAGCCACCTATTCCCAGAAGCCTTTCCAAACAGATCTCTCCTTTTTCTGGCCTGCTCCTCATCCTTTAGAAAGAAAAGGGCCTTAGAAAGCAACCTGTTTAAGTCTCTCATTTTACAGAGGTGGGGGGTGGACCTGCCAAATCACTGGTTCCTCCCCACTCCCTACCTGTCTATACTACGTAGTTCTGCACTTTTACCATCATGAACTTGAGGCTGAAGATGGTGACCTCGGCTTTTGGGGATTTGTCTGGGCTCTAATCTCCTCCAACTGCCAGCACTAGGCAGAGGTCATAATACTTACTCCACAAAGTTTGCTGATTAGACCTAAACTGTTACATAAACAGATGAACTTTTCTCTATTTTTAAAATGTATTCCAATAAAGGTACAACATTTTAAAGATATTATTGATATTCAAATCATTTTCAAACAAACCCATTTTCTTTATTAAATATCTAAAACACCAAATTATTCTGTTCTACTGTAAGTTCCGTGAGAGCAAAGATGACACATCTCTCCTAGAATAAAATGGGCAGCTTCGCAAAATTTTGTTTCACGAATGACAGATAGAAGAGGTGACTATTCTTTAATGTCATTTCATACTACTTAAGTTGATGACAGATATCTACAAAAGAAAAGCTCTAACATTCTTATTGCCACGTAACAGCACTAATCTAAAATTACTATAAGAAAATCTAATTCCAAATAGCTTTTTATACCACCTTGAGAACTTTGAGCTTGGCTGGGATGCCAGCAACGTATTTGCCATCCGGGCAAAGATGTTAATTTATCATGGTGAATTTCTCCCCCTCTCCTGGGAAATACACGTGTACAGGGCAGGAGGCAATAACAGTTCTTAGCATCCTTGGCTAATTGAAGCTACGCCTGTGAGAATCCAGTGGCCTACAGCTTGAGGGACCAGAAGGACTGCACCACTGCCTAAATTGATCCATTCACTCACTGCCTCGCCCTGTACCACATGCCAGTCTCATCATCCTGCTTCACTGCATGAGGGAAGAAGTGGAACATGGGCACCTGAGCCATGAGCAGGCTCATGCACTATGGACTTCTTACCAAGACATGGCTGTGTCAAAACAGAGCCACCTTGGGGATTCCCTGGCACTCCAGTGGTTAGGACTTGGTGCTTTCACTGACGAAGCCCGGGTTCGATCCTTGGCTGAGGAACTAAGATCTCACAAGCCACATGGCCAAAAATAAATAAAGCCATCTTTAAACAAAAGGAAAAGAAAAGGAAACCTTTACTACAAGTATTAAAAAGGAGAGACCACAAAGAAGACAAAAGAGAGAGAAAGCTATGCTCCACAGAAATGCCATATAGTCCTTTCCTGTAAGTGATAACCTAGTGGATTCTAGGTGACAATTAATTACTCTTCCACTATGACTGCTGCAAAATGTAAAGATGCTAAATGTCTAAGATGCACCATGAATACAATGATCAGATTCTCTGACTTGGGTAGCTGAGGAAGCTGATCTTCTCCCGCTGCCAGCTGCCACCCTAGTGTGCCAGCCAGCACAGTGCCCGGGGGAAGAATGAGCCTGGTGCAGTTTCTCGATGCCCAATTCTGAGGTCTCCCACAGACTCAGGGATGCACTAGAGTTGGTTATAAACAGAGGGAATCTGGCCTGAGAAAAAGCCTGCAGAATCTGGGAGTCAGAAGAACTGATCAGCAACCATGTTTTGATACATTTCAAAAACAGTTTTGGGAATTCTGAAATGAGCAGGATTTTGCTCTGGCCCCTAAACAACATATTCGCACACAGAGGCATGAAATGCAATTTCTAGGGTTTTTTTTTTTAACAAATATGATTCTTAATAAACCGGTGCCTTTTGCCAGCCAAGCACTCTCTTTGTCCTCTCCAGGCAGCGTGATGGCAGCCGTTTGCACTCAGCAGTTATATATCACCCGAGCACTTCTAGAATGTAGCAGTGGGAGCACAATTCAGGTCTTGGCTTGCAGCCTCGGTGGCCTCTCATGCCTGCCTTCCCCCCACCCCAGCATGGACGGATGTAGTGAGTCAGAAGGTATCCCTTGTCGCCACTGACGGTTCCTCCTGACACTTATTCACCAGGCTCCCAGTGTACTCCCACCCTGCTCAGCTTTGCAGTGATTCCTGCCTGGGCAATGAGATGCCCCTTTGCCAACCAGCCACCAGACCTTCTCCTGGTGAGCATAAAGCTTCAAGGAAGTAGAATTCTATTTCTCTCCCAATGGCTGCGGTGACCCTGGTCCAATGATTCATTCAAACACATGTGTAAAAATGACTGGAAACGGCGATGATGTAGGTGATAATAACACCAGTGAGCATCCATGGAGTGTTCACTTTGTGGTAATGACTCACATGAAATACCTCACTGTGCTTTTGCAAAAAAAAAAAAAACAAAAAAAAAAAACAACCTGCTCATGGAGTTGCAGTCGACAGAGCCAGAGCTGAGGAATCAGCCCAAGCTGGAGCAAGATCCTTGCTGTGTCACTAAAGAGTCCAATGACCTTGAGAAAGTCCTTCAACCCCTTTGGGCTTCTGTCTCATCTGATAAATAGGGAGACTTCTGCCCACTCTGCCTTCTTGCTACCAACAGTGCAACTTTACAGAGACATAGCGGAGATAAGGGATGGCAAAGCTCATCAGGAACCAGAATGCACTCTCCACACAGATAAGACTGGGACAGGCTCGGGTCCAAGGTCATGCAGCTGGTTCACGGCTAGCCTGAACTGAGGCCCAGGCGTCAGAACTCCCAGGCCAAACAGACGGAGCTGCTGTTCTGCTCAGCTCAGCGGACCACAGAGCCCACCAGCAGCTGGCATGGAAGGCTGCTCCACACAGGAACTCCCCACGGTTGACTTTCTGTCTCCTGAGACCAGCTCCTCGGCCTCACGCATCACCGCCAGCACAGATGCTTCTGTCTATAAATGTTCAACATAGACACACTCACTGTCACACACTTGTGTACACCTTCTCTCACACAGATAATCAGAATTCACAGAACTGGTCCTGTAAGCAGTCAGCATCCCGGGAAATCCTGGAACCCTCCAGCTATGACTACTCTTTAAGATGACGATTTCTGGAGGTGGGTAGGAATTAAGAAAATAAAGTGCCTTGGGGTAGCCACGTGTTTCTCTAGCAAATTTTACTTCATTTTGGTGAATATCAGAAGATCCAAGTAACTCCGACTCTTTAGAAAGTGATTCTTCCTTTATTAGACTAGATGGCACTGTGGTATCACCCTTTTGATGACCAAGGAAATCGTATTTCATGTCAAATAATTTTGCTTCCACTGGGACTGTCCAAGAGGCTAAGCCCTCCCCTTGAGTGGTCCTTGTTATTCTATGGAAATTTTCTGCCAGAGGACAGTGACCATCAAATACACAAGATCACAATGATAATAATGTGTGTTTACACACTATGTCACACTACCTGTCCAAAGGGATTTTAAAAGGCACATGTGCCTTGTGGAACTCCAGAGAGGGCCGGGCCATAGTAGCCAAGACCTCATTTTTCCTCCTCTGCCACAGCCATGGCTGTGGAATTCAATTTTTGCCCTCAAGAGTTTTTTTTTAATATATACTTCTCACTATACCTACAGGCTCCGTTAGCAAGAGGAATTATTTTCAATAATGCCAAATTGTTTGTGAACATGTTAAACCCTAAAGTCTTGTGGTGACAATGGCTTACACAATTCTCACAATGGATTGAGGTGGCACCCTTCCTAGGGTCAAGGTTCTCTTAGGAGGTGGGAACAGGGGAGGTTAGTGCTGGAAGGGAAACGAAAGTTCAACAGATTCTCCCAGAATTCCAGCATTCAGAAAGGACACTGTAAACTGAGGGATAGGAAAGTGAGTAGGGGGTGAGGTTTCCTCTAAATCTCAATGATGACCAGAAAGTTGGAGGGCTCCATTTGTCTGGGGCTGTACAGAAAAACCCACACTGGCTGTTGCATTCCGAGAGGTACCAACAAAAGGTGATAGTGTCTGGAGCAGGGCAGCCCTCCCCATGAGAAGGGAATGGGGAATCTGTCCACAGAAGCAGCCTCTGTAGCAGGAGTAATCTCTTGTGGTCAGCTCGGTGGAGAGACAGAGAGCATGGGCATGTCAACTAAACTCATTCCCAGCATCCCCTGCAGCAGCCCTCTCTGTTTTATAGAGAGCAGCAGAATGGGAGCCCTGTCTGAGGCAATTGCACCCCAAAGAGTCCTTCCTACTCCCCCCTTTATGGCACTCCCTGACCTCCAGCAACCAGGCATTGCAGCTGGCTGGAGGAAAATGCCCTCGCTTCAAAAGTGAGTGGCTTTTCATAAAACAGCTCTTTCAGCATCAGCCCTAGGTTCCCAGCAAGTGAACTGGCAGCGCCCTGCTCTAGGGCTCAGGAATTTGTAAATCAGGAGAGGTTTTCTCAAGACTGAGCCCCACACGGGATCCGCAGCAGCGTCCCAACACGCCCTTCGCCCTGCGAGGTGCCCCTTGCACTCGCAAAGCGCAGGGGATGCCCCGCGTGCAGCCAGTAGCCAGAGGCACAAGCTGGGTACTGGGTGTCTGCAAACAGCCGCAGAGGGACATTCATTCGCCCAAGGAGAGTAGAGCCAGCAGAAAGAAAGGAGGAGCGAGGCGACAAAAGTATGGAAGGAAGAGGGAAAAACACACATACACACATACAAACACACACACACACAGAGAGAGAAAAGGTTAAAGAAAGGACGGGAAGCAAAGTGAGAAAGGAAAATGGAGGGAGAAGGAAAGAGCAAGCGGCCAGGAACTGA
>SJXQ01003607.1:120913-132043 GCA_006408695.1 Aepyceros melampus | reverse complement strand
CCAGCTCATTGGAGGGTATTTGCATTTCTACGACTTTCCTCTACCATTATCCTGTAAGAAAAATAAAGAAATGACTCTCTCATGGTGGATTTCATATATCTGGGTTCCTAAAAGTGGGAAGAAACTGTCTGTGGGGGAGTAGGAAACAAGTCTCAGAGGACTGTTCCTGGAGTGAAGAGGCCCCCTGCTAAGAAGAGGGAATTGTTCCCGTGTGCATCCTGAGAGCCATGTTCTCCTGAGGCCATGCCTGGGCCTTCGTAGGACATTCCAAGACCTCTTGCAATGTTGGGCTGGGCCCATCTTCCAGGAACTGGTTCCCCTCAGGAATTGAGTAACAAAGATCTTGATACTCTAGAAGGGCTTCCAAAGTGGCGCTAGTGGTAAAGAATCCGCCTGCAAGGCAGGAGACATCAGAGATGCAGGTTCTATCCCTGGGTCAGGAATGGCAACCCACTCCAGTATTCTTGCCTGGAGAATCCCATGGACAGAGGAGCCTGGTGGGCTACAGTCCATGGGGTCGCAAAGAGTCAGACACAACTGAAGCAACTTAGCACGCATGCTCATACTCTGAAATCAGCCCTCTTGGAGATTAGGGTGAGGGACAGGTCTATGGTTTTGCATCTTCCTTAGGGCAGTCTGAGTGGTCGTCTGTGTATATATTTGGGATTCAGGACTTGGAACATGAGGAGGACTCTGCAGTCTGAGCAGGGCTTCTGGTTGTCTCCATGGTGTGCCGTTCTTTTCATTACTTATCCAGAACCTTGTCCTCCTGTGGTTTCCACAAAAGGTTGCCGATTCTGGGAGCATAAAGGTCAGACTGGCTTGCATACTAAGCAGTGTGCTCCCAAATACGCATTTGGTTGCTGGTGTCTGAGAAGAGAGCAGGAGGTGGTTGAGAGAGACCTGGCCTGGAGTCCAGAGACTTGGGTGGCCGAGAACAGGACCCTGTATGACCATGAGGAAGACAGCTATTCGCTCTTGGGCTCAGTTGCCCTATTCATAAGAAGTCACAGTCGGTGTTGTCCCCTAAGGGCATTGTCCTGCTCTAATATGGTAAGTCACTTGCTCTTCCTGTCTTCTTCAAGGGCCAGAGCGCTGCCAAACTCTCAGCGCCTCATCGCAGGGCACAGCCCAGTCCTTCCTGCTTTCTGTAACAGTCACACGGTGGGGACACATTAAGCCATCAGCAGCTGGACTTGTCCTGAGCCTGTGTGACAAAGGTAACAGCAGGGTTCCCTGTTCCAATTGAAACAGAAACAGTGGAAACAATGTCAAATAAAGTTTGACAAACTTTATTTGTCAAACTGGCAAATAACTGAAATAAATAAATTTATTATTTTTTGATGCATTTACAATTCTTTTCTTTAATTTATTTATTTTAATTGGAGGTTAATTACTTTACAATATTGTATTGGTTTTGCCATACATCAACATGAATCCACCACAGGTATACACGTGTTCCCCATCCTGAACCCCCCTCCCTCCTCCCTCCCCGTACCATCCCTCTGGGTCATCCCAGTGCACCAACCCCAAGCATCCAGTGCTGGCATTCTTTATAGAGTATAGAACACTAAGAAAATATGCTTTCCCCTTACCCTAAGCATTGCCTCAAAGCTGTCTTTCCAGCTGTCGCTAATTAAAAAAAAAAAAAAGCTCATACTTTCAATTATAGGTGATTTTTGTCACCAAGATTGAAGACATGCAAACTATTGTCACTTCATTGCTGTTTTTCTGCATCTCTCCAAACTGAATGAACAGCATTGCTTCATGAAAGCACTGCTCTGAAATTTGACTTTAATATTCTAAACAGGTTCGGTGTGTTATAGACAGCACTCTCAATGGTTGTCTATTTTTCTCCCATGAAGCACTGAATTTATTTGTTTACCCTTTAAAAAAACACATGGCGTTGAAGGAATTAAAAGAGGAGGAGGAATAGGGGTAATGTGTATGCTGAGTGAACGCATGCTGCAAAGGCAAAAGAAAGAGGCACTGGACCAGGGCTCATGGTCAACTGTGAACATCAGACCCATGGCTGCCCTTCTCCTGATGAGAACTGCCCACCATTTCTCCAACAGTGACACCCCCATTTCTCACCGACAGCCTTTGGAGAAGTCTGTTCAGGCAGAACTTTGAAAGCCATGGTGAGCCAAGGCCTGACAACCACCAGGGATAGCAGGTCAGACTCCACTCCTGATATAGTCATGTCGCTTATTTGGGCCTCAGTCTCCACTCATAAAATAGCCTGACCAGGTACCCTCCAAAAGTTGGCTTAGGGGTAGAATGAAGAGGAAGCCAATCTCAAATGAGTTTATTTTAAAAAGGAGAGGGCACAGGTTTGGAGAGCACCTTGCCCTGGGGTTTCATCAGGGCTCTCTGAGCTGTCTCAGAGCCTCAGTTTTCTAATCCATGAAAATGGGGCTATAACAGCTTCACTCGGTTGTAATATGAGCTCACTAAAACAGTCTGGGAGGTACTCAGTTGAGTTCCTAGAAAGAGTATACCTTGTGTAAATGTCCATTTCTCTTCACTTTCGACTCAATACCTTTGGTTTGAGCTCTTGGATATATTTCCCACAACAGTAACATACACATATTTAATGACGGGAGTGGGGCTAGCTCTGCCCCCACCCCATTTTCTTTGCCTGCCTTCTTGCCTCACCCTCCCTTCACATATCTCCAGTGCTTTCCGGAGCTGGTGTCCCCTGGGTGATGAAAGGATAAAATGATCCATTTAATCACACTGAGGAATGAGACATGTCCACGTGAACCCTGGCAGGAGACATCTACAAAGGAGGAGGAAAAATGATTCCCACCAGGAGACACCATAAAACAGGCATAATGGCAGTGGAGGAGATACTTGGGGAGCTGAGCTGGAGGGTTTTAAGTATGTGCAGAACTTACAGGGACAGCCCCACTCTAAATTATTGACAGTAATTTTCAACTCTGTTCACTTCAAGTTAATGGTTGATTTGGCCAGAGCAGCTTCGACTTGATCAGCTAGGCAAACCACAGTGGTCATGAAAAACACGGTCAGTTTTGTGTTCATCCGATGTGAGCCAGAGCTGGCCCAGCAACACCCTTTCCCTGTGGCTGAGTAGAAAGAGCACCAAGCTGGAGGCAAAGAAAACAATGTTTGAGTCTTAGTTCTGCCTCCAGCTCACTGCGTGACCCTGGGCTAGTCTCTTGACCTCTCTGGGATTTAGCTCCTGACCTTGGTAAATGGAGGGGCTATATCAGATGATTCCGAAGACCAAAGACCGGTCCCAGCAGGAACTTACTGTGATCTAAGTTAATGCCAGCTACCAAGCAGAGCTGAGGAGGGACCACACTCTCTCTAGCCTTTGTGCGGGCAAAAATGCTCTACCAAAGATGACCTCAAGCTTGTGGCTGAGTCAGAAAAGCCAAAGGAGGACTTAGAGGAGGCAACTTTCTTAGATCACGTGGGTAAGAGAGAAGCTTGAAAATAAACCTTCCAGGCTTCTGCTGACTTGGAAAGTAAAGTCAAAACTGAAGGATTGGGGAAAAGTGTTGAGAACTGACCTCCCACTGACACAATAGCCCTAGGTAGGTTTTAATAATGATAATAACAAAAGCAAGAATGGCCCTGCCTGGCCCACAGCCTCCCACTTGTTTGCTTACTGTGGGATCTTTGCAAGAGAGGAGCACGCCCACTGCTGATCTCCTGGCTGGTCTCTGTGGGAGTTCTAGTTTTGAATAATAAAATACAAAAGCTGAAAATTATATCTCAGAGCAATCTGGAGGATTTAGAGGAAGCTAGCCTCTGAGGGCAAAGTGGCTCCCAGGAAAAGGATCTCTTTGTCACCCAAATGGGCTTGAAGAGGGAGGTTTTTTAAGAACAACCCAGGAAAAGAGAAAAATTAGTTTAGAGAAATCATACATGTCACCGCCTAAGTGAAAATTAATTTTTAATCAGAGGGAGCCAGATTAGACTTAACTGGGCTTGAGAGCAAAACCTAGAAAGGACTTACTTTTTTATGTACGTATTTTCAAAATCCAGATTTCACTAAAAAGCATGAGAATGCAGAAAGCTTAGAGCAAGCTTAGAGCAGCAGAGGGAAATGAACTTGGTGAAAGACACGGTGAACATTCATCCACACTGAAAAGTTGCCTTAGTGGGTACCATCTTGGAAATATTTAGCTGACACAGAAGACAATATTCCAGTCCCCAGTCAGAAGAGTTGATACGGATGAATAAAGGGTTAGAATTGTGACGGGGGGCAACTGAGGAGAGGGTGACATTTTGCCAAGGCTGCCAGCTCCAGCGCTCTGCACCCTGGTCAGGGATGGCTGGCCATGGTGATGCCACCTGAAGGCTGACTCCAGGATGTTTAGCAGACTATGCCAGGAAGACCTCCTTGCCTCTATACCTATTATGTGTCAAGCACTTGGCTACACACTTCACATGCCCTCTCTCAATTAACATGCTTAGCAAGGGACTTCCCTAATGGCCCAGTGGCTAAGACTGTGCAGTCCCAGTGCAGGGGGCTCCAGGTTCCATCTCAGGTCAGGGAACTAGATTCCACATGCCGCAACTAAGAGTTCATGTGCCACGACTAAAAGATTCTGCATGTGTAGCAAAACGAATACAGTATTGTAAAGCAAAACAAACTAAAAAATAAAAATTAAAAAAAAATAAACGGCTTAAAAAAAAAAAAAAGATTCTGCATGCTGCAACTAAGACCTGGCATGGCCAAATAAACAGATTAAAAAAAAAAACCATGTTTGGCAGCCCAGTGAGGTAGTTACTTTTGTTATATCTATTTTACAGATGAATAAAATCGGGTTCAGGATTAGAGCCACCCAGCTTGGAAGTAGTGGAGCGGTGCCGTGTTGCTGTGCTGTCATGTCTGACTCTTTGCGACCCCATAGATTGTATCCGGCCAGGCTCCTCCATCCATGGAATTCTCCAGGCAAGAATACTGGAGTGGGGTTGCCATGCCCCCCTCCAGGGGATCTTTCCGACCCAGGTATTGAACCTTGTCTCTTACATCTCCTGCATTGGCAGGCAGGTTCTTTACCACTGGCACCACCTGGGAAGCCCAATGGAGCTGAGACTTGAACCCAAATCTGTTAATCTCCACAGTGAGTCTAGAGTCCCAGTGATGCTCATCCAGTTCCAAGACGTCTGGGCATGCGCTGGAGAGTGAGTCATCCTGTCCACAAACGGAATATCAAGAAACTTAGATGGTCCTTATCCTAGGCAGAGAGAGATCATGGTGTGTGTTGGGGGGGCGTGGCACATGCTCTGAGGACACTGAAGGAAATCAAGGTTAGGGGCTCAGAGCCTGAACTTGTTAATAGTACAGAGGGAAGCATAGATGCAGACACTGCAAACTGGGTAACTCAATGCACACACAACTTTGGGACATCACCCACATTATCTGATACGGTTAATTCTTTTGGAAGTCTGTTAAGCAACTTTGTCCATTCCACTATGCAGTAACCTTCTGGAAGGCTGGGACCTTGGCTTCTTCATTTTTAAAACTTCTCCTCAGAGCCCAATAACAATAATATTTGGTCTAAGGCTTCTTGGTTTACCAAATACTTTCATGGACACTGACTCGACCTTCAAAATAACTCAACAAGGCAGCTATTCTTGCCCTTACTTTATTTGTGGGGAAATGGCATTTGATAGGCCGAAGGACCTTGGTTAAGGGCACACAGCTGATGTGGAGTTGTCACTGCTGACCACTCCCTTGATACCCCCAAGTATGCAAGCCAACACGAGGTAATCACAAGGCCCCTCACAGAGGATCTGCCATAGACTAGACGCTCAAGAGATGTCAGTTGTCCCCTTTCTTGACAATATATGATTTTAAAATGTTTTCTTTGCACTAATTATATCCTACCTGGTACCCCAATATATTCAACAGACACCAGTCTACATTCTCAGAGAGCTTACCACTGATGTAAGGAAATACAGCCCATGTGTGTGCCCAGTAATCCAGTCCCTTCCTTGTCAGTGAGGTTGTACAAAAAGTGTCCTAGCTCCAGAAGATGGGCACATATATGCAATAGAATGCCACTCAGCCATAAAATTAAGAATGAAATAATGCCATTTGTAGCAACATGGGTGGACCTAGAGGTTGTCATACTATGTGAGGTAAGCCAGGTGGGGACAGACAAATACCATATGATACCATTTATATGGAATCTGAAGTATGCCATGAATGAACACATCTATGAAACAGGAACAGATTCACAGATATGGAGAACAGACTTGTGGTTGCCAAGGTGGGGATGGGAATGGGGGAAGGATGGATTGGGAGTTTGGGATTAACAAATGCAAACTATTATATAGACAGGTAGATCAGTAACCAATCACTTTACACCAAAAACTAGCACAACATTGTAAGTTAACTATGCTTCAATAGAATTAAAAAAAAAATTTTAAGTGTCCTGCTGCTGCTGCTGCTAAGTCACTTCAGTCGTGTCCGACTCTGTGTGACCCCATAGACGGCAGCCCACCAGGCTCCCCCATCCCTGGGATTCTCCAGGCAAGAATACTGGAGTGGGTTGCCATTTCCTTCTCCAGTGTATGACAGTGAAAAACGAAAGTGAAGTCGCTTAGTCGTACCGACTCTTAGCGACCCCATGGACTGCAGCCTACCAGGCTCCTCTGTCCATGGGATTTTCCAGGCAGGAGTACTGGAGTGGGGTGCCATTGCCTTCTCCGTTTAAGTGTCCTAGCTCTGTCCAATTACAAATGCCACCCTCCATCTGTGGCACCCAGAGTGTGACACTGTGAGCAGTGTGTGGTTGCACAAGCACACTACAGTTTGTAGCAACAGCTACAGCCCCATTAGGACAAATAGTTGATTTTTTAGACCAAGTCAACAAGCTGGTGTGTTTTATTTCATTCGAGCTGTGTCTGTCCTGCTCAGTCTTCTCCCTGCAAAAGGCAGCTTTTTGACTTGGTCTGAAAAACCAACTACTTGTCCTAATGGGGCTGTAGCTGTTGCTACAAACTGTAGTGTACCTTTTGCAGGGAAAAGAGTGAGCAGGACAAGACACAGTTCGAGGAAATAAAACACACTCTAAACATTTCACCCTAAACGTTTCTACAGTTCCGGATCTTGCCAGTGGTTTGTTAGCAAGTCAAAGCAGAAACTGACTTTTGGTATTCCAGAGTCTTCTGGAATACAGCCATATAAGGAATTGCTCGATGAACAGTTCCTGGCTCTCTAATCAAGGACAAATCTTCTGCCAGCTGAGATGCAAGATGCTGTGGCAGTAGCAAGCTAACAACAAAGACAACGACAACAGTTTGCCAGGATGATACAAACCCAGAATGCAAGAGAGGCTGTTTTCTTAGTGGAATGCATCTGGAAGTATGGCTAGATGTGATTTATCATCTGCATTAGATGCTCCACCATGACATCCTAAATAGACATTTTATGTTGGATATCATACTGGGAAAATTTTTATTCAACACTAATTTCATCAAAACCTGTGTAGCTGATACAGCCAGATTTCATCAACTGAAGGAGAATGAGTATAATATAAGCTATTCACTCTAAAGGCATTACTTTATTATCTGAACCTTGTTTGAGCTCTATTATACAATACAGTTTGTAGCCTAATACTTAGATTTAAAAAAATGTAGAGTCAGAGATTCAGGCTGAACTGTTCCTCCTTGTAAGACCCCTGAAACGGATCTGAAATGATAAGGAAGTCACTCTTGGAGTATTTACAGACCACTCTTCATGTCAAAGAACGTAAAAAAGTCTCCCAAAGGCAAAGTGGTTTGGGCAGGTCCTTTTCCTGCCCTTCCTTCTTAAAAGTCTGCTGCAAAGGCTCTGGTCAGTGCTGCAGGCTGCTCTTTTATCTCCGTAACCTGAGCGTCTCTTCAGAGCAGGCTCCCTCTCCGCATGGCATTCAGTGAATTCCGAGTCAAGTCCAGGCTCGAGTCAGCTGCCTTCATTGTACGTCTTTTGCAATTCAGTGGATGGCTTGGCCCTTATGCCTTGAGGATTGGAATCTCCTGGACAGGGATAGGATTTCACTTTTCATGTCTACAGCACTTGCACCAAGGTTATTAATAAGTCTATACAGGGGGATCATATTGACAGCAAGCTCAAATCCACATAATAAAGTCTGTGGCTTGAAGCTAGACTGAGCCGAGCCCCCCAGGAGGAGACTGAATCACCCTAGGCATCAGCCACCCTGGGGAATTTTGAAAGTTCAAAATCCAGTTCAAGTCGATCCTGTCTAGGAGATTGCTTCTTTCCTTCTATATCAGCCCCACTCTCCCAGACATCCCACCCATGCCTGGAGGTGCATTTCCACACATAAGGAGGAAAAACATAATTTGGGGAACACCTCAGGTGTTACCTCCACTAAGGCATTAAGGACTCAGAGTTTTAAATGAATAAATGAGTCATAGTACAGTGATGTATCCCAGCCAAAGAATCAATGAGGCCATGAGAGGAGCTGGCAATTGCAGTGGAAGGAATACACTTTCTGGATTCAGACCAGAATTTGGATCTCCATCTGGCTCCTTACTAGCTGTGTGGCCTCAGGCAAGCAGGGCCTCACTTTTCCCATCAATACAGTGGGGATAATTCTAATCAGCTATCTTGTAAAGCACGCATGAGAAAAGAGAGGGAAAAAAATGTATATAAAGCACCTTTTACAGGACCTGGCAAAGAATAAATACCCAACAAGTGGCAGCTACTGTTATGGAAGTGGCCAGAGAGATGGCTAGGTGTGTCTCAGTTTCCTCCAGTCATGCGTGAATGTCTGCCTCCACTGTGGACAAGAAGTACTCTCCTCAGATAAGACACTGGATTACTACAGATGCTTTACTCTTTCTTTTGTTGTTGGTGTTTAGCCACTAGTGAAAGTGAAAGTCATTCAGTTGTGTCCAACTCTGCGACCCCATGGACTATACAGTCCATGGAATTCTCCAGGCCAGAATACTGGAGTTGGTAGCCTTCCCCTTCTCCAGGGGCCCTTCCCAACCCAGGGGTTGAACCCAGGTGTCCCACATTGCAGGCAGATTCTTTACCAGCTGAGCCACCAGGGAAGCCCAAGAATACTGGAGTGGGTAGCCTATCCCTTCTCAGCAGATCTTCCCAACCCAGGAATCGAACCAGGGTCTCCTGCATTGCAGGTGCATTCTTTACCAACTGAGCCATCAGGGAAGCCCAACTAGGTCATGTCTGACTCTTTGCAACCCTATAGACTGTAGCCTACTAGGCTCTTCTGTCCATGGGATTTCCCAGGCAAAAATACTGGAGTGGGTTGCCATTCCCTTCTCCAGGGGACCTTCCCAACCCAGGGATCAAACTCTCGTCTCCTGCCTTGGCAGGCAGATTCTTTACCACTGGGCCACCTTGGAAGCCCATACTCTTTCTTTCACCTTCGTGTTTTTCATGATCCAAGTCATTCATGACTGCAAACTCCATGAAAGTTCAAATATTGTAGAAAAAAAACAAAAATTCTCTTGACAATCCCAGTGCCTTCCCTCAGGGAAATCGCTGGTTTCAGTTTGTTTTGCAAGTTAAGGGACTTTTTGGTATGCAAGTGATATAAGACTATACATAAAAAAAAAAAAAAAAACATAGTGTTGTTTTATGTGGGTTTTTTGTAAAAAAAAAAAACCAAAATGTGTGTTTTGTATGCATGTTTCAATATTGAAGTGTGGTATGCATAAAGAAAAGGGAACATAGGCTAAGTTCATTGCTTGAATTTTCACAAACTGAACACACATATAATCGACATTCATATTGAAAACCATTATTATTGCCCCAGAACCCTCTTTTGTGCCCTTTTCTAGTCAATAAACTCCCCCAAATGGCAACTATTGTGACTTATATCAGTGTATATGAGTTTTGCCTGCTTTTGTACTTTATATAAGTTGAAGCATACAGTGTATTAGTTTTGTGTGGCTGCTGTCACAAATGACCACAATTCCACAGCTTAAAACAACACAAAACTATCATCTCACAGCTTCTCTAGGGCGAACATCCAGGCACAGTGTGGCTGGATCCTCTGCTCAGGGCCTCCCAGGGATGAAATCAAAGTGTCCACCAGGAATTGGGTCTCTTCTGGTGCTGGGTTCATCTTCCAAGTTTACCAATTGTGGTAGAATTGATTTCCTTGTGGTTGTAGGACTGAGGTCCTCATTTTCCTGATGGCTCTTGATTGGGGGTCATTCTCAGCAACTAGAAGCCACTCACATTCCTTGTCACAAGGCTTCTTCCACCTTTAAGCCAGCAACAGAGAACTTTTTTTCATGTCAGTCCCCCTTGTGCTTTAACTCTGACTTCCTCTTCTGCCAGCAGTTAAAGAACATTCTCTGCTTTGGAAGAACTCATTTGACCAGGTTGGGCCTCACCTGGATAATCTCCCTATCTTAAGGGTCACTGCTTTGGGACTGTAAATCTGCAAAATTTCTTTACAGTAGTACCTAGATTAGTGTTTGAATAACTAGGGACATATTTGTGCCCACTGGGCTCCAGGCATCTTAGAGGAGATTCTGCCCACCATATGCACTATGTCCTCTTTGACGTCCAGCTTCTTTCACTCAACATTGTGTGTGTGAGGTTCATCCATATTGTGAGGGTCAGATCTTTTGGTGAACATGTGTACATATAGAACTAAATACTTTTTGCTATAAGACAGTAAAGTTTTGGACTTCTTGTTACCACAAAATAATCCAGCCTATCCTAACTGACGCAGCAATCTGAAAGTGGACTTGCTATGACCAAGGGTGATAGAGCTTCCCTGGTGGCTCAGACAGTAAAGAAGCCACCTGCCATGCAGGAGACCCAGGTTCGATCCCGGGGTCAGGAAGATCCCCTGGAGAAGGGAATGGCTACCCACTCCAGTATTCTTGCCTGGAGAAGTCCATGGACAGAGGAGGGTCATAGATGCTGCCATATTGCCCTCCAATAAGGCAACACCCTGGATCTTGTACAACAGCATCTTGCCACATCCTTACTGACAAATGTTATGACAGAAGCCTGTGTGTGTAAATGAACTATGACCAATCTGAGCTTTATTTTGTATGCCTATAAAATAAGGATTTTACCCTAAGGATCCAGGAGTACAAGCCTAACTCCCCACCTGTCTAAACCACCAACATCACCACCAAGGACTGTGC
>SJXQ01003607.1:40915-120736 GCA_006408695.1 Aepyceros melampus | reverse complement strand
GACTGTGCATGTCCCTTACTGTGCTCTGTTTTTTTTTTTTTTTTTCTCATTGAATTTAATCACTCCCAAATATTCCATATATTTACTAATTTATGATGTTTATTGTTTGCTTTCTATTTCTACTCACTAGGATATGAGCTTCTGCATGGGGGGGCAGGGTGACATCTCTGTTAGGTTGTTGTTAGATCCCAGAGGCCTAGAAAGTTCCCTGACACTTAGCAGGTGCTTAAAAATATTGGTTAAATGAACACATAAATATTAACTCAATATATGAACTTGAGGTTATTATTATCCATAATTATAGGTTATTTTACAGTAATAGTCATTATATTTTCTAAATCAATTAGGTCACTGCTTTAAGAAAGTATTTTCTGCATTGAAATGTGGGAAACGATTTAACTATGCATTTGTAGCCATTGACTCTACTTTGTCCTTCTTCTACCTCATTTTAAAATTTTACTTTACGCAGTTGTCGAGAAATTTTTTAGAATATCCTAAACTCTTTCTGGTTATGCTTATAAAATTGAGACTACTAAAGAAAACCAGAGATTTAAGATCCTCTCTTCCTAGAGCATTCTACCATACCAAAACAATAAATATTTGTCCCTGCAAATTCTGTCCTGAAATATCTTCCCTTCTCACTGCAACTGATCAGTATGCTGCTTTTCCTTCAAGCTCGGAATCAGTGAGGGTCCAGAGCAGAGCTGTCAAAAAGAACTTTCTGCAACGATGGAGATATCCTTCATCTGCCCTCCCCCAAATCATAGCTGCTAGCTACCTGTGGCTTCCGAACCCTTGAAATGTGACTGTGACTGAGGAATTAATTTGTAATCGAACTTAAAAATAAGGCATTTTTATTCACTTTAATCTTAAGTAATTTAAATGACCACAGGTGAATAGTGGCTATCATATTGGACAGTACAGCCCTAGAAGAAAGAGATGGAAGAATGGAATCCATTTTTGATCCTTTGATTATGGCAGCCAGAGGGATCCTGAGACGCAAAGGTGAGAGAAAAAGGTGCCGGGTCCCTTTGTTCACAACCCCTTTCCCCAAGTGATGGAGGAGAAGCAACAGAGTGCTCTCACCTTCTCTCCTCAGATAGAAGAGCTTGGGCAGGGGGACAGAAAGATTCATGCTCTTGTAGTCATTGAACATCACCTTAAGTTGTCCCTTTATGTGGACATTGGCTTAAGTTGTGTCTACACAACCCCAGTGACTCAAGCTGGAACTCTGAATGTGAAATGGCCATTTGGAGACAAGGATTTCACAGCTCACACACAGTTCCCCTGGTCACACTATGCTTTGTGCAGCTCACCCTGGGGGCACTGGCAGAGACACTCAGTCCATCTGCTGGAAGATTGGACACTTCAAAGGAGGTGATAATTACTGAAGCAGGTAATGGATCGTAAGGAAGTAAAGTCTAGATGTGTCACCCAGTAAAGAAAATAACCATAACTAAGGTTTTAAAGGAGCAAAGAAAAGAATATTACCTACTGTGAGCTACTTCTTGGAGCAGAGGATATTTGGCTCTACTGTGATGTTATGAAATTAATTTGAGGTTGAGAAACTGTAATAATTACAGCTATCAGTCTCTCTGGATGGTTTTACAATCAACATGTAAGATATGAAAAAAGAAAGATGCCAATAACATATTAATGTGGTATTTGGTGTTCAATCTTCTTTATGCAGCAGAATATTACAGCTGAGCAAAAAATGATCAAAAAGTTGGTTCTCTTTTATACAAAGAAACAGAAGGAGGAAAGTTGAACTTTACATTATCCCATCTGTCTCTTTCCATTGATTGAGTCTTCCTCATTAAGATAAATTTCGAGCTAGAATATCATTATCTTTGGAGTTCTCCAGAAAGTATGCCTTTCAGCTACCTTGGTTTCTTTCTTTTTCTTTCCTGATTTTTTTCTTTTCCTTTTTTTTCCCCTATATTGGCAGATTCTAAGGAAGAATTATCCCACTGTGTATGTCCCAAATTTCTTATTTGAGTTCTTCTGGAAATATATGTATGGTTAGCTTAACACCTGACACCCACCTCATAGATGTACCCAAGGGAAGTCAGACATCTGCCATGTTGGCACAAGAAGGGTGTGTGACTTCTCTCAGACAGAAGAGAACCCAAGCTCAGCTCTATCATAAACTAGCTGTGGGATCTTGGGGGAGTCATTTACCCTGCTTCTCGGCTTCTTCATCTGTCGAAAGGGAGACACCAGTGAAGAGGACAGAATGGCTGAGTGAGCTTGCTTTTTGACTTCTGGCTGGTTCTGACTCGCTTCTTCTGACAGATACCAGGGCTCTGCTCAGTGGCTTATTTCTGTCCCTCTCCAACAACCAATGCGGATGTGATGTGGACATTCTTGGTAACTGGTAGATAGCAAGTGCTCACTGGGCACGAATTCATTCCCCCCTCCTTTCCCACATTCTCAGCCAAGCAGCTAGTGCTGCACGTTCATCAGATGCCACTTGTTCTCCCCCTACCCTTCACTGCCAGGGCTAAATTGAAGGGACAGAGCAGGAAGCACTCATGATGACAACATGCTTATGAGGCTAACAAGGCCCAAATGGACCCTGTGAATAAGTAGAAGAGCGAAGTTTCTGTTCAGTTGCCTCCCCCTACTCCCCATCCCTACAATCCTGAGGATACATCTACTTCCCTATTTGTGGGCTCAGTATCCTCCCCAAATCCACCCTCAGACCCTTCATTAAACTACAGTGTGAGTGAGTGAGAACTCTCCTTGTTTCATGGACATTTCCACGCGGATCAGAATCTCCAGTTAAAATGGATTGTTCTCTGAGTACAAAATCTTAGGCATGAAGCTGTGAGAGAATATCCTCCGTTTCACAAGCCTTTTCTAGAGTTCTGGAAACAAGGCCATATAATTACATGCCCCCAGGGGTGAGCCAACACCACAAGGCCTTCTTGAACCACAAAAGGGTCAACTATTTTCCCAGTGGAGATTGCCCAAGTCCCGATCCGCAGGAAAGGAATCCTATTAGGTCCCCATCAGTTTGAACAAGAGGGGGCAGCAGAGAGAGGTTGGCCAGAGCCCCAGGAGCAAAAAAAAAAAAAAATGCTGCCTTGGAGAGAGATTTGTGAGGAGGCAGGTTGGAAATGGGAGTGAAGTTGATGTCAAGAGAACAAACCGCACGGGAAGGAGGGTGAATAGGCCTAGGCTTCAACAGACACCATTGTGGCTGGAACTAGAGAATAATGAAGGCATCTGAATCTCCAAAGAAAGTCTCTGGAGTGAAAGCGAAAGTCGTTCAGTCATGTCTGACTCTGAGACTCCATGGACTGTAGTCCATGGAATTCTCCAGGCCAGAATACTGGAGTTGGTACCCTTTCCTTTCTCAACCTAGGGATTGAACCCAGGTGTCCCACATTGCAGGCAGATTTCCTTACCAGCTGAGTCACAAGGGAAGCCCAAGAATACTGGAGTGGTTAGCCTATCCCTTCTCCAGCAGATCTTCAACCCAGGAATCGAACCAGGGTCTCCTGCATTGCAGGCGCATTCTATACCAACTGAGCAATCAGGGAAGCCCAAAAGAAAGTCTCTAGGGAGAAAGCAAAAGATTCTTCAAGAGATTAGAGCAGCCCTTCTCAACCTTGTTGAGAAATATGATGAACTCTAAAGACCTTCTCTGGAGAAAAGTCAACGTGGATTTTATAATCAAGCTCAAGAAGTGTTAAGCTTCCTGAACAAACCCATGCATGGACTGCAGGTCCAAAATGAATATAGGTGCTCTGAGACAGTAAAAGCAAGGCCACCCTGTCACTTGGGTTCTTTGTCCTCTCGGATGTGTAAGTCTGGGCTGCCCACTCAGTCAGGAAGGGGCCCAGGCCTGTCTTCAGAGGTACTTGCATTTCTATTAGTTCTAAACAATCCCAAAACAGCCTTGGACTCGAGTTTATTAAGGATTCATATATAAGATTTGAAGGTTTCTTTGCTACTCTCTACCTCCATCCACTAGCTAACACGTTGAAATATTCCTAAGTGCCAAAGACTTTGTGTTTCTTACCTAAATATGGCCTCAAATCAATGAACTCTTCTCATCTTCACTTTACAGTGAAGTAAAGTGAGGTGAAATCACTCACCCAGGTTCACACAGCCAGCCAGTCCTAGAGCTGGGATAGGCATCCATCTAGCACACTCTGAGCCTGAAGTCTGGGTCATTAACCATGCTGCTGACCAGACCCAGCTCAGGCTTCAGAGTTTTTAGAAGAACATTTCAACATTCTTTCTAGGAGGAACCTTGTTCAGAAGGTCGGTTTTGAGTCTGTTTTTCTGATGGATAGTGAAGGTCCCAGTCTCTGGGATCCTTATCCAGTATGTGGTTAAGCAGGTGAGACACCCACCCAGGGTGGGTGGGGGAAACGGGAGGCCCTGTGATGCTTGCTTTCTTGACACCCTCACTTCATGTGTTGCTTCAAACACTGGACATCCTCCCACAACTGCACAGCTTTGCCGAGGCAAAAACATTCCTGCTCCAGAAATGCATACAGCCTGTGGAATTTTGTAGATAGAAGTTGTTTATTAATAATTCCTTTTTATTGTTATGTTCTCTTAGATTTTACTTGATAAAATAGATCTGTTGAAAGAGGGAATATGTTTTAGAAAAAAAAAAAAGAGTTCCAACTGCGCCAGCTGCTTCCTCCTCACTTGAGGACAGAGGTTTGGCTCACTCCCCTGATTATGAGAAAGGTAGTGGTGAGACATAGGTTCCATGCCTGCTGGGATAGTTGGCCTGTAAAAAAAAAAATCAGTTCCCTTAAATAGTTTTTTTTTTTTTAACGTCACATTTGTTAATTTACTTTGTGAACAATGACATGGAACATAAAATAGATATGATCACAAAGAGTGGGCATTTTAGGGAATAATGAAGTCAGTGCATCATATAAATAACACATTCCTGTGGGTTAATTTAACTTGTCTTTATAGCAAAATCACAGCTACTTTCCATACTGTTCAATCTACAGTCATCTTAGATGTATGTGGTTTTTCACCAGCTTTATAAATAAACTGAATCAAAGCCTCCAATGAGAAAATGAAAAAGAATTAAAAATGATGTTTTTCTCAACCCCCCTGCAATGGCATGGCATTATGGCTGATAGCCATGAAAATATTCAATGTGCTGAGTTTTGCTCCATTTCCCATATTAAAGCACATTTGGAAAAGATGTTTATTTACTTCTTCCAGCTACCTGGATTAATGAAAGTGTCCAGCCAACCACTCTCTGCTATGTTAGCTCTGTTATTCTTTTCCTAGGAGGAAAAGAAATTTTAATTAACATGATTTCTCCACATGCATCTGAAGGGTATGGTGGGCTCACAGTGACACACTCTCCTCTGGCATGCAATATTCAATACAGATAAAGCATTTATCTATAGAAGGAGGTTTCTTCTGGCAAAACAGCACAGTCCTCAAGAGGAGGTGGAAGACAAGCAAGAGAAATGGAAGAAAAGAGGAAGAGATGATGATGAAGGATACAGGAGAAAATTCTTCAGAGTGGAGGAAAGCCCTGGTATTGAACTTTGAATGGATTGAGTTGAAATGCAAAAGCAAATGAGTCATTAATTACCCTTAAGAGATGAAGTTTTCAACCAGAAGATGCTGAGTTATCTTAAAAGGGCAAGGTTTAGTAATTTGCTCCTCGTGGAAATGATGACTCACAAGCAGGTTGACCTCTGTTACAGAGACATAAAGTTACAATTCTGCACAAATGAGTTACATGAAATCATAAATCTGCTTGAAAGGCCTGACTCCCACAAAATATCCGAGTGGTACCAAAATGCTTGCATGACCTTTGGGAGGTTCCTCTTAATCTATAGCTGAACTCTAGGGAATCGTAGTTTCACAATACATTATCAGCTACGATATGAAAGGAAGTGTTCCATGGTCAAATAAAGGCAGGAAGAGCTGAGTTAAATAAAATAAATAGAGACTTGTAATGGCAAGGCTTCTTCAAGTTTTTAGTGCTAATTGGCATTGTACACACCTCCCATGGAGGGATATAGCACATTATAATTTCCCAAACATTCTTGTCAGTGAGTGTGTTGTTCACAAATGCCTATTAATATCTCATTGACCTAGCATTCCCTTGAGAAAGTTTGGGAACTATAGCTTAATCATCTAAGGTGCTTCCTCAGGTAACTATGGAGAAGGCGATGGCACCCCACTCCAGTACTCTTGCCTGGAAAATCCCATGGACGGAGGAGCCTGGTGGGCTGCAGTCCACGGGGTTGTGAAGAGTTGGACACGACTGAGCGACTTCACTTTCACTTTTCACTTTCATGCATTGGAGAAGGACATGGCAACCTACTCCTGTGATCTTCCCTGGAGAATCCCAGGGACGGGGGGGCCTGGTGGGCTGCCGTCTATGGGGTCGCACAGTCGGACACGACTGAAGTGACTTAGCAGCAGCAGCAGCAGCAGGTAACTAGGCCTAGGATACAGAAAAGATGGGAGTCCCTAAAGGATGGACAAAGGAATGTCAAACACAGACTTGCCTTTCTTAAGTTTGTCCTGGACTGGTCATGGTAGGAACCCACTTCTTCGTTTCTTTGAAGGTGGTGGACCAACCTCTGGGCTGCACATAAATAAAATTTCCCTAGCTGGTCTAGCTATAAACACAGATTATGTTGGCTGCAGTCCAATACTTCTAGAATGAATTCAGAGACTAACAGCTGGGTCCTCCAAACTACCAGGAGACCCCAGCCTGATGGCTGATGGCTGAAGCCTGAGTTTGTCATAGCTTCGAGGCATTTCACCAATAATTGATGATTGGTGGGACTGGGGGAACAGGTAACAACAGAGCGAGTGAAAACACTAGAAAGGATTCATCAGTTCTGCTGTAAAGGGACATGGTTGTTAGTATATTTTATTTTTACCATAAGAATGATGGCCAGGTTCAAGAATTTCAAGAGTTCCAGGTGTTGGCTGAGAGATCAAAAGAAGAGTCTTGCCATTTCACACTTCCATGACCTTAAATCATCCACATATTATTTGGAAACTGACATTTACTCCAAAGCCCTTTGATTGTGCCTTTCCGTGAATGTAGAATGTCATGCTTTCCTGGAGCAATTAAGTTTCTGCCAAAATGCCAAAAGATGGGAAGTTTGGTAATGGGAGTGTTAGGTTAGTGAAGTGTAATCTTTCTGTCTTACTTCTGAAGCTCTCTGATGGTTCCCATGTAATTGTCTTTGACATTTAATTGAAAGCACCATGTTTTTTTTTTACTAAGCAACCCATTTGAGCCCTTGATGGTCACTTAAGACCTACTTCACTGCCATCTGGCACTCTTCCAAAGCCAAGATTATGTAGTAAATGCAAGGTTCAGCTCCGTCTGCTGCAGTCGTGTATTGATCTTGTGGTTCTTGAGGGAAATGGTGTCTTATTCAGATTTTCAAGTTCTATCTTATAATGAAGATCCTTTGGCTTCCCATGGTTTCATAGCGGTGAAATCAATTATGACGTCAGTAGCACTGACAATGTACTATATTTGTGAAAAGGAAATTGAAAAATTATTACCTGATGGATGAGAAATGGTTTTGACATTTGAAAACAGAAAATGCTTCTCCATATCTCTTCTAAATGATGTCTGATGTTGACATTAGCATTTATGTAATTCATCCAGTTGTAGAAACCATTGTGTGCTAATTCTTAATAGCAATAAAACCTATTACAATAGGGAATAATATCCTTCAAAAGGCTTCGTTCCAGCCTCCTTCTTCTAGGCCCATCATATCAACTCCATAATAATTAACTTATTTTGCTGTTACTCTGATTCAGCCAAGGCATAATGCTGTGGAGGAAGACATAATGAGGCACCTCAAATAAAGGCTGAAGTGGATGGGGCAACGATCAGGTCTTCGTCGAAAGGTTTGTATTCACTCAGGAAAGGTTTCATGAGCAAGATTTGAGATCAAAAGGCATAAGCTTTTAAAAGATTTTTGTAATGAGGGCCAACTTTCCTCTTAATTATCCAAAGGCAATTTTGACAAAGAGGCCAACATAGTGTAGGGCTTAGGTTTGGGGTGATCTTAACAGAAAATTCTAGTCTGCCTACCTGTAATGAGTCCAGAGGAAAATTTCATCATACTTCAGTACTCCATTTCCTCACAGTGGTTGGCATTGGAAGGCTGAAAACAAAAGGGTTCAACATTTCTATAGGTGGGAGTGTATATGTAAGTTACCAACCAGGATTCATGGACTCCTTAATCAATAGAAATTGACTAGAGCCCAGACAAATTCAGGCAAGGTTTTATTGATGCCCCTACTGCAATAGGAGGGAGCAAGAACAGATTCCCTTGCTTCCTCACTCGCCAAGGTGGGGCAACTTTGTTCTCACCTTGTTCCCATTATATAGGGTGAGGGTAGGGGTGTGTCTAGGGATCAGCCCAGAGGGGTGGCTTAGGTGGTTTGCCCACCTCTTTGGTGAATTGATGCTTTTGAACTATGGTGTTGGAGAAGACTCTTGAGAGTCCCTTGGACTGCAAAGAGATCCAACCAGTCCATTCTGAAGGAGATCAGCCCTGGGTGTTCTTTGGAAGGAATGATGCTAAAGCTGAAGCTCCAATACTTTGGCCACCTCATGCGAAGAGTTGACTCATTGGAAAAGATGCTGATGCTGGGAGGGATTGGGGGCAGGAGGAGAAGGGGACGACAGAGGATGAGATGGCTGGATGGCATCACCGACTCGATGGACGTGAGTTTGAGTGACTCCGGGAGTTGGTGATGGACAAGGAGGCCTGGCATGTTGCAATTCATGGGGTCGCAAAGAGTCAGACACGACTGAGTGACTGAACTGAACTGAACTGAACTTGGTGGTATTGAGTGCAGGGGGCACGTGGTGTCCTGTTTTTTCTCTCAGCTCTTCAAAAGTGAAAATTAAGCTTTCTGGTCTCTTTGAATTTTTTTGTCCAGAATTTGCCCCAGCTGCACAGGCACACATTTATTTTTAGCCCCTTATAGTTTCTTTGTATTTTGTTGCTTGAGGAGACGTTTGTCCAGGTGCAAGCATTGCAGCTCTGCAGCAAAAGGTCCCAGGTCCCAGCCTGTCTGATTTAGGAGCTATCTCTCCATGGAAGAGACCTGGGCAGCAGGATTATACCCACTAGGTCAACCAGAAGAGTAGGGTGGTTCCTGCCCGCCGAGCTTGCCAGAGCGTGTCCACACAGGAAAAGGCAGCAGCAGCTCCAGAGAGAGAGAGAGCCCTGGGAGTTGTTGCCAAGGTGCCATCTTTTGCTCTGGGTACTAGATTGACAAGGGTCACCTTGCCAAGCTGAGCATTTAGTGACAGGAGTAGTACATGCAAAGGAAAGGAACTGTGAAAAAACATGTTGTGGAAGTACTAAAAGAAGTTCAGGGAGGCAAAGCGTATGGACCAAATAGGTCCCATCAGTACCCTGGGACCATATTTTAAAGAACTTCCTATGCCATACAGAGTTTGCACGTGATTTTGGAGAAAGATACCGCTAGGGCAGAGGACAGTGTATTCATGGGGAAAGGTTGCCAGGATGTCCTTCTTCCTCTTCTCTCCCTGGGATCCCATTTCATCAATACGGATTAGCTCAAACACCAGCACTGCACAATGTCTCTGAGACTCTCTGACCAATCGCACCACTACACACATACACACACACATCTACACGCATGGCACAGAGAATACTTCCTCCTCAATACTCCCATTTCACCTCTTAATTGCTTTCATCCTGGCACCTAGCAGGATTTAGTGAATGAACTAATATATTATGTCTGCTTCTTCAACTAGAACATGCCATCTGATCAAGAGCAGAAAATGTGGGGTGGTTTTTTTTTTTTTTTTGGTTGGTTGGTTTAAGCACCATCATTCCAGAGACTGGATGTACCCACTTCTATTTGAATGTGGTCTCCTCAGATTGATTTCTTAAAAAAATTTTTTTTATTTATTTTAATTGGAGGCAAATTACTTTACAATATTGTAGTGGATTTTGCCATACATTGACATGAATCAGCCATAGGTACTAGAACCCTGTCCTGAACCCCTCTCCCTCCTCCCTCCCCATCTTATCCCTCTGGGTTGTCCCAGTGCACTGGCTTCGATGCCCTGCTTCATGCATCGGACTTGGACTGTGCATTGAACTTGGACTGTGAAATGCATCTATTTCACATATGGTAATATATATGTTTCAATACTATTCTCTCAAATCATCCCACCCTCACCTTCTCCTGCAGAGTCCAAAAGACTATTCTTTACATCTGTGCTTCTTCTGCTGTCTTGCATATAGGGTCATTGTTACTATCTTTCTAAATTCTATATGTATGCATTAACATACTATAATTGGTGTTTTTCTTTCTGACTTACTTCATTCTGTATAATAGGCTCCAGTTTCATCCACCTCAGTAGAACTGACTCAAATGCATTCTTTTTTATAGCTGAGTAATACTCCATTGTGTATATGTACCACAGCTTTCTTATCCATTCATCTGCTGATGGACATCTAGGTTGCTTCCATGTCTCGGTTATTGTAAACAGTGCTGCAATGAACACTGGGGTACACATGTCTCTTTCAATTCTGGTTTCGTTGGTGTGTATGCCCAGCAGTGGGACTGCTGGGTCATAAGGCAGTTCTATTTGCAATTTTTTAAGGAATCTCCACACTGTTCTCCGTAGTGGTTTTACTAGTTTGCATTCCCACCAACAGTGTAAGAGGGTTCCCTTTTCACCACACCCTCTGTAGAATTTATTATTTGTAGACTTTTTGATAGCAGCCATTCTGACCAGATGAGATGGTACCTCACTGTGGTTTTGATTTGCATTTCTCTGATAAGGAGTGATGCTGAGCATCTTTTCATGTGTTTGTTAGCCATCTGTATGTCTTCTTTGGAGAAATGTCTGTTTAGTTCTTTGGCCTATTTTTTGATTGGGTCGTCTATTTTTCTGGTATTGAGCTGCATGAGATGCTTGTATAGTTTGGAGATTAATTCTTTGCCAGTTGTTTGTTTGCTTTTGGTTTTATGTTTTGGTTATTTTCTCCCATTCTGAAGGCTGCCTTTTCACCTTGCTTATAGTTTCCTTCATTATACAAAAGCTTTTAAGTTTAATTAGGTCCCACTTGTTTATTTTTGCTGTTATTTCCATTACTCTGGGAGGTGGGTCCTAGAGGATCTTGCTATGATTTATATTAGAGGGTGTTCTGCCTGTGTTTTCCTCTAGGAGCTTTATAGTTTGGGGCCTTACATTTATATCTTTAATCCATTTTGAGTTTATTTTTGTGTATGGTTTTGGAAAGTGTTCTAGTTCTATTCTTCTACAAGTGGTTGACCAGTTTTCCCAGCACCACTTGTTAAAGAGATTGTCTTTTCTCCATTGTATATTTTTGCCTCTTTTGTCAAAGATAAGGCATCCATAGGTATGTGGATTCATCTCTGGGCTTTCTGTTTTGTTCCATTGATCTATATTTCTGCCAGTACCGTACTGTCTTGAAGACTGTTCAGTTCAGTTCAGTTCAGTTGCTCAGTCGTGTCCGACTCTTTGCGACCCCATGAATCGCAGTAGGCCAGGCCTCCCTGTCCATCACCAACTCCCGGAGTTCACTCAGACTCACGTCCATCAAGTCCGTGATGCCATCCAGCCATCTCATCCTTGGTCGTCCCCTTCTCCTCCTGCCCCTAATCCCTCCCAGCATCAGGGTCTTTTCCAATGAGTCAACTCTTCGCATGAGGTGGCCGAAGTACTGGAGCTTCAGTTTTAGCATCATTCCTTCCAAAGAAATCCCAGGGTTGATCTCCTTCAGAATGGACTGGTTGGATCTCCTTGCAGTCCAAGGGACTCTCAAGAGTCTTCTCCAACACCACAGTTCAAAAGCATCAATTCTTCTGCGCTCAGCCTTCTTCACAGTCCAACTCTCACATCCATACATGACCACAGGAAAAACCATAGCCTTGACTAGACGGACCTTAGTCGGCAAAGTAATGTCTCTGCTTTTGAATATACTATCTAGGTTGGTCATAACTTTTCTTCCAAGGAGTAAGCGCCTTTTAATTTCATGGCTGCAGTCACCATCTGCAGTGATTTTGGAGCCCAAAAAAACAAAGTCTGACACTGTTTCTACTGTTTCCCCATCTATTTCCCATGAAGTGATGGGGCCAGATGCCATGATCTTCGTTTTCTGAATGTTGAGCTTTAAGCCAACTTTTTCACTCTCCTCTTTCACTTTCAACAAGAGGCTTTTTAGCTCCTCCTCACTTTCTGCCATAAGGGTGGTGTCATCTGCATATCTGAGATTATTGATATTTCTCCCAGCAATCTTGATTCCAGCTTGTGTTTCTTCCAGTCCAGCATTTCTCATGATGTACTCTGCATATAAGTTAAATAAGCAGGGTGACAATATACAGCCTTGACGTACTCCTTTTCCTATTTGGAACCAGTCTGTTGTTCCATGTCCAGTTCTAACTGTTGCTTCCTGACCTGCATACAGATTTCTCAAGAGGCAGGTCAGGTGGTCTGGTATTCCCATCTCTTTCAGAATTTTCCACAGTTTCTTGTGATCCACACAGTCAAAGGCTTTGGCATAGTCAATAAAGCAGAAATAGATGTTTTTCTGGAACTCTCTTGCTTTTTCCATGATCCAGTGGATGTTGACAATTTGATCTCTGGTTCCTTGTAGCTTTGTAGTATAGTATGAAGTCAGACAGGTTGATTTCTCCAGTTCCATTCTTCTTTCTCAAGATTGCTTTGAATGTTCAAGGTTTTTCGTGTTTCTATACAAACTGTGAAATTATTTGTTCTAGTTCTGTAAAAAATACCATTGGTAGCTTGATAGGGATTGCATTGAATCTATAGATTGCTTTAGGTAGTATACTCATTTTCATTATATTGCTTCTTGGCCTTTTGGCTAAGATCAAATGTAGTATCTGTCTTCAGGCTGACTTCTGTTTGACCCAGCAGGAAAAAAACTTCTTCTCTGAACCCCTGTCTCTGGCAGGAATTCTCTGAAGAATAGCTTGAGGCAAGGATCTGGTGTCTCCTGATGGACTGGTAGGGTATGAGAGGGAAGGCAGGAAGTCACAGGGTTGGGATCTCAGGGCAGGTCCACCAAGGAGGGTGGCTCAATTACCTCCCATGGGGCACTCCTGAGAGCTGGCCTTTCCCTGGCAGAGAGGAGGGCAGGGAGTGGTGAGGGACATAAAATCCATGCATTTTTGGGTCCTTGGGTGTGCATTCACAGAGTGGATGGAAGGGGAACATAAAATGGGTAAGACAAGGCTACTGTCTGCTGAAGCTCTCTCTGCAGGTGCCACAGAAAATGTTTTATCCATCTCTGTACCTGGTGTGGTGCATAGTAGGAATTCAACATACGTTTGTTGGATGGAATAAATTGCTATTCTATTTTCCACAGACAACACAGCAAGCTGAGTCTGATTCTGCTCCTGTAAAGGGGTGGTGTTAAGATTTTCCTCCTTACTGCTTTCAGAGACTATCAGACACACTGCTTCCCACCATTGATTTCTATTCAGCTGAGATTTGCGCAAAGGGACAGTAAGGCCTGGCGTGCTGCGATTCAGGGGGTTTCAAGGAGTAGGACACAACTGAGCAACTGAACTGAACTGAACTGAACTGAATGAAGGAGGAGCTACATTTATTATTTGTTTGCAACACATTCCAGTGAATGCTTTGGTATTCAAGATCCACTGTACTTTTGCCTCATTTCTTTCTTCTTCTTTTTTTTTTTTTTTGCCTCATTTATTTCTAAAAGAGAAGTCAGGAGATATTCTTTGCCCTTTAAGTAATGGACATGGGAAGTCAACAAAAATACATTTAAAAACACATGCATTCACTTTTCCTTTGTCTGAGTTCAAAATTAGATGTTTCTCCTCTATTATCTCATAAAAGCGTGTGATTTATGAAAGAAACTGAAGCGAGTGTCATTAAAACTGATTACCCTAAGTGAATAGTGATGTATTTGTGGGTATGCAATGTGATTATGATGTTAGTGAGAGTAATCTAATGATCAGTGGGATAATGTGATTTTGTGGTGTTGATAAAAGACTGAAAACAGAAGCCTTTGGTGAAATCACACCTCTGATTTGAAACCAGCCCCAAATGATGACCAAAAGGGCATTTGTTTTGACTCCACTCATGGACCTAGTGCCCAGGAAGACAGTGCCCTCAGACTGCCCCAGCTGCTGAGAGTCCAGTCTCCTGCAGATCTTAGAAAATGGGAGAGAGAAGGGAGCACACAGCAGGAAGGGAAAGAATTTTCTCTGAGAGAGGCCCTCTCCACAGATGCTCCCAGTTCCATCAGGAGTCACCACCTGCTCCTTCTTTGGTGTCTGGAGCCTTCCATCCCTCTGCAACCCCTTTGCTCTGGGTCTCGCCGCATCAGTGGTCCTCCTCCTCGTGAATCATCACTTTCTCACTCAGCCATGGATCCTCCACCTCTCAGCATTTCTCAGCTTTGAAAATGACACCGTCCTTCCTCCCTCCTTACATCTCCCACCAAATGGGTAGGACATGCACCTTGACCTTATTCCCTCTCCTGCCTTGCTGCCCCCTGCCTCCTAACTCCTCTGAATATGGATCTGATCCTCCTGTTGTACTGGCCTGAACTGATATGATGCAAATTATTAAATACCACTGCTTCTTGTTTCTCCATCATATCTAAGCTCTCAGAGCATTTGATGACTTCTTGAAATTCTCTCTGCATATGCATCCCCAATATTTCCCTCTCCTGGCCTCTGCTTACTGTCTAACAACCCCCTTCTCCACCTCCTGCTGCCTACGTGTGGGCGGATTGAAGAGTTTGGCCTCACCTTTCCTCTTGTCTCCCTTAGAGATGCCTTTTTCCCCCCATGACTTAGATGACCACTGCTCTGCAGCTGCCTCTGAAATCTAGGACTCCAACCAATCACGTTGCTCCTGGCTTACATTCCCATCAGCACACAGATATAATTCCCTCTTTTCTGTTTGCCCTCTGCCTCTGTGGCATGGTTCACTGCAGTGCTAAGTATTTTTCCATGACATCCAAAGTGAGAAGGGCCAGATAAAACCAGGCTCAACATTTAGCTCTGCCACACACTTCTTGTCTGACCTGGACAAGTTTCCTATACAGTCTGAACTCCCATTTACAGAACCAAAAATAATAACTCATTGTTGCCTTGCATGGTTGTTGTGAAAATTAAAAGCACTCATGATCATCACCTGGCCCATAATAATTATTTCTTATGTTTTAGCTGTTATTATTAATGCACCCAGTGAATGTTTTATTCCCTGGCTTTATTCCCTGGTGGCTCAGTGTTAAAGAAACCACCTGCTGATGCAAGGGACACAGGTTCGACCCCTAGGTCAGGAACATTCCCTGGAGGAGGAAATGGCAACCCAGTCCAGTATTCTTGCCTGGAGAATCCCATGGACAGAGGAGCCTGGTGGGCTACAGTCCATGGGGTCACAAAAAGTTGGACACGACTGAGCAACTAATCAACAATAATAACAACAAAATGTTTATTGAATGAAGGGGATGCTTCAGGTACTGTTGCAGGAAGGTGAGATGCAGATAGGAGGTTTGAAGACTTCTCACATCCTACAATATCAAGCACAGGCACCTCCTCCATAAGGACCAATGCAATGCAATGAAGATGACCAATCTTCACAACATATTACCTTTTTTAATGTTTGTTACTACAGAAAACATCCAGTTTAATCTCATTACTGTATATAAACTACTGTATACAAACCCAATTTTGAGGTTATTCCAGTTTTTGTTGATTACTTAAATAGAAAACAATTACCTCAGTGAAAACTGCACAGACAGAATGTGTTCTTAGAGAAGGAAATCATTATTTGATTCTCCTGAAATTAAAGCACACTCTTCTCCCCAACTCAGCCAGGTTACCTTCTGGGAGATAACAGGCTTTTTCTCCTAAGTAACTTTCTCACACAAATCAAGCAGTCAGCTTCCAAAAGGATTTTCCACCAGTGGGAGAGGGAATCAGTACTCTGATTAGCAGTTTGTCTTTGCTTTATTGACTGCTCTGGTTTGTTGTTACTTAAGCTCATTTTTTTAAACAAATCTTTTCTTTTGTGATAGTTTTATATTTACAGAGAAGTTGCAGAGTTCCTGTACACCCGTCATCCAGTTCTCCTTAATGTTAGCATCTTACATAACAATGGTACATTTGTCAAAGCTAAGAAATTAATGTTGATAAATTAGTATTCATTAAACTAAAAACTTTATTCAGATCTCCTTAGTTTTTCCACTAGTGTCTCTTTTTTATTCTAGGATCCAATTCAGGATACCATATTGCATTCAGTCACTATGTCATTTTAATACATATTCCATTGATATTGCATAAAGTCAGATAATTACTCTCAAAAGGTTCTGTGCCCCAGAACAGTATAAAAAAACCTGTTCCTTATGGAGGAGGGTGCCTGTGCTTGATATTGTAGGATGTGAGAAGTCTTCAAACCTCCTATCTGCATCTCACCTTCCTGCAACAGTACCTGAAGCATCCCCTTCATTCAATAAACATTTTGTTGTTATTATTGTTGATTAGTTGCTCAGTCGTGTCCAACTCTTTGTGACCCCATGGACTGTAGCCCACCAGGCTCCTCTGTCCATGGGATTCTCCAGGCAAGAATACTGGACTGGGTTGCCATTTCCTCCTCCAGGGAGAGTCAATGTAGGGTGGAGAAAAGTGATGAAAATGGAATTTAGGCCCATCATCCAAATAAGCAAAATTAGTTGGAAAAAAATTTTCTCAGATAGTGCCAAAGTGAAAGGTTAAACATATGGTTTCTTCCTTCTCCTCCCAGCCCAGAACTTTCTCTAGTTTTGCCTCCCCTGGGAGGTTGAGCTCTGGTTGTGTTGCAGGAAGGAAGCCAATTCTGACTCCATGTTGGAACTGTTTCTTAGAGTTGCTTTTCATTGCTTTTGTTACTATAATCATACAGGATGATTTGCCTTAAGGTATCATGCCCCTCAGCCTGACTAGTAAACTAAAGTTCCTTTGTTCAGAACCCTACCCACCTGTGGATGGCAGGAAGGAAGAAATTAACACATCCTCTGCCTGAGGCTTACCATTCTAGGAGATATTTGCAAGATTAATAGCCTTTTTCTTTGCTTCCTCACCTCTCCCATCTTTGATCTATACAAGAACCTGGCATCCAGATCCCAATAAGATGGTTATTTTGAGGTGCTAGCCTGCCATCTTCTCAGTCTCCTGGCTCCCCAGCTAAAGTTTCTTCTTTGCCTCAACATCTTGTCTCTCGGATTCATTGGTCTATCGTGTGGTGAGCAGAACGAGCTTGGACTCGGTAACAGTTGCACCTCCACATTTCAGTTTTGACTGTTAAGCAGTTACCTGATTCACCTTCAAATTGGGAGAAACAAAGAGTCATGTTCATCTTTTCTGGAAACTCAGCTGTGTGATCTTGAGCAAGTCCATTTAGCCTTTCTTGGCCTCAGTCCCCCAGCTGCACAAGCTGAGGTTTGTCAGTGGTTGATAAGGGCTGGTCTGTGGATCTGTCATATCAGAATCAGCTGGAAAGTTTGTTGCAGTGCTGATTTGCAGATCCTGCCCAACTTATGAATATCTGGGCAGTTGGACCTGAGGCTCTCTAGTTTCACACATGCACACACAATTACCACGGGTGATGTGGGTACACAGCAGGCTCTGGGGCACATGGGGTTAAATGAGCTGCATGCTTGCATGGGTTTGTTAGGTAGTTAGAGCAGGAAAAAGGATTCCAAAATGGTGGTGGCTAAAAGACAAAGAAAGGGAAAAGCCTGTGAAATGGAATAAAAGAAAATCCACGGACTGGAGTGAGAATTTCAGGTAAAACAAACACGCCCCCTTCTTGGCCAGCCCAATTTGCATAAGGCAGGCTCAAGGAAGGGAGGAGACAAACATGTAAGAAGAGGAAGCCAAGACAGATGGGGCCTCTCCTTTGGGGTATGCCCACCCTCATGCCTCAAGGGTGTACTATCCTTTGCTTGCCAAATAAAACTGAGCTGTAACAGAGATGTAACACTGATCTGCCATTTCAAATCTTTGCTGTAACAAGACAGAATTGAGGAAATTACACACTTCCCCAACATATCTGGTGCCATGACTCGGATTTAACCTGGCTGAAACACCTCAGCTCAGCCCCAGCACTTGGCCAGCCCAATTTGCATAAGGCAGGCTCAAGGAAGGGAGGAGACAAACATGTAAGAAGAGGAAGCCAAGACAGATGGGGCCTCTCCTTTGGGGTATGCCCACCCTCATGCCTCAAGGGTGTACTATCCTTTGCTTGCCAAATAAAACTGAGCTGTAACAGAGATGTAACACTGATCTGCCATTTCAAATCTTTGCTGTAACAAGACAGAATTGAGGAAATTACACACTTCCCCAACATATCTGGTGCCATGACTCGGATTTAACCTGGCTGAAACAACCTCAGCTCAGCCCCAGCAAGGCAGAAACCAAGCACAGCAGAAGCCCAACTTGGCGAAAGCTCATGTGGTGGAAGCTGAACGCAAAGGAAATTCAGTGCAGCGGAAATGTCAAGAAGCCCAGCATGCTGGAAACTGGGACAGCAAAAACAAACTCAGCAGAAAGCTCATATGGCTCAATCTCAGATTCCAGAAGACCTCCAGTTAAGGTAGGAGGTCCTCACACTTATGGCTGGAAGGACATATGCCTAACAAAATCTTAATTCCTTTACAGTCTCTCATTTCTTATTTCCTTGAACCCCTTGTGAACAGGCGAGTGGCATGCAATTGAGTGACTCTAGCAGGGGCTACCCCCAGTGTGTCCCGAAGACTCCACTATCTGCTGTGCCCTAGTAGCTGTTGCCCAAATGTGTGAGGGTTCTTCTGTCCTTAACCTCCTTTGTGCCAAGAATCAGGCCAATGAAAATTGTGAGTGCAGGTCAGGCATTTAGCAGTTTTTCTGGCAAATTATGAAAGGGGTTCCTCAGCACGTTTTTCCCACTGCCTTTTGCTCCCATCCTTCAGCTCCTCTCTCCATTGTTTGATTGGGCACGTCAACATCTTTACATTTCTGAAAATTGTGTTTGAAACCGTTTACCTAAGATTGGGACTCAAACCCACATGGCAGGGACTTTGTGCTATGCTTAGTCACTCAGTCATGTCCAACCAGGACTTGAGCCTGGCCAAAGCCCACGGTGCCTGGTTTCAGGACCTAGTGAAGCTCAGGTTCTTGATGTCTCATTGCAAAAAGAATTCAGTGAGACTCAGTGAACCGTGAACTCCCTGATGTTCAAGCTGGTTTTAGAAAAGGCAGAGGAACCAGAGATCAAATTGCCAACATCCGCTGGATCATGGAAAAAGCAAAACAGTTCCAGAAAAACATCGATTTCTGCTTTATTGACTATGCCAAAGCCTTTGACTGTGTGGATCACAAGAAACTGTGGAAAAATCTGAAAGAGATGGGAATACCAGACCACCTGACCTGCCTCTTGAGAAATCTGTATGCAGGTCAGGAAGCAACAGTTAGAACTGGACATGGAACAACAGACTGGTTCCAAATAGGAAAAGGAGTACGTCAAGAACACTCAAATTAAAAGACAGGGATTAAAAAATTTGTTTAAAAAGTAACTGGTTTATGCCGTGTAGAGAAAACTCACTTTAAATATAAATATTGCTGATTAGAAGTAAAATGATAGAATAAGACATACCAAGTAACTTTAATCATAACACAGCTAGATTGGCTACTTTAATGTTAGAAAGAGTAAACTTCAAGATAGCAAGTATCACCAGAGGTTAAGAGGGGCATTTTATGAATATAGTAGTTCAATTCATTAAGAAGATCTAACAGTCCTAAATGTGTATGTACTTAAAAACAGATCTTTATAATACATAAAACAAACAAAAAAAATGAAAGAAAGAAAAGAAAAATAAATCCCAGTTGTAGCTGGATATTTTAATACTTCTTTCTAAGTAATCAAAAAAAGATAAATCAGTAAATATATAGAAACATAAAATCACTAGTGAAAAATTTGACCTAGTTTATATTTGTAGAAATCTCCACCTAAAACCAGCAGAATTCAGATTATTTTCAAGTGTACATAGACATTCTCCAAGGTATACCATGTTCAATGCCATATGGCAAGTCTCAATAAAGTCAAACAGGATGTAACCAGGTTGTGTATCCCAATTCCCTGTGAACCTGAATAAAATTAAATTAGAAATAAAAACTATGATGTTGTATCATCTCACACCAGTCAGAATGGCCATCGTCAAAAAGTCTACAAACAATAAACTCTGGAGAGAGTGTGGAGATGTATTATGAATAACTGTTTTTAAGTACATACACATTCAGTACTGTTAGATCTTCTTAATGAATTGAACTACTGTATTCATAAAATGCCTCTCTTAATTGCTGGTGATACTATCTTGAAGTTTATACTTTCTGACATTAATGGAGCCAATCTAGCTGTATTATGATTAAAATTTACAAGGTATGTGGAGAAAAAAGAATCCTCTTACACTGTTGCCAGGAATGCAAATTGATACATCATTGCTGGGAGAAATATCAATAACCTCAGATATGCAGATGACACCACTCTTATGGCAGAAAGTGAAGAGGAACTAAAAAGCCTCTTGATGAAAGTGAAAGAGGAGAGTGAAAAAGTTGGCTTAAAGCTCAACATTCAGAAAACGAAGATCATGGCATCTGGTCCCATCACTTCATGGGAAATAGATGNCCAGGAGAAATATCAATAACCTCAGATATGCAGATGACACCACTCTTATGGCAGAAAGTGAAGAAGAACTAAAGAGCCTCTTGATGAAAGTGAAAGAGGAGAGTGAAAAAGTTGGCTTAAAGCTCAACATTCAGAAAACGAAGATCATGGCATCTGGTCCCATCACTTCATGGGAAATAGATGGGGAAACAGTGGAAACAGTGTCAGACTTTATTTTGGGGGGCTCCAAAATCACTACAGATGGTGATTGCAGCCATGAAATTAAAAGATGCTTACTCCTTGGAAGGAAAGTTATGACCAACCTAGATAGCATATTCAAAAGCAGAGACGTTACTTTGCCAACAAAGGTCCGTCTAGTCAATGCTATGGTTTTTCCTGTGGTCATGTATGGATGTGAGAGTTGGACTGTGAAGAAAGCTGAGCACCGAGGAATTGATGCTTTTGAAGTATGGTGTTGGAGAAGACTCTTGAGAGTGCCTTGGATTGCAAGGAGATCAACCCTGGGATTTCTTTGGAAGGAATGATGCTAAAGCTGAAACTCTAGTAATTTGGCCACCTCATGCGAAGAGTTGACTCATCAGAAAAGACTCTGATGCTGGGAGGGATTGGGGGCAGGAGGAGAAGGGGACAACAGAGGATGAGATGGCTGGATGGCATCACCAACTTGATGGACTTGAGTTTGATTTAACTCCGGGAGTTGGTGATGGACAGGGGGCCTGGCATGCTGCGATTCATGGGGTTGCAAAGAGTCGGACACGACTGAGCAAGTGAACTGAACTGAACTGTGTGTGTTTACATACACCTCCTCTGACACCACTATTAGATCACGCCTAGTGAGCTTGTTCAAGGATGAGAGACCACATGGAACCAGAACTAATCTGGACCAGCCAAGCACCAACTGCTGACCTACCTACTGAATCAGATCCAAATCAGAACTCCCAATCAACCCAGGACTCAGCATACAACGCAGACACTACTGACTAGGTTAGGTCCCCCATGCTGCATATAAAATACGGCAACTGTAATATCTGGTTTTTAAATGTCTGCCTCCCCGCTAGACTGTAACCTTCATGAGGGGAGGAATCAGGTCTGTCTTGACCACAGCTTTGTCCCTCGCATCTAGCATGGTGCTGGCTATAGTCAGCTCTCATTATTAGTTGATTAAATGAGTATATTAGTGAATGTATGAGCAGATCTTCACACAGTCCAACAGATGAGGAAACTAAGGTTGGAAGGGCTTAAGTTACCTTTCTGAAATTACTCACCAAGGAAACAGTGAGGCTGAGACACAGTTCATACACTTGAAATAATACAGTTCACACAGTTCTGAAGACTAGGTAACTCTAAAGAGGAATCTGCTAAGCCATCTAGATAAAGCCATTAAGAATGACGCATAACCCAGTGTCTGCTGGAAAATATTGCCGCCAGCTCTTCAGTTTTGTAATCACTGAAAGAAACCAGCTACGAGGTCCTGGGAAATGGCTCCGTGTGCCATTTGGGGACAGTCATGCCTTTTCCATTTGGCTTTCATTCTGTCATGCATTTGTACAGAAGTAGAAGGCAATGGCCCCCCACTCCAGCGCTCTTGCCTGGAAAGTCCCATGGACGGAGGAGCCTGGTAGGCTGCAGTCCCTGGGGTCACTGCGAGTTGGACATGACTGAGCAGCTTCACTTTCACTTTTCACTTTCATGCATTGGAGAAGACAATGGCACCCCACTCCAGTGTTCTTGCCTGGAGAATCCCAGGAACAGGGGAGCCTGGTGGGCTGCTGTCTATGGGGTCGCATAGAGTTGGACACGACTGAAGCAACTCAGCAGCAGCAGCAGCAGCATGGTGGCATCATGAAGCATGATGGTTCAGTTTTCTCCTTTGAAAATGGGACTATTTGGTAATATTTCATATTATATATAAGAAATATAATATATATATTACCTACATCACAAGATTGTTCTGAAAAGTACACTGGTGTAAGCATGAAAATAATTGGTACAGCGCTTGATGTGGAAGAAGCTCATAAGAGGTTTGGGTGGGTTAAGTGGGCACTTTGACGACATGGCTTCTTCTTTGCCATATTAATTGTGATGGTTAATGGACATCTTTGCAGCTTAAGATGATACTGTTAAAATAGAATTCTCTCCTAATGATGCCTGGAGCCTTGCCACTCAATGGGAGAATCAGCAGAACCTGTAGTATCTTATTTGCAATTGACATTCTCTATTGTAATTTTGTTCCTGTTTTAAAATTTTTCTTTTTTGTTTCACTGGAAAGATGTTGCTCAGTTTCAGCTTTAAAATTGTACAAGTCACTTTGTTATAATAAAAATAAATGTGTTTTAAAAAAAAGAACCTCTCAAGAAATGTTAACAAATGATATTATTTGCTACTATTTAATAACAAGGAGGGGCTTCCCTGGTAGCTCAGCTGGTAAAGAATCCATGGCAATGCAGACCCTGGTTTGATTCCTGGGTCAGAAGATCACCTGGAGACAGAATAGTCTACCCACTCCAGTATTCTTGCTCTTCCCTGCTGGCTCAGATGGTAAAGCATCCTCCCGCAATGCGGGAGACCTGGGGTCGATCCCTGGGTTGGGAAGATCCCCTGGAGAAGGGAATGGCAACCCATTCTGGCCTGGGAAAATGCCGTGGACAGAGGAGCCTGGCAGGCTACAGTCCACGGGTTCCCAAGAGCCAGACACAAGTTAGCGACTAAACAAGAGCAACGAATCATTTACACCGCGGTTCATACCTCTGGCGGTGTCCACAATCACGCTGGGCACTGGACAGGAGTTCCTGTCTAGAGTTTGAGGAAACATCCTCTCTCCCTCATCATGGTATAAAGTTGGCAGAGACCCAGAAACCTCCATGCACACACCCTTGGGCCTCCAGTCGGGAAATGCTGAGCCTCTGGCAGCTGAGACAGGAGCTGGGAATATCTTTATGACATCTTCACTGAGAGCTATTAGCGTGTTGGCCATCAGTTGCCTTGGACTGGATTTTCACAGAATTCAGCAGCAGGTACTCTACAGGCAGCACAGGACTCAATGTTTGGCAAGAGTCTGGGGTAACAGTCAGCAACTGAAAACAAGCTGTGGTGTGCGCTTCCCTAGAATGATTTCTTAAGAGCTACCAGTGTTTAAAGTACCTATCGGTTTTTCCATCCTGAGGCGAAGATAAATGTTGGGCAGAAAACTAATCACTTGAAGAGAGCAGGCAGCAGCAAAGGGTGAAGAGAATTTTTGAAAATTCGTACAAAATGAGACAAGGCGCTGTTGAAAGTGCAAATCATTGGGCCATGCCCCAGATCCACAAACTCTGGATCTTATTGCAGGGGGCCTAGGATTTTCATAAGCATATTTATAATCTTCATATTTATAAGCATCCCCTACTGACTCTAGAGCAGATGGTCGTCTAACCACATGCTGAGAGATGCTGGTTTTGGAGTACAGGCAAGCCAGTGGATTCTGCAAAAACCTACTAGGGCTTCAGGGGGGTTGTCTCGGGTGAAGGGACCCAAGAAGGCTAGTGCAAGAGTAAAGGGGCGGGGATGACAAGGGCCCAAATCAGAGGCAGTTTTAAGGCCTGCGCTTACAGTGGAAGGCCCACTGTGGAGCCAGCCACTGGCGAGCTATTGCTACCACCCCTGCTATCACAAGCACACCATAACAGTCAGGACTCAAAGAGGAGACAGAAATCATAGTGATTCAGAGAGGGAAGTTGGGTATTACCTACGAGGGGCAAGACTTCCCTGGTGGCTCAGCCGGTAAAGCGTCTGCTAACAATGTGGGAGACCCGGGTTCAATCCCTGGGTTGGGAAGATCCTCTGAAGAAGGAAATGGCAACCCACTCCAGTATTCTTGCCTGGAAAATCCCATGGATGGAGGAGCGCGGTAGGCTACAGTCCAATGGGGTCCCAAAGAGTTGGACACGACTAAGGGACTTCACTTTCACTTTTTTCACTTACCAGGGGTAAAGGAAAACTCTGGTATATAGCCACTATCTACCTTGATGTTGAGGCAGAACACAAAGGCAGGCACAAATACGGAAGTACTCCCAACTCATCAGGAAGCACAGACAGGCGCTGTACTTTTCACGTCGTCTGCTCCAGCTGAGGGTTTTACGAGCTTTTAGGCAAAGGATGACCAGGCTCCTCAGACACAGAAGGGCAAACTGCTCCCATTGCCAAAGGAGGCTCAGGGTGGCTTGGGAGTTCCATATGGTCAATTTCACCTGGGTCCAAGCAGATGTTCCCTATTTCAAGTTTTGGAATCCCATTTCTTCCAGTTGAAGATGACATCAACTTCACAAGAGTTGTTAACAAGGCTGTAAATTCAACTAATTCAGTGCAGAGAGGTGCCAGTCACATCAGGCTACCATGTACTGAAGAGTTAGCTAAGAGGAGCACCCTGGAATCAGGGGAAAGAGCTCCTTCTCATTCTAATGTCCCTCCAGCATCCTCTACTGATGAAGCTTAACACCGGGCCAAATGGCAAGAAAGAAACGTTCCAGTATTGCAAGCAAGGCAGAAAAGGATTGGGGCTGAGAGTCGACACACTGGTGACTGGCAATGCGCCCTACCTTTATTGTCTCTTCCATGGTCTCCACCACCACTCACGAAAACAAAAACACAAATACTGCGAACAGAAATGAGGAAACCCAGGATGCCAACAGCCATCAAGAACATCTTTTGAAAGCTACATACTCACGTGTATCTAGGGTGACCTACCATCTGTTTGCCCAGGGCTGTTTCCCCAGCTTTAGCACTTAAAGTCCTGCATCCTAGGGGCACCCCTCAGTCCCAGAAAACCTGGAACATATTTGTCACCCTACATGCATCCCAAAGGTTTTCAAACATTCTGTGCATCAGAATTGCCTTGGGCACTTGGTAAAAATACAGGTGATTCTATTAAATCTGTTAAAGGTTATCTTGGGTGCAAGCGGACCATGATGTGGTTTTAAGACCTTTTACTTGGAGGACAGTGCAGGACTTCTTTCCACTCTAAAACCACAATCATTGAAAAGAAAGAAATGACATCCTTTGGAATTAGAGACAAGGTTCCTGAGCCAGAAGAAGACACTGACAAGTTGTATGTTGACAGGGCTGCTACTGCTAAGTCACTTCAGTCGTGTCTGACTCTGTGGGACCCATAGACGGCAGCCCACCAGGCTCCTCCATCCATGGGATTTTCCAGGCAAGAGCACTGGAGTGGGGTGCCAGTGCCTTCTCTGGTTGACAGGGCTAAGTCACTTCAATTGCATCTGATTCTTTTTGATCCTGTGGACTGTAGCCCACCAGGCTCCTCTGTCCATGCAATTCTCCAGGCAAGAATACTGGAGGGGTTTGTCATTTCCTTCTCCAGGGCATCTTCCTGACCCAGGGATCAAACCCACATGTCTCATGTCTCCTGCATTGGCAGGTGGGTTCATTACCACTAAGAACCTTAATTTATGGGTAAACTAAGCCTTAGTTTATGGGATGGGGGAAAGATAAAAATTATAGTCTGGCCTTACCACTTTTCTCTCCTCTCAGTTCAAGGATAAATCCTTTCCCCTTCAATGTCACAAAGTATAATAAAGAGTAATGGATGCTGTGAAATTAGATTTGATAGTAGCAACAACGTAGGGTTCTTAATGGGGTATACTGAGCTTCCTGCAGGTTAAGCACTATTTAACACAAAGTTTCTTTTAAATACTTCCACAGTGTAACTTGCACAAGGTGTAGTTAATTTAGCACTGTTGCTGCTGTTTTCACACTGTAAAGTGAAGTGAAGTGAAGCCGCTCAGTCATGTCTGACTCTCTGCGACCCCATGGACTCTAGCCTACCAGGCTCCTTCGTCCATGGGATTTTCCAGGCAAGAGTACTGGAGTGGGTTGCCAATTCCTTCTCTAGGGCTCTTCCCAACCCAGGGATCAAACCCAGGCATTGCAAGGCAGATGCTGAGCCACCAAGGAAGCCTTCACACTGTAAGGTACCTGATTTAACACGGCCACTTAAAGATGTTTCTCAAGACTCAGACAGACTGAAGACACTTAACATTGATTAAGTTTCTACTGTATTCCGGGCATCGTGCCGCTGCTGCTGCTAAGTCGCTTCAGTCGTGTCCGACTCTGTGCGACCCGAGACGGCAGCCCACCAGGCTCCCCCATCCCCGGGATTCTCCAGGCAGAACACTGGAGTGGGCTGCCATGTCCTTCTCCAATGCATGAGAGTGAAAAGTGAAAGGGAAGTCGCTCAGTCGTGTCCGACTCCTAGCGACCGCATGGACTGCAGCCCACCAGGCTCCTCCGTCCATGGGACCAGGCAAGAGGACTGGAGTGGGGTGCCACTGCCTTCTCCGGGCATCGTGCTAAATTCTGTAAACACATTAGCTCACTTAATCCTCCCGACAGAAAAGCTATGCCCATTTCATAAAAAAGCAGGGTACCCGACCTAGATTATACACCAAGTGAAAAGGTGTATAGCCTGAAACTCAGATCTCTTCTCTCAAGCAAACGTTGTTTGCAAGTAGGGCGCCGTCCTATTCTCAGTGCTACGACAGAAGTCTGCACGGGCTGCAGGGAAAACAAACTAGGCGTATCTCAGACTCTCAGTGGAGCTCAGGATAAAAGTCAAACCCTGTGCTCAGCGCATCATGGCCAGCTTCCCCAACGCCTTCGCCCTCGCGCGGGGGCTCGGTCGCTCTTCCGGGACGGACCAAAGAAGCCGGCGCTTGGAAGTCTCTCGTCTTTGGTTAGGCGTGTGGGACTTCGGCCGAGGAAACGTCTTCATCCCCACCATCGCCACAGCCCACCCCTGACGAGGCTCCACCGCCCCCTTAATCTCTGCGCTCCCCTCGAACCCCGGCGCTGCCATCTCCACCTTCAGAGACGCGGCCCTTTCGGCTCGAGGGACGCCGGGCCGCCCGGAGGTCCGGGCTGTGGCGCCGGAAGAGGCGGTGGCGGCGCGTGACGTCAGAGGACGCGCCTGCAGCCGTGCGCCTGCGGAGGAGAAGCGCTGGAGGCGGGCCGGGGTCCTGAGACTCCCGCAGACCGCCGGCGGCAGAGCAGGCCCGGGGCAGTGCCGGATTTGCTCTAGGAAGAGCGGCTTTAAAGCCTGCGCGCCCGGCTCCGCTGGCAGGTGCGGCCTCCCGGCCTGTCGCTGCGACTTGTGAGGACCGTCCTGCGGTCCCTTCCTCAGGGGACTTCATTAGCGTCTCCCGTGGGGGTGGGGGGAAGCGGGTCTGAAATAAAGTTGCTCAAGCCTTATTGAGAGGACCAGACTCTCTGACCTTCCAGCATCGCTTAATTCTCACTCGGACCGTGAGAGAGGTATTGGCGCCTCTGTTGACAGAGGGGGAAACTGACTCGGAAAGGGAAAGGCATTTGCCTCAGGCAACGCCGCTGGGAAGGGTCAGATTCGGATTCTAAGCGAGTCGTTTGGCTCCCGCCGGAGCTCTCGCTCTTGGCCCTGGAAGCGGGGTTCTCGTGCTTAATTCGGGTAAAGAATCTCGGCGTGGAAGGTAGGGGTTACTTAATAGTTTCCGAGACTCCGCAGATTCAGTCTGTCTGGGATGGGGTTCTAGAATCTGTATTTTCAGCAGCCGTGCGGCGCACGGCTCTCCCCTGTGAACACAGCAAGAATGATAGCTGGTCGTCGCGTCACGGTTTTAAGGGTTCAATGGAGAGAAAATATACCAGAGCTTCCTCTACAAATCAGGTGGGACTGGAGAGTAGGTATTTGGTTCTGCCCTTAACTCTGTGGGCAGATGGCAGCCTCTGTCCTCTATCCACTTACTAAATAAGAAAACTTACATGCTTATCACTTGGGAGAATTTGTTAAACATACAGATTCCCAGGACCAGCTTAGTTCTACGGAATCAGAAAGTCGGGGTGGGGCTGGGAATTTGTAGGCTAACAAGCTATTAAAAGAGCCTGTTAACCTTTGAGAACTTTGGAGTGAAGTTGTCTTGGACCTATGAAAAATGGACTATAAGTCCGTGCGTGCCCCTACCATTCTCGTTTGGTTTGGTTTGGTTTTGCCGATGTGTAGGCTCTGTATTTGATGTGGGCTAGGTCCGTCTAGTCAAGGCTGCGGTTTTTCCTGTGGTCATGTATGGATGTGAGAGTTGGACTGTGAAGAAGGCTGAGTGCCGAAGAATTGATGCTTTTGAACTGTGGTGTTGGAGAAGACTCTTGAGAGTCCCTTGGACTGCAAGGAGATCAACCCTGGGATTTCTTTGGAAGGAATGATGCTAAAGCTGAAACTCCAGTATTTTGGCCACCTCATGCANGATGTGAGAGTTGGACTGTGAAGAAGGCTGAGCGCCGAAGAATTGATGCTTTTGAACTGTGGTGTTGGAGAAGACTCTTGAGAGTCCCTTGGACTGCAAGGAGATCAACCCTGGGATTTCTTTGGAAGGAATGATGCTAAAGCTGAAACTCCAGTATTTTGGCCACCTCATGCAAAGAGTTGACTCATTGGAAAAGACCCTGATGCTGGGAGGGATTGGGGGTAGGAGGAGAAGGGGACGACCGAGGATGAGATGGCTGGATGGCATCACGGACTCAATGGACATGAGTCTGAGTGAACTCCAGGAGTTGGTGTTGGACAGGGAGGCCTGGCGTGCTGCGATTCACGGGATCGCAAAGAGTCGGACACGACTAAGCGACTGAACTGATCTGAACTGAACTGAGACTTTTATTGGCAAAAATGTCAAATTTATATTACTGGTCATTATGGTGTGGATTTTTTACTTAAGACTGGAACGTGGTAAAATTTGAATGTTAATTACCTGTTGATTTCCTGAGTGACACTGGGTGAACCACTTAACCTTGTGCCCCTTACATATCTGTTTATCATCATTTTCTACAATGCTTGTTTCAGTGACAGACACCTGTATCCATCCAACATCAAATCTTCTGAGACAGGCCATAGGTGTTTTTAACAAGCTTCAAGGGAAGTTTGATGCAGCCTGTGATGATTGAGTATGGAAATGCCCTGGGAAACAGTTTTAGCCTATTTCTGAATCTTCATGTAGGTGGCATATCACAGTTCTGTTGTGTTGTGTCTTGGGGGACTAATAAGAATAATGTGGTTTATGAGAGTCCCTTGGACTGCAAAGAGATCCAACCAGTCCATTCTGAAGGAGATCAGCCCTGGAATTTCTTTGGAAGGAATGATGCTAAAGCTGAAACTCCAGTACTTTGGCCACCTCATGCGAAGAGTTGACTCATTGGAAAAGACCCTGATGCTGGGAGGGATTGGGGGCAGGAGGAGAAAGGGATGACCGAGGATGAGATGGCTGGATGGCATCACTGACTCGATGGACGTGAGTCTGAGTGAACTCCGGGAGATGGTGATGGACAGGGAGGCCTGGCGTGCTGAGATTCATGGGGTCACAAAGAGTCGGACATGACTGAGCAACTGAACTGAACTGATGGTAGATTCTGGTTATAGAATTTCTTAGTATCTACTTTCTTGTGAATGAAGTGAAAGTACTTCAATAAGCTAAATCATTAAAAGATAAACATTGCAAAAGATAAACATTAAAAGCAGCATCCCCAAGTAACTTAGTAGGCTCCTGATTGAGATGTTGTGATCTCAGAGTTGATTTTATGTAGAAGCACTGATTGCTATTGAGTCATCTCATCTACTTGAAAGGATTATAGTCAAAGCTTGGTAGTCAAAGCTTTCACAACCCCAACTTAAAGCATCTTTTTTTTTTCTTTAAACAGATACCATTGTGTAGTTTGAATCAGGAATGAAATTTTCTGAAAGCTAAGAGAAGAAGTCTCGGTCAGCATGGAGGACAAAAGACGGCGAGCCCGAGTGCAGGGAGCCTGGGCTGGTCCTGCTAAGAGCCAGGCCACTGCTCAGCCAGGCAAGGACCTATGGGGATCTCCTGCTTTTATGTGTATATGTGTGTGGGCCAGTATCATTCTCTTTTAATTGATGTTAAGGTTTGAATCTTCTCTCTTTTCAGCTCCCACTGCTGAGAACAATCTTCAACAGAGACCTGGTAAAACCTGGATGAACAAGGAGCAGCATCTGTCTGACAGACAGTTTGTGTTCAAAGAACCCCAGGAGGAAATTCTTGTTTTTTCTTCAACGGTAACAAACATTTATTTATAAAAGCAACAGTCACATAGTAGACACTCAAATAAATAGTGATTGAGTGATTGAAGAAACTCACTAATAGAGAACTGAAAGGCCTATAGTAATAATGAAACGTGGAGTGTTAATTTCTTAGTATGTCTGAGAATTCTTAGTAGTCTTCCCCCAATTTATAGGCATATATAATTGCCTTTTTTTTTTTTGCCAAGGAGATGTACTGTGACTAGAGGTTATACCGTGACTACTGTTGCTACTGCTAAGTCGCTTCAGTTGTGTCCGACTCTGTGCGACCCCATGGACGGCAGCCCACCAGGCTCCCCCGTCCCTGGGATTCTCCAGGCAAGAACACTGGAGTGGGTTGCCGTTTCCTTCAATGCATGAAAGTGAAAAGTGAAAGTGAAGTCGCTCAGTCGTGTCCGACTCTTAGCAACCCCATGAACTGGAGCCCACCAGGCTCCTCCATCCATGGGATTTTCCAGGCAAGAGTACTGGAGTGGGGTGCCATTGCCTTCTCCGATACCATGACTAGAGTTTGCATTAGTTATCTAAGTTCTGCTGCTGCTGCTAAGTCGCTTCAGTCGTGTCCAACTCTGTGCGACCCCATAGACTGCAGCCCACCAATCTCCCCTGTCCCTGGGATTCTCCAGGCAAGAACACTGGAGTGGGTTGCCATTTCCTTCTCCAATGAATGAAAGTGAAAAGTGAAATTGAAGTCGCTCAGTCATGTCCGACTCTTAGCAACCCCCTGGACTGCAGCCTATCAGGCTCCTCCATCCATGGGATTTTCCAGGCAAGAGTACTGGAGTGGAGTACCATTGCCTTCTCCATCTAAGTTTTAACAGTCCTAAAAATGCTAGTGTATCAAATAACTGGAATTGGATTGAAATTTTAGCTACTGCATTGCTTAATCCCGCTGGGAAAAATGTAAGAAACGGGGAAGAGTTGCTGTTTTTAATAACATGGGGAAAAGGAGCTAAAAATCAGGTATCTTGCTATGTAATGATTGCATAATTAATGATTAAAACCTCTTATTTCCTAGTATGTCTTCTGTTCTTAAAAATCCCTTGGAAAGAATGTTTTTTTTTTTTCTTTTTCAGAGTGCTTACTGCTAGGAAAACATATTAATTCTAATTTTGTCATCCTTTACTGCCTAGCAGTCACTCTGGAGTAGTTCTAAGAAGAGTAGAACCAAAAGTTTCTGGTGGGATACTAAGAGCTTAGAATAAAACAGGGATAGTTTTAAACCTGCTTTATTTTAACTAGGAAAGAGAGGATACCATCATTCCACAAGGAAACCTCCCTGAGGATTAGGAATCATTCAGAAATGATATCTGACTGTTTCTCTGCAGGTGGTACGCAGAGCCCCAGAGCCACGAGTGATTGAGTGAGTACACTACTACCCTCCTGAACCACTGCCCACAGTGAAATGGAGAGCCCCAGGTCTTTCCCTTGGCCTGGTTTTCCCATCTGGAAAAGATAATGGCCAATTAGTGTCTTAAATTTTAAGCTGGGATATCCCTGTCTCAGATATCTTTAAACCTGGTCTTTTGAGAAGCCTTTCTGAATTTGCTGATGCTGTGGAAAATGCAACAAGATATCTGTTCCTTAAACTCAGACGGGTGTAGATTTCCTGACTCTGCTTGACTAACATGTATACAGATAGCAGCTAAAATCTCTCCTAGGTAAAGACAGAGGAATTTTTTTCCTGAGTCTTTGAAACATGGTTCTTCAAAAAACCTTTTAGTATCAATTTACTAGCAGTGCTATGAAAACTGCTAGAAATCTAGAAGCTTTTACAGTTCATTTATTAAAACCACAGAATTGTTTCAGAGCAATTAAATGATAATAAACATTTCTCTTACATTGATCTGTGTCTAAAAATATTCTTTTTCAAAATGATGAAAGATGCTTTGATTTCTTTTGTCCTGCTTCTCAATTTCCATCTAATGCAGATACATTATCTGTAGAAAGCATGCTTTTATTTTGGCAAATTAACATGTGTATTATTGCTCATGAGCAGTGTTAAGCGGTTTGGCTATTTGCAGATCAACTTGTATATCTTAGAAAAGTTTGAAACTAACACAAGTATCATCATATTTTCAGAGAGGGTGTGTAGTTGTGGCCTGGCCACTAGTCAGCTTTGTAACTACTCCTTAGGTAAGTTAGGCTTCCCTGATGGCTCAGAGGTTAAAGCGTCTGCCTCCAATGCGGGAGACCCGGGTTCGATCCCTGGGTCGGGAAGATCCTCTGGAGAAGGAAATGGCAATCCACTCCAGTATTCTTGCCTGGAGAATCCCATGGACGGAGAAGCCTAGTAGGTTCAGTCCACGGGGTCGCAAAGAGTCGGACACGACTGAGCGACTTCACCTCACCTCACCTCACCTTAGGTAAGTTATTACTGTCTCTCTGGACTTGTGTTTCCTTGCCTGTAATATTAAGGGGTTGGACTATATAGTCATGTAAGACCCAGTCTGGTAGTTTTAACAGTCTTTGTTTTGCAAATACAAATGTGATACTGCCTCCATCGATGGTAAGGAAAAGAAACAAAGCCAAGAAACCTGTTACAAGCTACAAATGGGACATTCAGGTTGGAAAAAAGGGACAATTGTGAATTTCCAAGACAGAGACAAAAAATGACGGTACTCATTCCTACTTGACCATAGGGTTTGTTAATTCTGTTTATCTAAAATTAGCTATGCTAGATTTTTTTAATAGCCAGAAATATCCCTGATAATTGGAGCAAACCATTTTCTAAATATGGCCCAAAATATAGCACTGAAATATGAGCACTCTAGGAAATTTTATAGCCAGCTAATATTTTGAAGCATGCTATATGTTTATGATAATAACTCTGCATTCATTTTGGCTCACAGTGGCTTATACATCCACCTAAAGAGTCCAGCTCAGAGATTATGAACTGCTAAGTCACCTAGAAAAGGATGATGTAAATACTGTCCCTTTATATTATTCTCCATAACTTATCTCTGTGAGAAGCATCTGACACAGCTATCTGGACAGAAACACCTATCTAGTCTGGATCCATTTCTTACCATGACGTCCCCTTCTGTAACAGTTTTGTACTTTCATACATTTGATTAAGTTCAATAAACTTTTTACTGTTCATCTGCTGTGTGCTAGGCACTAGGAGACAGACAAGTCACCCGTTCCAGCCCTTCAGCAGCTCATAGTCTAGTAAATGAAATAGACGTGTAGTCTGACAAATTGTGATCCTGACTATCTTGGAACAGTATACTTCTAGGTGAGGTGTAGTGGTCACAGAGGATGAGATATGTAACATTATTTGACTGGATCACAAGTCAGGAAAGGCTTAGACAAAGTGATACTGAGCTGAGATTCTGAAGGATGAATTAGAATTTTCCACTGGACCAAAGCTGGGGGCGAGTTGGATTGGGGGTGCTAGACAGTGGGGACACATGCCAGCATGTAGAAAAGCGTGGGATGAGACACGTGGTGGTGTATTCAGGAGATTCCAAGTGGTAATTACCCTGAGGATGCTGAGTCTGTGGCAGCTTTTAGGAGGTGGAGCTCTATCATGGGGACCTTCTACTTTTGCTCCGTGTATCTCTATTCCAGGCTCCAAGGGGATGCTCAATTTGGCACCCCTTTGTGTGATAGATTCTTATGCCACATCAACCTGAATTATGGGTGAAATATGAAGGTATAGAATAAGAATTTACTTTATTGTGGCCTTTGCCTTCATGGCCTGATTTTGTCAGGATTCTGTACCCAGGGCCATTAATGGTTACCACCATCTTACCCTTTATCTCGGTGGTATAAGAAGGTGGGGCTATATTTCCCTCATCGTGCACCCTCATCGGGAAGTGGTTTTGGTGAGCTGGGACTTTGTGCACTCTGAAGGACAACTCTTCCTTCCACTACGTGCAGTATGTTGTTTAACTTGGTACTAATAAGTCTTTGTTTTCTTGGTTTCTTTAGTAAAGAAGGTGTGTATGAAATCAGCATGTCACCCACGGGCATATCTAGGTAAGTGAATTCTCACTAGAAAGGGACTATAATTAATCACTTACTTCAAGTCTTTTGAATATTTAGAATGTTTTCCTTGTAGAATGTTAACCTTGATTAAAGCAGGTAACATCTGCCCCTTAAATTCCTAGAAAGCAAATATGTGGTAATATCTCCTTTTATACTAGCTTCAAAACATTTTCATAACCTCTCTGTCAGGTATAACTATTACTTCTCCAGTTTTCCATGTGAGGAAATGAGGACCAGGGAGATTCGATACTTTGTCCTAGTGCTACATGGTAGTTTAATGTTAAAGTTGAGTCTGGTCTCAACTTCTGTGCTGTGCTGCTGCTGCTGCGTCACTTCAGTCGTGTCCGACTCTGTGCGACCCCATAGACAGCAGCCCACCAGGTTCCTCCGTCCCTGGGATTCTCCAGGCAAGAACACTGGAGTGGGTTGCCATTTCCTTCTCCAATGCATGAAAGTGAAAGTGAAGACACTCAGTCCTATCCGACTCTTAGCGACCCCATGGACTGCAACCTACCAGGCTCCTCCATCCATGGGATTTTCCAGGCAAGAGTACTGGAGTGGGTTGCCATTGAGTGATATATTATTGTTGGATTGTTGTAGTTTTTGTTCAGTCGCTAAGTCAGGTCTGACTCTTTGGACCCCATGGACTGTAGCATGCCGGGCTCCTTTGTCTTCCACTGTTACCCAGAGTTTGCTCAAACTCATGTCTGTTGAGCTGGTGATGCTGTCTAACCATCTTAGCCTCTGCCATCTGCTTTTCCTTTTGCCTTCGGTCTTATCCAGCATTAGAGTCTTTTCCAACAAGTCAGCTCTTCACATCACATAGCCATAGTATTGGAGCTTCAACTTCAGCGTCAGTCCTCCCAATGAATATTCAGGAATGATTTCCTTTAGGATTGACTGGTTTGACCTCCTTTCAGTCCAGGGGACTCTCAAGAGTCTTCTCCAGCCTCACAATTTGAAAGGATCGTTCTTTGGTGTTCAGACTTCTTTGTGGTCCAGCTCTCACATCTGTAATGAGTACTGGAAAAACCGTAGCTTTGACTATACGGACCTTTGTCAGCAAAGTGTAGTCCTGCTTTCTAATACGCTGTTTAGGTTTGTCATAGCTTTCCTTCCAAGGAGCCAGTGTCTTATAATTTCATGGCTACAGTCACCATCCCCAATGATTTTTGGAGCCCAAGAAAAAAAATCTGTCACTGCTTCTGCTTTTTCCTCTTCTATTTGCCATGAAATGATGAGACCAGATGCCATGATCTTAGTTTTTTGAATGTTGAGTTTCAAGCCAGCTTTTTCACTCTCCTCTTTCACCTTCATCAAGAAGTCCTTCAGCTCCTCTTCACTTTCTGCCAGTAGATTGGTATCATCTGCATATCTGAAGTTGTTGATATTTCTCGTGGCAATCTTGATTCCAGCTTGAGCTTCATCCAGCCCAACATTTCACCTGATGTACTCTGCATATAAGTTAAATAAGCAGGGTGACAATATACAGCCTTGATGTACTCCTTTCCCAATTTTGAAGCAGTCCCTTGTTCCATGTCTGGTTCTAACTGTTGCTTCTTGACCCACATTCTCAAGAGACAGGTAAGGTGGTCTGGTACGCCCATCTCTTGAAGAATTTTCCACAGTTCATTGTGATCCACAGAGTCACAGGCTTTAGCATAGTCAATGAAGCAGAGGTGGATATTTTTCAGGAATTCCCTTGCTTTCTCCATGATCCAGCAAATGTTGACAATTTGATCTCTGGTTCCTCTGCCTCTTCTAGACCCAGCTTGTACATCTGGACGTTCTTAGTTCATGTACTGCTGAAGCCTACTTGAAAGATTTTGAGTATAATGTTGTTATCATGTGAAATGAGTGCAATTGTATGATAGTTTGAACATTCTTTGACATTGCCCTTCTTTGGGATTGGAATGAAAACTGACCTTTTCCAGTCCTGTGGTCACTGCTGAGTTTCCCAAATTTGCTGACATACTGACTAAGTGCAACACTTTAACAGCATCATCTTCTAGGATTTTAAACGGCTCAGCTGGAATTCCCTTACCTGCACTAGCTTTGTTTGCAGTAACGCTTCCTAAGGCCCACTTGACTTACACTCCAGGATGTCCGGCTCTAGATGAATGACCGCACTATCATGGTTATCCTCGTCATTAAGACCTTTTTTGTACAGTTCTTCTGTGTATTCTTGCCACCTCTTCCTAATCTCTGCTGCTTCTGTTAGACCTCACTGTTTCTGTCCTTTCTTGTGCCCATCTTTGTATGAAATGTTCTCTTGGTATCTCAGTTTTCTTGAACAGGTCTCTAGTCTTTCCCCTTCTATTGTTTTCCTCTATTTCTTTGCATTGTTCATTGAAGAAGGCCTTCTTATCTCTCCTTGCTATTCTCTGGAACTCTGCATTCAGTTAGGTGTGTCTTCCCCTTTCTCCCTTGCCTTTTGCTTCTCTTCTTTCCTCAGCTCTTTGTAAAGCCTCCTCAGACAACCACTGCCTTCTTGCATTTCTTTTTCTTTGGGATGGTTTTGGTCACCACCTCCTATATAGAGTCCGTAGCTCTGTAGGCACTGTGTCTACCAGATCTAACGCCTTGAATCTATTTGTCACTCCACTGTACAATCATAAAGGGTTTGACTTAGGTCATACCTGAATGGTATAGTGGTTTTCACTACTATCTTCAATTTAAGCCTGAATTTTGCAATAAGGAGTTCATGATCTGAGCCATGGTCAGCTCCAGGTCTTGTTTTTGCTAACTGTATAGAGTTTCTCCATCTTCAGCTGTAAAGAGCATAATCTGATTTCAGTTTTGACCATCTGGTGAGGTCCATGTGTAAAGTTATCTTTGGAGTTGTTAGAAAAGGGTGTTTGCTATGACCAGCATGTTCTCTTGACAAAACTAATAGCCTTTGTCCTGCTTCGTTTTGTACCCTAAGGCCAAACTTACCTGTTATTTTGGGTATTTTTTTATGGACTTCCTTGGTAGCTCAGCTGCTAAAGCATCTGCCTGCAATGCAGGAGAACCTAGTTTGATTCCTGGGTTGGGAAGATCCGCTGGAGAAGGGAAAGGCTACCCACTCTAGTATTCTTGGGCTTCCCTGGTGGCTCAGCTGATAAAGCATCCCCTGCAATGCGGGAAACCTAGGTTTGATCCCTGGGTTGGGAAGATCCCTGGAGAAGGGAAAGACTGCCCACTTTAGTATTCTGGCCTGGAGGATTCCATGGACTGTATAGTCCTTGCTGCTGCTGCTGCTGCTAAGTCGCTTTAGTCATGTCCGACTCTGTGTGACCCCAGAGATGGAAGCACACCAGGCTCCCTCGTCCCTGGGATTCTCCAGGCAAGAACACTGGAGTGGGCTGCCATTTCCTTCTCCAATGCATGAAAGTGAAAAGTGAAAGAGAAGTCTCTCAACTCTTAGTGACCCCATAGACTGCAGACTACCAGGCTCCTCCGTCCATGGGATTTGCCAAGCAAGAGTACTGGAGTGGGTTGCCATTGCCTTCTCCGATAGGGTCACAAAAAGTCGGACACGACTGACTGACTTTCACTTTGGGGGATTTCTTCACTTCCTACATTTGCATTTCAATCCCCTATGATGAAAAGAACATCTTTTTTGTGTGTTAGTTCTAGAAGGTGTTATAGATCTTCATAGAACCAGTCAACTTCAGCTTCTTCGGCATCAGTTGTTGGGGCATAGACTTGGATGACTGTATTGTTGAATGATTTGCCTTGGAAATGAGCCAAGATCATTTTGTCATTTCTGAGGTTGGGACTCAAGTACTGCATTTGGGACTCTTCTGTTGACTGTGAGGGCTGCTCCACTTCTTCTAAAGGATTCTTAGATATAATGATCATCTGAACTAAATTTACCTGTTTGTGAATTTAATTCATTTTAGTTCACTGATCCATTTTGGTTCACTGATCTGTGAGATGTCAATGTTCAGTCTTACTATCTCCAGTTTGACCATGTCCAGTTTACCTTGATTCATGGATTTAACATTCCAGGTTCCTATGAAATACCATTCTTTACAGCATTGGACTTTACTTTCCCCACCAGACACATCCGCAACTGAGCGACATTTCTGCTTTTGCCCCCCCACTTCATTCTCTCTGGAGCTATTAGTAATTGCCCTCTGCTCTTCTCCGTAGCATGTTGGATACCTTCAGACCTGGGTGGGGGAGGGGGCTCATCTTCCGGCGTCATATCTTTCGGGCTTTTCACGCTGCTTGCTGGGTTCTTGCGGCAAGAATCCTGGGGTGGGTGCCGCCGCCTCCTCCAGAGTGCCGGGCTCTGCCACGGCTCTGCACTGTGCCCCATCTGTCTTGGGTGGCCCTGCACAGCGTGGCTTATAGCTTCACTGAACTACACAGACCCCTTCACCATGACAAGACTGTGATCCACGAAGGGCATTGCTTATTATTGCATGGATTATTATGTTAATCATGCATTATTATATATAATATGTGTTAAGTTATATTGTATTGCTATATAAAGGTAGATTTCAATAACATTAAAGCATATGTGATTTAGGGTATGTTAGGTCCATGGGGTCGCTAAGAGTTGGACATGACTGAGTGACTTCACTTTCACTTTTCACTTTCCTGCATTGGAGAAGGAAATGGCAACCCACTCCAGTGTTCTTGCCTGGAGAATCCCAGGGACGGAGGAGCCTGGTGGGCTGCCATCTATGGGGTCGCACAGAGTTGGACACGACTGAAGCGACTTAGCAGCAGCAGCAGCAGTAGTCATTATTTCATTTTGAAAGCCTCACCTTAGTGCATGTTACTGTAAATTAATGAGATGTTTAAATAAATCAGAATTGATGTATCTAAAGTGAATTGCTTAGAAAGAGTTGCTCTTGGATTTGGAAGTCTCTGTAGTTAGTCCAATGGCACTGCCATTGTTAAAACCCTTTTCAGAACTTCCGTTTTCAGAACTTCCCTTTTAGAGCATGTTTAATAGTCACACAAGAAAACCAATTGCATTCTTTTTGTTATATGTCATTGTTAACCTGGTATGGCTTCAGGTGAGCTTTGGCTCTTTCAAAATATCAACTCACAGTATGTGTAAGCCAAATTATTATGCTCTACACTGAAAACATATATAGTGCTGTATGTCCATTATATCTCAGTAAAACTGGAAAAAATAATAATTCAGATCAAACATATAAATTGTACAGCTGGTTAAAATGAATAAATTCCTTGTTAAACTGTTAAAAAAGAAATCAAACATACCTTCAGAGAGAGAAAATTTATTACCAGCAAGGCTGTTGCAGAGCATGTTCCTGTCTTTCAGAACATTTCTTAAGAAAGTTATCCAGAAATCCAAATGCATTGTTAAAATGAAATCGTATATTAGGGACATTGAAATCAAAACCACAGTGATATACCACTTTATATTCACTAGAATTTCCATAGTCAAAAATACAGTAGTAAGTGTTATTATGGGCTTCCCTGGTGGCTCAGAGGTTAAAGCGTCTGCTTCCAATGCGGGAAACCTGGGTTCGATCCCTGGGTTGGGAAGATCCCCTGGAGAAGGAAATGGCAACCCACTCCAGTATTCTTGCCCGGAGAATCCCATGGACAGAGGAGCTTGGTAGGCTACAGTCCACGGGGTCACAAAGAGTCGGACTCGACTGAGTGACTTCACTTTCACTTTCAAGTGCTATTATAAGAGAGAATGTGGAAAAACTAGAGCCTTCCTGTATTCCTAGTGGAATGTAAAATAGTACAATCCACTTAGAAAAAAGTTTGGTGGTTTCTTAAAAAGTTAAGCATACACTTTATCATATGACCCAGCAGTTTCACACTTAGATATCTTATTTCAAGAGAAATGAAAACATACATCCATACAAAGACTTGTGTGTAAAGGTTCATAGCAGCATTCAAAATAGACAAAAGTAGAAACAACTCAAATCTCCATCAGTTGGTGAATGGACAAACAAAAGATATTATATCTATATAATGGAATATTTTATTCCACCATAAAAGGAAATGTTTTGATAATGTGCTACAACATGGATAAACCTTGAAGACATTACACTAAGTTGAATTTTACAGTATATTATACTATACCTCAATAAAGGAGAGAAAAAAAAGATAGCCAGAACAATTCTGAGCTGACTTGGCATTGTTGAAATAAGTGTATATTCAGTGAGATAAAAAATCCTCATTTGGATATCTTTAGTGCTTATAAATGATTGCTTTCCCTACGATTGGCATAGTCTCGGAAGACTCTCAATTGTTAAAGTAACACAGGGCCAAGCATTTTATTATTCTGCTTTTCACAGTGATGCTATCAGGTGGAGGTCATCTTTGTGCTACAGATGAAAAAAGCCAAGGTTCCAAATGGTTAAGTAACTTGTCCAAGGTTTCGCAGCCCAGCAGTGCTGGGGTAGTATTTGAACCATGTCTGTGAAAGCCGTCATGTACCTCCTTATCCTTCATTGCCTGCTTTATTGCCTGTCTTAACTTGGCAGAGATTGGTTTTTCATCTGGAGCATCATGATCTGGGTGATACCACCCTCTGGGGGTGTGGCAAGATGATTTCATCTACCCACAAAAGGAAGCATCGTCCAGATTCATTTACTCCGCTGTTGGTTGGAGTCCACCCATCTTCTGTGTTCTTTAGTTAGTAGCTGTTCTTTCTGCCTCCAGGGTGTGTTTGTGTCCTGGCTTTGTTGACTTGAAAGAGGCCGACTCGGTGTTTGAGCAGCTTTGTCGGGATGTTCCCTGGAAGCAGAGGACCGGCATCAGAGACGGTAAGTGGATATCTTGGGATCACAGTTGTTGATGTTTGGCCCTCCTTTCCAGATGGTTTTCCAGTACCCTTGCTTCTTGGCATCGCAGCCAGACTTGCACAGATGTTCAAAGCCTAACTGGAACCCTAAGCAGAGGCAAGAATTCGCCAAAGGGGACAGGGCAGAGTGTTCCTTGCAGAAGACACAGCTCATGGTTCTCAGTGTGTGGCAGAGGTGGGATTACAAGGAAAGGAAGGAAGTTTGGTTTGGCTGAGCTGTGGTTGATGTGCTTATCTCCCTTAGTGTCTGATCACTATTCATTACTTCAAATGGTGCCAGCTCCCCTCTTTCTTCATAGAAGCTTCCAGAACTTGTTTTTTTTCTGATTCTGTTTGGCATATATTCTTTTCATCACCTTTTTATTGTCACTGTAGTCTCACTAGAAGTCTCCTTTAGCTTCAGCATTTGTAGATTCTCCTGAGCTTGTCAAGATTACCTGACTTGGAGTGGGTACTACACAAGCAACATTACCTGCTATACCAAAGGTGGTCACTGGGGGGCGTCGGTGCTCTAGCATAGAATTTTATTTTTTCTGGCACGTTGAGTGATTTTAAATTTTCTGTGGAGAAAGAGGTGAAGTACACTGGCATCACTTTTGTAACAGGCATCAGAAGGAGAGTCGGCTCTTTCAGGGTAGCCTTCTAATTCCCAGAAGTTTCTACAGCAGGGCTTTTGGTGACAGACTTGCCTTCAGTTGCTGGCTCTTTCAAAGTGATTGTTTATTTTAGACAAATGATAGTTAAGTAATTTTCTGATTCTTAATTTTTCTGATCAAGAAAATAGAGCTAATAATAATACCTATCTTGTAAGGTTGTTGTGATAATTAAATGAGACAGTGCCAGATAACATACTTAACAGAATACTTGGCACATAGTAAGCCTTCAGTGAGTGTTAACTGCTTTTATTATTGTTGTTATTGTTGTGGTGGTTGAAGTCAGTTGTAGGGAAAAATAGCAGATCTGTGGGTAGCTCCTTCTCTAATTATAAAGTGGACATCAAAAACTTCTGACTAAAATTAACTATGTGCTGTGGTGGGTCCAAGCGCCTTTTTCTTTATTTGGAATTAAAAGGGCTTAGACAGTGATGGCACATGGGTGAACAGTTGGTTTTGTTTCCTGTATGGATGTTCATGCCACAATTTCCTACCTACAAGGGTTCAAACTCCATGTCCTGCATCTTAGACCCTCCCTAATGTGAATCCTCTTCCTGCGGTGTGACTCCTTCACTCTGGTTTGTGTCACCACTGACACAAATGGGTCATACACATTCTCACCCCAGAGCCTCACCTGTACTGGTTCTGCCAGTATACCCTCTCTTGCCATCCTTTTAGCTGTCGCCATGCCACTCCTGAGGTCCCGTGCCCTTTATGAAGGTGGAACCTTGGGTCAGAGCCCATCCTGCCTCTTCCTTTGTATTTCTCATAGCTCCTTATAATTACTAGGCAGGGTGTTGGCACTCGGTAGGTACACGTAAAATAGCATCGAACCCTTTCAAAGGCCCTGTATTTTCTTTCTTAGATGTAACTTACCAGCAACCGAGACTTACAGCATGGTATGGAGAACTTCCTTACACTTATTCAAGAATCACTATGGGACCAAATCCTCACGTATGTTGGAATGTTGTTACTGGTATGGCTTTATAGATGATATACTGTGCCTGTAGAGTACTGTGAAATAACAGTAAATGACCTTGCGGAGCTGCACGGTGGTTCCTAGTTCAAAAAATCCTCCGAGTTCACACACTGGGTCTTTGTGCTTATCGCCATTGATGTGCTTTTGATCCACAGATGAAGTCAGAGGATGAGAAAAAAGGCTGGAACTAGAGTCAGCTAGAGCCAGACGCAAGGATTTCAGAGAAATGAATCATTTATTTTGCTAATCTCCTCCTTCCCCAGCTTTTCTGCCATAGCCCTTTGTGTATCTCCTGGTATATATTTGCTGTGGTTCCAAATCCTTACGACTGACCAGTGAGGGCAGAATGCTTCTTTCCATGTCTCAGGCTCTGTTCCCATTTGTGAGAAAAATCTGTCGCTTTTCTTGTTGACTTTGTATTCCTTCTGTGGCTGCAGTTCTCATACTTATCATTGCTTTGGCTTGTCTCTACTGCTTCTTGTGTTTTTAAAAGTGTCCATGAAAGAGGAAGAGATTCTAATGTATAAATTAAGCTTATCCAGATGATGGAATTAAAATCCAAGAAATAGCTCTCTGTTTAGTCCTTGGAATCCTGCCTTTGGCAAATAATAATACGGTTTTTGTGGGTTTTTTTTTTCTGAAGGAGACTTTGAAGAAAATGGAGTTTTTGCTTATGGCATTGGAATAAGGAGAAATGTGACACATTTAGAACTCCTAGTAATTTCTTATCATAAACTAGCATTTTACTAAAATGTTCAGGGATAAAATATTGACTGAAGGGAACATGACTTTTTCACATGAAGAGATAGATGGGTGCTCTGGTTCTAAGGCTACATTTAGAATGTAACCCAGGAAAGTACTGAGGAGACCCTTTATATCTGAAATTGACTGGGAAACATGAAGAGAATTGAACTAAGCCAGTCCAGCATAAACTGCTGGCTATGTTTCTGTCAGAATTAGTGTATCTTCTTATCAACAGTTATAACTGAGAAGTTGAGGATTAAATAGCCCATGGGAAAGAAGTTCTTTCATTCTAGCTAATCTTTCAGAACAGGATTTCTCAACCTTGGTGTCACTGGCATTGCAAGCACAATAACTCTTTGTTGTTAGGTTGTCCTGTGCATTGTAGGATGGTTAGCAGTACCTGTGACTTCTGCCCCCTGGATGCCAGAGGCACCGCTTACCCAGTTGAGGCAACCAAAAGTGACTCTGGACGTTGCTAAACATCTGTTGGGGTTCCAAATTGACCTTGCTTGAGAACCACTGCTTTAGATTAAACATAAGACATGTACGGTCTGCTGAGATAGAGTGACCACTTATGCTTGGGGACATTTTGACAACTCTTCAAAAGAATTGTGTAAATGACAACCCTTTTCTTATATTGTAAGTAATATGTGTTTATTACTGAAAATTTAAAAACTGCAGATAAATATGAAGAATATTAAAATTTTGGATAGTGCTTCCATCTGATAATTTGGTTCCAGTCTTTTTTCTTTTTAAGCAAATATATATAGAGAATTTCTCTATAAAAATAAAATCAGTTATTCATATACTATATTTAATTTTGCTGTATTATTAACATATTCTAGTATCATAAGGTTGTCATATTAGAATTCTTTAATTTGAATTTGACTGGCTCATAACTGTGTATTTATTGCTAATAGATTTAGTTTGTATACCATCTGGAACAAAATCAAAACAGACGTCCCTTTCTCAGATTTTCTAAGGGAAGATTCCCTAATGGGTATATATGTGTTGGGGATATTAGTTTAATTTTAAAGTTGTTTTTACCTCAAGCTTAGTATTCCATAGCACAGGAGGAGGTTCAATCATAGGGACTTAAACACTTTTAGTCTTTTTTTTGGCTGCACTGGGTTTTCATTGCGGCATGCAGGCTTCTCTAGTTGCAGCTTGGAGGCTTCCGTCATTGTGGAGCATGGGCGGGTGGCTTCTAGAGCGCATGGGATCAGTAGTTGCTGCTTGCGGGGCTTGCTAGTTGCCCTGCGGCATGTGGGATCTTATTCCCCAACCAGGGATCAAACCCGTGTTCCTACACTGGAAGGTGGATTCTTAACCAGTGGACCACCAGGGAAGTCCCTTTTAGTCTTTTTTCCAAGCTAAATCTTACATGAATCCACTGTGTGGAAATAAAAGAGTACCTTCACTGACTGGTAGTCTCACCAGCTTGACCTCTCCTCCTTTCTCCTCCCGTGGTCCCAGAGGCATCTCTGTGGTACCTGGGTCTCTGCAAAACACTATTTGAAGTCCACCAAATAGGTCCTTGTATTTTTTTCATACTCTTTTCCTCAAATGTCTTTTAAGGATAGAATGTCTTCACTGAACAGTGAGATGACGCTGGATTTTAATTTAGACTTTCAGTTCTGAGGGATCTGTATATAGAGTATTGGTTGGAGAGTCTAAATTAATCCCCTAGTTCATTATTCCTTGTTTTCTTCTTTTCTACTTACTTCACCACCAAAAATAACCAAGAAAAAAAACATATATTCACTTAGAAACATAATGCAGACTTGGTGTTAGCTTAGTCGCTAAGCAAGTCAAGGAAGTGCTGATTAGTTTCTCAGTTACATTGCCGAAAAGCTATCATCCTCCTTTACATTCTTGTGTTTCTTGTTAAGTGTAGGATTCTAGCATCTGACCTTTATCCCCATGAAGACAAGCTGCTTCCTGTCATCCAGTCATGGCTGACTCTTTGCGACCCCATGGACCGCAGCATGCTAGGCCTCCCTGTCCATCACCAGCTCCCGGAGTTCACCCAAGTTCATGTCGTTGAATCAGTGATTCTGTCCAACCATCTCATCTGCTGCTGCCCTCTTCTCCTCTTGCCTTCAGTCTTTCCCAGTATCGAGCTCCCAAGTGTTCCTAGTGGTAAAGAATGGCCTGCCAATACAGGAGACTTAAGATACACAGGTTCAATCCCTGGGTTGGGAAGATCCCCTAGAGAAGGAAATTGGAACCCACTGTAGTAGTCTTGCCTGGAAAATCCCATAAATAGAGGGGCTTGGTGGGCTACAGTTCCTGGGGTCGCAAAAGAGTCAGATATGCCTTAGGGACTAAACGGTTATCTATAGCCCTTGAGAAAGAACTAAATATCGTTGACTATGCTTCAGTTCAGTTCAGTCGCTCAGTCATGTCCGACTCTGCGACCCCATGAATCACAGCATGCCAGGCCTCCCTGTCCATCACCATCTCCCGGAGTTCACGCAAACTCACATCCATCGAGTTGGTGATGCCATCCAGCCATCTGATCCTTTGTCGTCCCCTTCTCCTCCTGCCCCCAATCCCTCCCAGCATCAGAGTCTTTTCCAATGAGTCAACTCTTCGCATGAGGTGGCCAAAGTACTGGAGTTTCAGCTTCAGTATCATTCCTTCCAAAGAAATCCCAGGGTCGATCTCCTTCAGAATGGACTGACTGGATCTCCTTGCAGTCCAAGGGACTCTCAAGAGTCTTCTCCAACAGCACAGTTCAAAAGCATCAATTATTTGGTGCTCAGCTTTCTTCACAGTCCAACTCTCGCATCCATACATGACTACTGGAAAAACCTTGAGTAGATGGACCTTTGTTGGCAAAGGAATGTCTCTGCTTTTGAATATGCTATCTAGGTTGGTCATAAATTTTCTTCCAAGGAATAAGCATCTTTTAATTTCATGGCTGCAGTCACCATCTCTGGTGATTTTGGAGCCTGAAAAAATAAAGTCTCACACTGTTTCCAGTTTCCCCATCTATTTGCCATGAAGTGATGGGACCAGATGCCATGATCTTCGTTTTCTGAATGTTGAGCTTTAAGCCAACTTTTTCACTCTCCTCTTTCACTTTCATCAAGAGGCTTTTTAGTTCCTCTTCCAACAACACAAGAGAAGACTCTACACACGACATCACCAGATAGTCAACACCAAAATCAGATTAATTATATTCTTTGTAGCCAAAGATGGAGAAGCTCTATACAGTCAGCAAAAACAAGACCGAGAGCTGACTGTGGCTTAGATCATGAGTTCCTTATTGCCAAATTCAGACTTAAATTGAAGAAAGTAAGGAAAATCACTAGACCACTCAGGTATGACCTAAATCAAATCTCTTAGGATTATACAGTAGAAGTAAGAAATAGATTTAAGGGACTAGATCTGATAGATAGAGTGCCTGATGAACTATGGACGGAGGTTCGTGACATTGTACAGGAGACAGGGATCAAGAGCATCCCCATGGAAAAGAAATGCAAAAAAGCAAAATGGCTGTCTGGGGAGGCCTTACAAATTGTAATAGCTATGAAAAGAAGAGAAGCGAAAAGCAAAGGAGAAAAGGAAAGATATAAACATCTGAATGCAGAGTTCCAAAGAATAGCAAGGAGAGATAAAAAAGCCTTCCTCAGTGATCAATGCAAAGAAATAGAGGAAAACAACAGAAGGGGAGACTAGAGATCTCTTCAAGAAAATTAGAGATACCAAGGGAACATTTCATGCAAAGATGGGCTCAATAAAGGACAGAAATGGTGTGGACCTAACAGAAGCAGAAGATATTAAGAAGAACTGTACAAAAAAGATCTTCATGACCAAGATAACTACGATGGTATGATCACTCACCTAGAGCCAGACATCCTGGAATGACTGTGCTTAATGAGTACTAATGACTTTCCCCGCATCAGGGTCTTTTCCAGTGAGTCAGCTGTTCACATCAGGTGGCCAAAGTATTGTAGCTTCTGCTTCAGCATTTGTCTTTCCAAGGAGTATTCAGGTTTGATTTCCCTTAGGATTGACTGGTTTGATCTCTTTGCAGTCCAAGGGACTCTCAAGAGTCTTCTCCAGCACCACAATTTGAAAGCATCAATCTTCGGCATTCAGCCTTCCTTATGGTCCAACTTTCACATCCATATATGACTACTGGAGAAACCATAGCTTTAATATATGGACCTTTTGTCAGCAAAGTTGATATGCTGTCTAGGTTTGTCATAGCCTTCCTTCCAAGAAGCAAGTGTCTTCTAATTTTGTGGCTGCAGTTACCATCTAGTGATTTTGGCGTCCAAGAGAAAATCTGTCACTGCTTCTACTTTTTCTTCTTCTATTTGTCATGAAGTGATGGGACAAGCTGCCATAATCTTAGTTTTCTGAATGTTGAGTTTCAAGCCAGCTTTTTCACTCTCTTCTTTCACTTTCATCAAGAGGCTCTTTAGTTCCTCTTCATTTTCTGCCATTAGAGAGTTATCATCTACATATCTGAGGTTGTTGATATTTCTCCCAGCAATCTTGATTCCAGCTTGAGCTTCATCCAGCCCAGCATTTCACATAATGTACTCTGCATATAAGTTAAATAAACAGTGACGATATACTGCCTTGTCATAATCCTTTCCCAATTTCAAACCAGTCAGTTCCATGAAAGGTTCTCAGTGTTACTCCTTGACTCACACACAGGTTAAAGATAGCTTAAAGCCATAAAATAAATAGGAAGTACAGCTTGATAACATTATTATGGAATTTCACTCTTGAGTGTAGGTTAGTTTAATAACATTTATTTAATGATCTAAGTTTTGTTTGTTGTTATTGAAGTTAATTTTTTTAAATCCTCTGCCTTAGAGGAGCTGAACAGATATTTTTCCAAAAAGACATACAAATGGATAATGGTGGTGGTGTTGGTGGTTTAGTTGCTAAGTTGTGTCTGACTTTTGTGATCCCATAGACTGTAGCTTGCCAGACGTCTCTGTCCATGGGATTCTCCAGGCAAGACTACTGGAATGGGTTGCCATTTCCTTCTCCAGGACAAATGGACAATAGGCACGTGATAAGATGCTCAGCATCACTAATTAGGGAAATGCAAATCAAAACCATAGTAAGACATCATCACCCCATACCTGCTAGAAAGGCTGTTATCAAAAAGGCAAGAAATAACAAGTGCTGGTGAGGATATGGAGAAAAGAGCACTCTCCTCCCTGTTGATGGGAATTTAATTGCTGCAGCCATTATGGAAACTTCTCAAAAAATTAAAAATAGAGATACTGTATGATCCAGCTATCCCCCTTCTAGTTATTTATCCAAAGAATATGCAAACACGAATTTGGAAATATATGTGCACCCCTGTGTTCATCACAGCATTATTTATAATAACTAAGATATGGAAACAACCTAAGCGCTCATCAACAGGTGAAGATGTCGGGGGTGTGTGTCTGTCTATATATATGTTGCTGTTCAGTCGCTAAATCGTGTCCAGCTCTATGCAATCCCATGGACTGCAGCACACCAGGCTTCCCCATTCTCCACTGTCTCCCGGAGTTTGCTCACGTTCATATCCATTGAGTTGGTGATGCTATCTAACCACCTCATCCCCTACCACCTTCTCCTTTTGCCTTCATTCTTTCCCAGCATCAGGGTCTTTTCCAGTGAGTTGGCTGTTCGAATCAGGTGGCCAAAATATTGGAGCTTCAGCTTTAGCATCAGTCCTTTCAATGAATATTCAGGGCTGATTTCCTTTAGGATGAACTGGTTTGATCTCCTTGCAGTCCAAGGGACTTTTCCAGAGTCTTCTCCAGCACCACAGTTCGAAAGCATCAATTCTTTGGTGCTCAACCTTCTTCATGGTCCAACTCTCCTATATTTATAAATGGACTACTACTCAGCCATTTTAAAAAAAGATGAAATCCTACCTTTTGTGAGACCACAGATGGACCTTGAGGACATTATGTTAAGTCAGGTGGAGAGGGACAGATTCTGTATGATTTTATTAATGTATGGAATATAAAAAATCAATAATATAAGTGAACAAACCAAACATGTAGGTACAAGGAGCACAGTAGTAGTTCCCAAAGGGAGGGGACAGAATGGAGGGCACAACAGAGGAGGGAGGTCATCTGTGTGCTGACGGGTGGAAACTGAATGTTTGGTGGAGGTGAACGTGCTATATGGCTGTAGAAGGACATGGGCACCCACTCCAGTGTTTTTGCCTGGAGAATCCCTGGACAGAGGGGCCTGGCGGGCTACAGTCCTTAGGGTCACAAAGAGTCAGACACTGCTGAGTGACTGAGCACGCACGCATGTGCATGGTAGAAATATGATGTCATAAACCAGTGTTACTTCAGTAAAATAAATAAAATCCTCTGCTAAGAGTGTAATGCCACTATCCGTAACACAGAATGCCAGCTTTCAACATGATTTCCTCGAGACAGGGAAGCTGATTCCCACATATGCTCCCTGCAAGTTTTACCTGATAATAGTCATGGTATATACTACTATGCTTTCCTTTGCTGAACATACATTTCTTCACTTCCAAACACAGAACATGAACTCTGAAAGGGCTCTCTGAAGTGGCAGTTCTTTTTTTTTTTTATAATTTTAAATATTTATTTATTTTTGGTTGTGCTGGGCCTTTGTTGCTACGCAGGCTCTCCTCTAGTTGCAGAGAGTGGGGGCCTCTCTCTAGTTGCGACGCACAGGCTTCTCACTGTGGCGGCGTCTCTTGTTGCAGAGCTCAGCTCTCAGGTGCACGGGCTGCAGCAGTTGTGGCAAGGCGGCTTCTGGGCTTTAGAGCACAGGCTCAGTGGTTTGTGGCACATGGGCCTAGTTCTGCACCCTGTGGGATCGTCCCGGATCAGGGGTCAAACCCACGTCCCCTACATTGGCAGGAAGATTCTTTACCACTGAGCCACCAGGGAAACCCTAGAGGGGCAGTCCTTAAAGTAGAATCTCTGGATCCCTGGAGGGAGTCCATGAAATTCTTTTTGGGAATTCACAGGGTCAAAATTATTTTTATAAGATTACTAAGACTAGGTGACATTTTTCACTATGTTGAGTTTGCACTATACAAAAACAATGGTGAGTAAAATTGCTGGCGCCTTAGTATGAATCAAGGCATTGCCACCGAACTGTACTAGTAATCATTGTTTTCTTTACCATGTGCACTTCCAGTTTAAAAAAAAAAAAAAGATGGTTTCATTCAAGGGTGTCCTTTGATGAAGTGATAAGCATTATTTTATTAAATTTGATCTTTTAAAATTGTTTCATGAAATGGAAAATATGCATAAGGCATTTCTGCTACAAATGATTTATGATGGTTGTGTGTGATTGCTTAAGGTAGAAGCTGAACTAGCTACTTTTATCCTGGACCATTTTACTTGGAAGAGCAACTGGCACACACACTATTCAGACTTCAGTATTCAGCAGACATTTTCTCATAAGTGAATGAAGTGTCACTTCTAGGAAAACAATGGACAGGATTTAGTAAAAGTCTGATACTAATAAAAGTTGAGGTTTCAAGGAAATGTTAGGAATTCTGGAAAAACTCATATCCTTCACCTTGAACCTGACCTCTTCCCATTGCTTAGCTTTTTCTGAAGAGATCAGTGGTAATGTTAATGGAGATGATTTTTTTATGGTGTATAATGAAACATGTCAGTAGTAAGAGGGTCTGCGTAACTCAGTGAGCCAGTATTTTCCAAATGACCAGTGCTTGATGTTACAGAATCATGCAAGATTACAAGATCCATTTAAAGTGCAAGTTGGACCAATGAATTTAGATGTAATAATATAAAAAGTGTGTTGATGTAGTTTCAGATTTCCACATTGCCTCTAACCTTTAAGAAATCAGTACAGTTGAGCTTTGGTTTAATAGCAAAGAATATCTACGGTTATTTGAAAAGGTTTTTTCTTCCTTTTTTGAACTACATGTCTGTGTGGAGGCAGTTTTCTTTGTATGTGTCAACAAAAACATTTTAACAGATTGAATGCAGAAGCAGATACTAGAACCAACTTTCTTCTGTTAAATCAGACATTGAAGAGATTTTCAAAACAGTGCCACTCTTCTCACTAATTTTTTTGTATTGGAAAAAAGCTAATTTTCATAAAATACTACTTGGGTTAACATGTAATGGGGTTGTTATTTTTTAAATGAATTAACCAAAAATTAAAATATTTTTGGTTTTAATTTTTAATATAGTAGCTATCATAGCTATAACTCAAACACATAGAAGTTCTTTGGGGTCCTCAGTAATTTTTTTGGCTGTGTGTGTAGCTTGCAGCATCTTAGTTCCCCAACCAAGGGTTGAACCCAGGCCCTCAGTAGTGAATGTGCTGAGTCCTAACCTCTGGAGTGCCAAGGAGTTCCCTCCTCAGTCATCTTTGGTAGTGGTGTGAGAAGCCCTGTCCTACAGGAAGCTTCTGTAAAGCACCTGAGGTTTCTTGGAAGGCAAGACATACAGAATTCTAACCAGAACCATAAGAGCTACATTGATTATAGCTCCCTAGTACAACCTAAGGTCAAGGGTCACAGTTTCCTAAAGCATGTACGGCGAGATGGTGTGTTCTGAATAGAAACTACAGATGTGAACTCAGTGCTCAGGAGGCAGGGCTATGGACTGTTTAGATCTTTTGTAGTTCACAGCCATTTCATGACTCCATTCTGTAGAATGTTTTTCCCCTCTGGGTTCTGGTCTTAGGAAGTTTGCCACTCTAGAAACATTAAATATCCTTTTCAAAGAGCAATTTTGCCACTTGTGATAAAATGGGAATGGAATCCTGGTGGCTCAGACGGTAAAGAATCTGCCTGCAATGCGGGAGACCTGATTTCGATCCCTGGGTCAGGAAGATCCCCTGGAAGAGGACATGGCAACCCACTCCAGTATTCTTGCCTGGAGAAATCCTCATGGACAGAGGAGCCTGGCAGGCTAAAGTCCATGGGGTCACAGAGTCAGACATAACTGAGTGACTAAGCACACACAGGAATGGAACCGAGGGCCGCCACGAAGAGAGCTGTTTCACCCTCAGACTTCGGTCTTTACCTGCCGGCTCCTGATGGCCCATCAGCTGTGCTGACAAAGCAGGCTTCCTGCTCCACATGCCACCTCCAGGCCTTACTGAGGCGACCACCCAGAGCGTGCTGACAGCTGCTTCTCTGGAGGGTCGTATATTTAACATGGAAAGGATGAGATGGGAGGACAGGCCTGGTCTTCATGACATTGCTACACCAAATTTAGCACCTTAATAAAATTGCAGAGGTCAGCTTGCTTCAGAATAGACATAATGGGAGAGATGGGACTTCTCTTCTGGCCTGATGCTTGTTACGTTTCAGATGGTTTGCTTATTCCAAGCCCCTGTTTATAGCGTGACTGATTTTGCACTTCCTGTTTTTCCCTGTGACTGCCACCGTGTATCTCATGTGAACTGTCTCTGCCCCTTCTCTTGACCTGTTGATTGCAGTGGCATCCTGTGCTGCTCATGCTGAAGAGCCAAATTGAAGAGAACACTGGCCACACCTTCAACTCCTTGCTTTGCAATCTTTACCGAAATGAGAAGGATAGCGTGGACTGGCACAGTGATGACGAACCTTCACTGGGGAGGTGCCCCATCATTGCTTCACTCAGCTTTGGTGCCACACGCATGTTTGAGATGAGAAAGAAGCCCCTGCCAGTGAGTAGTCCCTTTATTTATTTTATGTTCCTCCCGCTATCTAATAGTCGGTGAAAAAATAGCTGGGCTCCTGAAAGGCTCCTACTTTCAGATTTAGGGGATTGGAGTATGTGTCTGGTTGATGAAATGTTTTCAACTGATGGCTTATATCCTGTGGATAACTTTTGACTTCCAAAGAAGTCATTCATTCATTTCTGCAGCAGAAATTGCCTGCCATGTGCCAGGTGTCACAGGCTTATTTCCATTGGTGGAAAGGAAAGACATGGTCCCCATCCTCATGGAAATGAGAGTAGACAGACATTATTCATTATTCAAATAACTGGAAGGCAGAGCTCGAGTGAGTAGGGGCAAGAAAGGAAAGGAAGGAGGCTCAGGGAAGATGCCCTTCTTCAGGAGCCCTTATTTTAAGTAAGTGTTCTTCATGGCAGTGTTGCCTGTCCTCTTTGAAAAGAACTGCAGTCCATCCTAAAGGAGATCAGTCCTGGATGTTCATTCGAAGGACTGATGTTGAAGCTGAAACTCCAATACTTTGGCCATCTGGTGTGAAGAGCTGACTCATTGGAAAAGACCCCTATGCTGGGAAAGATTGAGGGCAGGAGGAGAAGGGGACAGCAGAGGATGAGATGATTAAATGGCATCACGACTCAATGGACATGGGTTTGGGTGGACTCTGGGAGTTGGTGATGGACAGGGAGGCCGGGCGTACTGCCATTCATGGGGTTGCAAAGAGTCGGACACGACTGAGTGACTGAACTGAACCACACGCATCCCCATTCCTTAGCTGGTTCCTAAAATCAGATGAACAGTACCTCTTTCAGAGAGGAAGTTCCAGCCAGGTGACTAGACAAGCAGTGACTAAACTGTAGAGTAACTTCAGTTGTCCAGCCCAGCTCTTAACTATATTTTAATACATTGGAGGGGTATGAGGGCTCTTTGTGTTTTTTTTTTTTTTTAATCAAAAAGGGTAGAACTTTAGGGCTGAAGCAGATAGAAAGACAGTAGGAACTCTAAGAAGAGAGTAAAGCTCTACCAAATTATCTTATTTCCAGGATTTGCGTGTGGGTGTGTTTTTTTAAACCAAGGCTCCCAATCGTTTAGCTTATAACATTAAACCAGACGCAGTCAGTGTGGACGGCCTACAGGGCTGTGTTTGGAGTATGACCTAATCCAGACCGCATAATTATCAGGCAGGCAGTGGTTGGGTCTGTTCTTCATCAGATACACTTCTTGGACTGTTTTCCCGACATGTATTTGGGTTTCCAAGCAGGGTATTTTGAAGCATATTGTGGTGTTTTGCACTTACTCCATTAAGCACCTTTCCTTGGCATATCTTCCGTCGATGGGGTTGTATTTGCTTCTGTTCACACAGAAGCTTTGGTCTGTGTTGGTGGGGAACGGGGGTAGTTGTCAGTTGCCAGTGACTTCCTGAGTGAACTTGCTCCCTGGGCACTCTGACGAGCCTCACTGTCTCAGTGTACCAGGGAGAAGCAGGCTCCCCAGCCTTTGCCATGTACCTTTCAGGCACCGTTAGCTTTTATATGCAGGCTTCCACTTGGTTAAATCCTACCTTCGCACATGTGAGGAGTTCATCCTGCCCTTCGTAAGTCTTCTGCTGTGTGAATGGCAGAGAAACACCAGGTGTCTTATTTTAAAGTTCAGACCCTCGTCCAGACATACGGAACACCACCTTTTTGCCAGGCCTGGTCTTGGGAGCTGGGATTATAGCCATGAGTAAGTGAGATGAAGTCATCCTTCCCCTCCTGGAGCTGATGAGCTGGCCCCTGTTAGTGCTCTGTCTCCCTTCCAGGGTTATCCTTCCAGCTTTTCTGAGTGGATAGCAAACTCTGATGGATCCAGGATAGTCTTTGGTGTAAGCCGAGTCTCTGCTTCTTTGCAGTGACTTTCTTTGTTGCCAAGTATTTAAGTATTCCGTGCCCGTTTTTCTCTACACGTACATTCACCACCACCACCATCACCCTTTTTAAAAAACATTTTTTGGCCTATTTCCAGATTTTAAGGTTAAGCATTCTCAAAGCATGCTTTGTAGGATAATTAGTTTTACTGTACAAGCAATTTCCAACTGTTAAGCGTTAGTTATTGGAAGGACTGATGTTGAAGCTGAAACTCCAATACTTTGGCCACCTGATTCGAAGAGCTGACTCATTTGAAAAGACCATGATGCTGGGAAAGATTCAAGGCAGAGGAGAAGGGGACAACCGAGGATCAGATGGTTGGATGGCATCACTGACTCAATGGACATGAGTTTGAGCAACCTCTGGGAGTTGGTGATGGACAGGGAAGCCTGGCGTGCTGCAGTCCACAAGGTTGCAAAGAGTCAGACACGACTGAGCGACTGAACTGGACTGAAGCATTAACAGTGTTCTGGTGCCCAGAATACCTCAATTCCTTTTCCCCTCTAGACAGCTGAATGTCAGTTTCTCATATGAGAACATATTCATGGTGATCAAGAATTATTTCTTGGAAATATAATTCAGTTATGTTATAGGTTAATGGGTGGATAGAAAATGTAACTGCCACATAGCATTGTGTCTGAGGGCAACCACTTGGAATAAAATCTCTAAGAGGGACACTGACCATACTTACCAAAACTTTGCCTTCTAAAGGCTTCTTAGAGTCTATTTTGATGAACAAGAGTGAAAGCACAGGCCGTGAAACACTGAAAATGTGTTGCTGCTGCTGCTAAGTCGCTTCAGTCGTGTCCGACTCTGTGCGACCCCATAGGTGGCAGCCCACCAGGCTCCCTCATCCCTGGGATTCTCCAGGCAAGAACACCGGAGTGGGTTGCCATTGCCTTCTCCAATGCATGAAAGTGAAAAGTGAAAGGGAAGTCGCTCAGTCGTGTCCGACTCTTAGCGACCCCATGGACTGCAGCCCACCAGGCTCCTCCGTCCATGGGATTTAAGTCCCTGTAATTGTCTGCCAATAGCAGGGGAATTTATAACTGTAGTAGCTGATTTGATGAAAACACCTATCTGATAAATAAGAAAATTTGTCTGAGATCTTGAAACAAAGTTGTCTGAGGAAACAGATATGGGAAGAAATTCAAATGTGTCAGTATGTCAGGTTACTGATTAATAAGTTTTTGTTTCTGGCGTAGTCTTAACTGTGATTGAATTTGATGCAGTTGTATATTCCTTCAATTCTGACTTTTGTTTAAGATGGGGAAATTGAAGGTTAATATATTTGAAATTATAATCATGTGTTAGTAAATACAGTTTTAAAACTACTTCCCCTCCCCTCCCCAAGAATCTATAAACTCCATTCTTGGATAAACAAAACCCAGGTTTAAACTTTTGGAAAAATTTCATCAAGTTTCTTTAACAGATTTAAAACATCTTGGGCTTCACAAATCTAGCTAAACTTAACTGTAGAAGCCTTTCTCTGAGTTGACATCTTTGGGAATGTATCTTAGGGCACATCATCTTTATCTTAGAATAATGATTCGTTTTCTGAAGGATTGAAAAGAGAATGGTTTTTGCAAATCTGTCTACTTTTCTTCCTTAACTATGGTGATAGCTTTGAGAACATGACTCATGATTCATATAACTCAAGCTAAAAGCATAAAATAAAAAGTGTAATTCAAGTTAGTCTTCTGTGTGGAATTGTAGGAGTCTGACTTTCTGTAGCTCCTAGGAACCTGTCTCACTATGCCACTAAAGATTGTAATTTTCATGTCTGTCAACAAGACTTTGGAGTGTGCTAGAGATCGTGGAAGGGCATCTTTTTCAAAATCCAGTTAGTTTTAACCTATCAGAGGAGAAGAAGTTAATACTTGTTTGACTTGAGTCAAAGTTTCTCATCTAAAGCTGACATAGAGGAATCATGAGATTTCCTGTATTTGATTCAAGTATGCAGATTTGAGACAGAAAAGCATCTGTTCGGGGCCACTTTCAAAGGGAATTAGCCTTTTTTTTTTTTTTTTTTTAAAAACATTCAACTCCCCCACCCCTGCAGCAGCTGTTTGTTTTGCAGTCTGGCACCTTAAGTAGTTCTCTGTAGCTGCTGATCTTCTGAAAGCTGCCCCAGTTCCACACATTGCATTCCTGACAATTTCTCACTGTGCTGAGATGGTAAGGAGATCTTTGTTTCCCTAAGCATCAGTGTCCCTCTGATTCATGCAGTTGGCTCAGGCGGCTTTGTGCATGCATCATCCCTAGGATTAAACATTCACTCCTCCAAGATGCCAATCCTTGATCCTCATCTCCCTATCCAAGTCTATCAACTTTGGCTCATTTGTTTTGATTTTATAGTCAATTACCACTTCCTTTAATGATAATAAGCTACTTGGAGACATGGTAGCCTTTCCTTCATTCACTCATCCCTTCTTTTGTTAATTCAGTTAAACCTGAGTGAACAGCATTGTATCTATCTTCTGGCCAACATCAGAATATACTATCTTAAGACAAAAGTAAAGCTTACCAACTATACCTCTGTAGATATTTTTTTTTAAAGAAACCAAGAACCTCTTTTATTCTCCCAAGGTGGGCTCATTAAAGCTTTTCTACGTTTGTGTCCCAAACCCAAAGTACTTTTCAGGCTATGTCGTGTCCCTGTTATAAAGATTAGTCTGGTTCTTTTCCCAGTATAGCTTTAATTCTATACTGAAAAACAGGCTGGAAAAGGAACTACAAAAGCCATTTGGCAGGCTGCTATTTCTCTGTCGGTTACCATAGAAACAGTGATGGCTGAGTTGGGGAGGGGGTGAGTATTGATAATAGGACGTTTGTGATGCACTGGAGGCTTAGATGCCGAAAGCCTTGTTTTCTAGAAAGTTACCCATTCACAAGCACTGTCCTTTATCAGCTGAGTCCTAAAAATGTGAGGGGCTTCTATCTACCTCAAGATGATTGGCCTGAGGCAAGTTGGGAAATTTTCCAACCATTCCTTTCTCTAGCACCTTCTGAAGAATGAGAACTCTGTTCATAATACCAAAAGAGATGTTTGTAAAACCACTTGTGATGGGAGAGATTGAGATTTCCCAGTGCATTCGAGTTCTTAGTACCTCCCTGTTTACACACTACTGGGAAGAATGGGATATAAAAAGGTCATTTAAATCATAAATATCAATATTTTTCCCAGGGCTTTAGGAGAATTGAGGATATTGGAATCCAAAATAATATCAGCTGACTAGCCTAAATTTGAAAATCGGGTAAACTAGACTGTGTGGCGTTCCGGGGGTGGCCCCGAGCCGCGGCCCCAGCCACCACGCCCACTGCTGCTCTTCCGAGCATCCATACTTCTTCTTAGTCCATCTTCTGATTACTGCATCTGTTCTGAGAAATTACAAGAACTACTCGAAGGGAACTGTTGATAACCATCATCTTTTTAATACAGTCCCTAATGAAATTTAAAATATCAGGTTTCGTTTCCTGTTTCTGTTACTGATGCCTGTAAAAAGCACTTATCTGCCTCATTTATACTCATTCCATTTTTGTAAATGGGGACGATAGTTGGTAGCAACTTTATGAGAGTAATAGGAAAGTTTTCCCATGAAAGGCACTACGAAAGTTGTTGCAGTAATCAGTGAATTTTTAAGCTGTTATAAATGGTGTATGCTACAGTGATATGGAAATTGAAAAAGAAAATGAACAGCAGTGAGGCTAACCTCCAGGGTTGCCTCACCCTGTGAATGGCATTCATTGTGGGGGTGCAGGGGAGACTTGGAGAGGGTCAAGTGCTTGTGGATCAGGAAAGGTGATTGAATTTTTGAGCTCCTATCTTTAGGGTCATGCGTGTTTTGGAGAGTGTGAGTGAGTGAGTCGGGAGATAAACTGGTGCATGTGTAAGTGGATAAAGATAAGTAGTCCTGGTAGGACCTCAGTTCTCTACAGACGAGCTCTTCGGGGAGTTGGGATTGTCATTTGCTTCTTTGGAGGCTGTCTCAGGCTAGAATCCGTGTCCTAACTGCCACTGGGAATAACTAATTTTTGCAAAGAACCTCCCGGTTTTGTATTGCCACTGATAGCACTTTTAATCTTGGGAGAACAGCGTTTTCCAAAGTGATTTGTGTCAAAATTGGTGTGTGTCCTGACTAGGTATGAGGTCTGCTTGGAAACTTTTTTGAAAACCTTGCCTTAATGGTAGTTTTTTCCCCCCTCTACTTTGCCATGCTCTGAAAAACTATTCCTGAGCCTTCTGGTAATTTTCTTTCACAAGCCACATTTTCCTGGTGGATGACTGCTTAGCTGAGGCAGAAAAGAGCTTAGTGAGTTTGAGGAAGGAGAAGGAGGCCCAATAGAGGAGCAGAGTGAGCAAGTGCAGAGAGGAGCAGGTGATGAGATGGAAGCAGTTGGCGGGGCCAGATCCCACAAGGACAGGATCCTCAGGAAGGAGTGGGTTTTAAGTACATCAGGAAGCCACTGAAATGTGTTAGGCGGAAGAGAGAGACGATCTGATTGAAATTTTACAAGGTCAGTTGCTACTGTGTGGAGCTCAGACTAGACAAGAGCAAGAGTGGGAGCCAGGAGACCAATTCAGTTCAGTTCAGTTCAGTCGCTCAGTCGTGTCCGACTCTTTGCGACCCCATGAATCGCAGCATGCCAGAGATTGTTATACCTCCTGGGACCAAGGCAGAGAAGGAGAGAGGTGGACAGCTTCAGTGACATGAGCTCAAAGGAGCATGCATTTTTAAGACATGGCTGGGAATAATGGTCTGAAAGTGTTAATGAGGAGTATCCCCTCACTCTACCGACGTGAAAGACATGATCATCTTCCACAGGAGAGAGTGTTTCTGAAGATTTGGAGTCTTCTGGAGGAGCTAGGTTTTGATTAGGATGAGGAGGTAGAGGGAACCTTCAGAGCACGTGAGGTTGAGGATCTGGGGGCGTCTGCTCATCCTTAGATGAGAATTCCAGCAGACATAGTGGCAGGGCCAGGGGTGGGTGTGGGGGATTGTGTTTAATCAAGTTATGTCTCGGGATGGTTTGGGAATAAGTGTTCTGATGTAATGGATGACTGGAGAACCCTGCACTTTTCCTGGTGACTGGGGTCAGCTGGATGTCAGGCTTCATGGAATTTGTCCTGTATGCTCTTCGAGGAAGGAGAGCATTTATTTCTGGTGCTGCAGTCTTGAGTAAAAACTCTTTCAAAATAGCAATTCCTTTAAGTTGCATTTCTTGGAAATATTATATCACCAAGAACAGCATCTTCATTACATTAAATCTTCTGGTTTTAAATGCACATTTAGTATAGCTAGAGTGACTGTAACAGTAAGGGTAAAGCCAAGCTTGTTTTTGCTTAATTCAGTAACTTTTCAACCCTCCTACCCCCAACACTGTATCAGCAACAAACACTGGTGGCAGGTGTTGCAGTGTAAACTGCGTTCACCTTCTAGGATCACTGGGTGTGCCTGGGCTGGGCAGGCTGGCTGCACGTGCCGGGCCCTCGTGCTTAGTGCTCTCACTCACCTCACTGGAACCTTCCCTGCCAAATCCACATCAAAAATCAGGAAAAGAGTTTGATAAGAGCCCAAATATTTGTGTGTGGCAAGTGAGTTCAAAACTGTTTCGAGCAGATAACCTCAAGTCACTTTAAATCTATGCTTTCCCAAGGATTTCCCTGGTAGTCCAGTGGTTAAGACTCTTGTGTTCCCACTGCAGTGGGCACAGGTTCAATCCCTGGTCAGGGAACTAAGATCCTGCATGCTGCATGGCGAGGCCTAAAAGAAAAAATAGCCTATGCTATCCCATCTAGTTTCCTACTTTATCAGATCTTATTTCAAAACTAGCTGCTGCTTTTTTTAAAGTAATGTTTTTCAGATCATGTTGAAGATGCCATTCTGAAAGTGTTTGGTTTGAGTCAGCAGACTAACTGTGGAGATGACTTTGTGGGTTTCTAGCTTTATTTTATGTTTTGTTTATGTTAAATTTAAAAAATATATTACCGCTATAAACAATAGGTCCAACTATGTTCTTATATTGGTGCTGTAGAAACAACTTTACAGTCCAAATATAGCTGCAAACTTTGATGATCCATAAAGCTGTCTAGAAGCCAGCCAGGTTCTCAAGGGCAAGGCCACACTGTAGTTTGATTGGGAACACAAGCTGGAAAGAAATGACTGAAAGAGAGGAGAGGAGACATTTTGGCATAGTCCTAACTCAGGAAGCAGGGCCAGTGAAGGGACACTTGGCTTCAGCCGTCTAAGCAGCTGTAGCACATGCTGGCATTTAGTTTTCAAATATCATTTTAATCTGTGGTAAAGCCTTAACCATACTTGTCAAGCAGCTCTACTATGTATCTGATTCTTGGACCAGAGAGCAAGGGAAATTCCTATTCTGTCTGTTACCATCTTGTGAAAACCCTTTGCTTGATTCTGCAGATGCTCCAACATCTTGGTTTTTTCTTGATTTTTGAAGCACAGATTCTGGGATCAGTTGTCTGCACCTGTAGGTTCCCTTTCCTACAGCTTAACTCACTTTTGGAACGGCTGCTCTCTAGCTCCATCTCACCACGCTGCTAATGCAGTGATACCATTGTCCTGAAGAGCAAGTAGTCTACCCTTCCCTCAGTCATCATTGTCCTCTCGCTTGTAATGTTGGTCACCAGCATCCAGCATCTCTCTCCCTGAAACTCAGCCGTCTGTTAGCTGCCCTTTCTTGCTCCTACTGGCTTCTGAAATACTGTACTGTCTTAGCTATTCTCACGCTTTTCTCACTGCTACGTTTCTGCCTCCTTTGATGTTTTTTTTCCCTTTACATGCAACCCCTTTAAATATGGATATTCAGGATTGTCTTTGATTCTGTCATCTTTGCCTGGCTTTTAAGGAAATTGTGAACCAGGAGCAGATTGGAAATGCCATGGGGCAAGGTCCATTTCTGCCTCCTTTATCGTTACATCCCCAGCATTTAGCACTGTGTGTGTGTGTGTGTGTGTGTGTGTGTGTGTGTATTTTGATTGAATGCATAAATGGATTTCATTTGTTGTGAGGCTTCAACCATTTCTTCTTTGGTGGAGCAACTTGTGAATCTCAGTTCCAGCTTTGACTTTAATTTCACAGTCTAGTCTAATCACTTTGTTCTTAGTCATCATCACTTTGTCATGAGACATTTCTACTTACAACAGCACATGACTGCTAACCTGAAATTGTAGACTTACTGCTGTTCTCTCAGGAAACTCCACAATTCTCCCTGCTCATAGGTACCATTATGTTCATGATGTCACTACTCTGTTGGTCAGGTTTAATCATAAATTATTTTCAGTTCTTCCCCATTCTCTCATTTCAATTGTTTTAGGTCCATATCTTCTTAATTCTTTCTTGAAAGGTCTGAGAAACTCATCCTTCTAATAGTGGCTTCATTTCAGGCTCTCTTTACCACATGCCTAAAATACTAAAATGCCTTTTTCCACTCTGATATCCATAATTCTAATCTCTTCTCCTTCAGTTCTGTCTGATAACCAGATGCCAGATATTTTCAGGAATATTTTCTCTATTTGTTCTTTCTTCTCTTTCCTCCTGCTCATAAATATTAATTGAGCACATACTATGTGTCGGGCACGATGCTCAACTCTGGGGAAATAGCAGTAAACGTGACAGACACAGGCCCTGCCCTCCTGGATGTCACGGGAGCTAGAGAACAGTCAATTCAATGGAGAGGCATAATTACGGCTTGCAGATAGGGCTCTGAATTTAGATTTTACTCCAGGAGCAATGGGAATAAAGGAGGTTGTGACATGCTCTGGTTTATATTTTAAAAAGAGCACTCTAGCTGCTGTGTGAAGAATAATTCAGGGAGAGGCAAGAATAGGAGACTGAAAGGTGGTTCCAGTGTTTTTACTGGGAGACTGCTGATTTGCACTCAGATGGTGGCAGTGAGGAGGAGCAAGTAGATGAATTTGAGGTGTATTTTTGAGGGTGGGCCAGGCTTCTGGCTCAAGCAGTTGGTAGATGGAGGTGCTGTTTACTCAGGTGGAGGAGGAGCAGGGGGTTTGCATCTTATTATGCTCTTATTTAGGGAGGATTGTGGAGGAATCAAGAGATCCTTCTTCTACATGCTAGGTTCAAGATGCTTGAGACTTCCGAATTGGCTATGGCGTCAGGGCTTCAGATGACAGGCCTGTGCTAGAGGTGTCATTTGGGAATTGTCAGGATAACAACAGTAACGACAGTAAAGGGATAGTGATAAATAGCGGGTGCATAGTACAGAGTCTGTGCCGGGCTCTGTTCTCAGTGCTTTCCATGCAGCCTCCAGGAATCATGAAGTCGATGCTGCTGGCGTCTCCGTTGCACAGGTGAGGTGGCTGAGGCCCTGTGTTAAGGCACTTGCTCCACATGGAATGGACAATCAGTTGTTGAACTGAGTTGAAACTGATAATCTAGATAGTATGTAAAGCTATGGAATCGCCCATTATCAATTCAGAGCAGAGGAATAGAAAAGAGGAGCAGAAAGCCAAGACTGAGCTCACTGCTTTCAGCAGTTTGTTTTCCAACTTAGAAGTCTTTACTCGCTCCTGCTGGAACACAGGGTATAAAAAGTAAACTCTTCCAGCCAGATTGTCAAATCTTTACCAAATCTATGCCAAACCAACTTTGATGTCTTACTTTGATGTCCCTGTGTGATTGCACCATATTGCTGACTTATCTCTTTGCTCCTTAGACATGCTCTCCACCTTCTCACTGGGCTTCCTGGGTGGCGCTAGTGGTAAAGAACCTGCGTGCCAGTGCAGGAGACTGAAGAGACACAGGTTTGACCCCTGGGTAAGGAAGATCCCCTGGAAGAGGGCCTAGCAACCCACTCCAGTATTCTTGCCTGGAGAATTCCATGGACAGAGGAACCTGGAGGGCCAGGGTCCATAGGATTGCAAAGAGCAGGACATGACTGAACCGACTTAGCACAAATGCACACCCCTTCTCATTAGCTTAAGTCCTCTCCAGCCTTCAAGGGCTCCTGTAGCCTTGAAGCCTTTCAGTGAACAAAATAATAATAGTTACTGCATGTCAGGTGCTTCCTGAGCTTTGGAAATGAGAAACAGATAGCAGGCTTCTACTTTGTTTTGACCTTTCTGCTCATTTGTTTTGTTATTATAAGCATCTTATTAATAAAAAGATGGAAGAATTTCTAGGTGTAGCTCATCCAGGAGATCAGAGATGACTTGGAAAACCAGATGTCCCACTGTTGACTGAGATCATTAATTTGGAAGCATGTTTTGCATCCCTGGCCTTTTCTGATTGTGTTGGGGTTACTGAGATTAAGAATGCGATATTTGAAGCAGCATGTGTGTACTGGGCTTTGTTTTTCAGGCACTGTCACGTGGAATGGCAAAAGGGTCATCAAAGAAGCTAGGCGGGTAACATCTGGGCTTGCTTGGGAGCTTACATGGGACAACCAGATGTGAGCATGAGAGAAGGAGTTGTGATGAGTCCACCAGCAGCTCAATTGGGCAGCTCTTAAGCAGGAACTGGTCCTCAGACTTGTGTATATACTTCCCAGTATTTTTAAGAAACTGAGTTAGTTGGCAAAATTTATAACTCAGGAGAGGTCACGTAAAAAACCCATTTATCAGCTTTCCTAGAAAATCCGAAGATCAGACAACACCTGGGGAATAACGAGGAAGCCGCAGAGGGTACACAAGTCCCTGGCTGTCTGGTGTCCATGGTCCCTACTCCCTGCTGTGTTACACCTGCCCCACGCCCCTTGTTTACGCCACCTGCTGGTAATGGTGACCCTTACAGAACAGACAGGGTGGCATGTCGTTCAAACAGGAAGTATTACAGGATTTCAGAAGAAAGAAAGCACTTTGGAGAGCACACTAAGGTGGAAAAAAAATACAGACTTTAAAACAAGGCAGGTCTTAGTTCAAATACTTGCCTCCATGTCTCCTGCCAGCCTTTTGCCTTAGAAATGTACTTTCCCTCTAGCTTCCTTTGCTATAATAAAATGAAGAATATCACGTGCCTTACAGGGTTGTGGTGAGAATTAGCAGTACTGGGTACATATGGTCTCTAACGTGCCTGGCATTTTAGCACCTCACACCATGGTGGATGGTGACCAGAAAGTCTAGCAGGATGACTTGGTCTAAGTACCTGAAAATTGTTAGGAAAAAACACTTGGACCCAGGGGAGGGGGGAGCCAACTCCAAGTGGATTAAAGAGTTAAATCTAAAAAATACAGGTTTTTTTTTTTTTTAACTGAAAGGAAATGCAGTTGTATATTTATGTTTCCTGAGAATGGGAAAAAGGCTTTCTAAGCATAAAGACCATGAAGGGGAATCAAAGAAAGATCAGCAAGTTGATTGTAAAAGTTTTTGAGCTATTCTGTGTTAAACATCATAAACACAGTTAAAAGTCAAATAGCAAGTAAGAAAAATATTTACAGAAAATATAGCAAAGGGGAAATATCTTACTATATATGGTTGCAGATCAATAAAAACGTTAACATCCCATAGAAAAATGGACAAAAGACACGAACAGAGCTTGCAATAGAAGAAATGCAAACAGCAGATAAGCGTATGAGAAAATGGTGAACTTGGTTAGTAACGAAAGAACTTGATGTTTGGAGAATAAGCTGCTGTTTCTCCCTAAACTTTTCTCATCATTGTCAATTGATGGTGTTCCCTATTGATGACGATGTGCTCAGAAGGCAGGTACTGCCATATTTTCCAGATGGAATTATAAATTGCCACAATCTGCTTAAAGCAGTTTGATACTATAAATCAAAGTGCCTTTAAGTTCATGCCCTTAGATCCAGTTTTTCCATTTTAAAGGATTTATTCTAGGGACTTCCAGTGGTTAAGACTCTGTGGTCCCAATGTAAGGGGCATGAGTTTGATCCCTGGTCTGGGAACTAAGAACCCACATGCCGTACAGCATGGCCAAAAAGAAGAAAAGAATATAGCCTAGAAACACACTCAGAGATGTTTTGCCCAAAATCTACCTGCAGTAGCTTTTTCTTCTTTTTCCTTTTTTTTTTCAAGTATTAGTGGTATATTAAAATCTATTTCCAACTATGTGTACCTCACTGCTGTATCCTCAGCACAGTGCCTGACATATCCAGGTGGTCAAAAAATAGTTTATGAGTTTAAAGGAGGAAGGATATGTTCATGCAAAGGAATATTATATAACCATTTTTAAGAAATACTGTACATCTAAGATGTAGGAAATGCTCACAGGGCAGTGTTAAAAATGAGTGCACGATCGTATGTATAGAATATTCCCTGTTGTTTATCTTGTACGAATTCTGGATGATGGGATTAAAGGTGATTTTTATTTCTTCTTGGTGTTTTTCTTCAGTCATTCAGGACATATATATTGATATTTGTGATAGGCATTGAGCATATTTCAAAAGGGAAAGACAGCATCGTCTTCCCCTCATGGAGTTTATCAGAGATCAAAAAGGCGGACATTGAACAGGTAATTACAAGCGTATCATTTACTCTAGTGAACTTATGTTACTTTTATAGTAGAGAAAAAAAATCTATGCCAATGATGGTTTTTAAGCACTGATGTTTGTAATTTCTAAGACAAGAAAGCCATAATTACATGAAAGATCTCCGTCGATCTCATACAGTGTGAAGACTTCCTTTCCAAGGGAATGAAGAATGTTCAGATTTCTTATCTGTTGGGTGGTGTGTAATGATATGACAATAAATATATCCAGGCTTTTTTTTTTTCCCCTAAATAGCATTTTTTAAAGGAAACCGAATAGACTCAGATCTTGGTAAGAGTTGTGAAACTTTGGAAAATCCCAGTATTCATTGAAAAGTATAATTAAGCATTCAAATGAGTTGGCTATGGTTGAGGAGGGAGTGAGAATGTTGATTAACATTAATGTGAAAAAAAAATTTTTTTTCATTTTCTTTTTCCATCTACTTGTTGGTTTTCAAGTGTGTGGGAAACCAGGAATATCAGTAGCAAAACCCACCCTGTAGACTGACTCTGGCCCTACAAGTTTCTTTGAATGGGGATCAAGAATGAAAATTTTATCCTAAGCCAGGGCTTTTTAGAGGATGTGTTTTGTTTTGTTTTGCACAAAGACCTGAGTAAATCAAAAGGATTTCAGAGCCATGTTTGGGTAACAACCATGCTTAATAGCCATGAGCTTGCTCCTCTAAACAGTCAGACCCATGCTTCCACTGTCGCTTATCCATTTATCAACTGAGCTCTTATGCTCAGCCACGTGAGCTCCTCTGGCCCTCCATCTGATTCCTTGGTGGAAAAAGTCTCTGTGAATCTTGGTTGTGTTGAAGGGTGACTGTGTGGTCTGTTGCTGCCCCGGTCTCAGGAGAAGGAAGCATCTGTGAGTCCAGTGCTGCCTTGGTAGAATCCCCTGTCCTCTTTCCCGTCTGTGTCCTCCTGCGAATTATGAGGGGCTTCCCTGGTGGCTTAGTCAGTAAAGAATCCTCCTGCAGTGCAGGAGACCTGGGTTCGATCCCTGGGTCGGGAAGTTCCCCTGAGAAGGAAATGAGGAATGCATTTGCTGAGCCAAGGGTGTTTGAAGGAACGAATGACGAGCAGCAGAGTAATGACATCACCTCTCCCTGTGGATGTGCTGGTATTACCATCTCCTGCAGGGATGGATCAAGGTAGCTCCCTGCCAAGAAAAGGCTCACCCTCTTTTGCTGTTTGGTACAACTAAGAGTTATACTGGATGTGATGTGTTTCAAACCACCCTGAGGCTTTCTCTCATTTGAAGAACTCAGATCTTAGAATTGGAGATGGAGACGTGGCTCTGCTGAGCATCACATTCAGTCCATGCTGATACACCCCTCCTGGATTTGGAATCCTCTCTCCCTGCTTCATGTTTCCAGATAAGGTTACAGTGCTCACTTCTTCTCTTCTGCTAGCCTTAGCACCTCCTCCTCCCCCAATAATGACTTTTCCCCCCTACTTTTGGAAAAGTGTTAAGAAGTTCCATTTATTTGGAGCACGGGGTGCCCGTGAAAGGGATGTAGGAGACGAAGCTAAAGGAGAAGGAAGCAGGCAGGTCATCAAGTGCTTGGGTGCCAGGCTAATGGAGTTGAACTCTATCCTGAAACCTTTGGGATGTCATTAATGTATTTTAAGCAAGAGAGGGAAATTCTGAGGTCAGATTTGCATTTTACTACAGTGGCTCTGACAGAGCAACCCTGGATTAGAAAGTGCTGGCTCTTGACTCTCCTAACTTCTCCAAATCACTCCTTAGACCTGCCTTCTGGTCTTACCGACCTATGTATGCAGGACGGGCCTTGGCTTCCTGGCCTCTGGCTGTCGCATGTACAACTCCTTCTTCCTAGGACATGCTTTTCTTTCTTAGTGTTTTATTTTTTAAAATTAAAGTATAGCTGATGTACAGTATTATCTCAATAATGCTTTAATGTTCTAGGAGATCATCATCTCAGGCTTGTCTTCCTGTTGTGTGAAGTGTCTTTCCTGTCTCCTCACTCTCCTGTCCCAGTGCTTGATTTATAGATTAAAGCCCCGCTGTACTTCTGTACTTTTGGGTTATGTGGAGGGCAGCAGCAGTTCTGTCTGTAGCTGTCGAACCTTGATCTGGTGACTGACTTTACAGCCTAAATCAAGGAGCCTTGGACCCTCTGATCTCATGAGCAGTGCACTGCCTTCTGATATCTTTTCTTCAGTAGGATGTACATCTCCTCTGTCTGCAATCCTTTTTTCAGAGAGCACCCTTTTGCTTTTCTGAGATGGACCTGGGCCACCTGCAGACAAGGTCACCTTCCCAGTCCTCTGTGGTTGGTTGAGGGGTCAGAGGGAAATGTTTTGGTGCTTGCTACTGGAAAGCAGAAGGTGGCAGACACAAAATCAGTCACGGAGACTGAAAGTTATTTCAAACATTGCTTGTGTCTTCTGCTTATGAAAGTTATGACAGTGCTTGACAAAGTCACTGCCAAGCGTTGGGGCCTGGAATCTAGACTGTTTATAAAAGTTCATTATTGTTTTGGTTTTGATTTTCCTGGGGGAAATCATTGTAAACAGTTACATTCTCAGAAGCACCCCTGCAATAATAAACATAAACACAGCTTGCAGTGAAATCAGTCCTGCAGTAATTTAAATGTAAATCTCTTGCATTGGAAGTGAAGCAAATGGATGGATGGGTCTGCTCAGAATGGAGTGAAGAAGTCAGGACACTTGGGTCTGTCCCCGTCCCAGCTCTGCACGTGCTTGCTTTCGCTGTGAGCAAGGAAGTTGTTGACGGTGCCCCTTTGTCAGCGGTGCAGGAGGAATGACACCACCTGTGGGCCATATCGCAGCCATGCTGGGAAGCTTCATTATGCTGTTGTCCGTGGATTGACTTTGAGCTCTGGAAGAAAGGGCAGGGTAAATATGGGCATCTGTATTCTAGGTGCTCACGAGTTGCCATCCGTTCTCAAAGGCTTACACAGCCAGGCTCAGTTTAGCAACACTGTTCTGGGCCCGGCAGAGTCCCTCTCTTTGAGAAAATCTGGCTGCTGACTGTTCTGGAAAGAAACGATAATGTATCTCCAAAATACCAAAGAGGCTATAGGAAGAGTTATGATCAGTTTTAACATAGGTATTAATTAGTGAATTAGCATAAACTGTGAAAGGTGGTCAAAGTTCATCACACCACATCTTGTTTGAAAGCCTGTTCTCCTAACACTATGTCAAAACACAGGGCGCAGAATAAGGCAGATGTAAAGAATTATTGTATAAATGACTTTGAATTCCTTCATAGGCCAGAATGTACTTTTCTGCAATTTGGATGCTGATAATATGAACACTAATAACTGTTCAGTTCAGTCGCTCAGTCATGTCCAACTCTTTGTGACCCCATGAATTGCATCACGCCAGGCTTCCCTGTCCATCACCAACTCCTGGAGTTCACTCAAACTCATGTCCATCGAGTCAGTGATGCCATCCAGCCATCTCATCCTCGGTCGTCCCCTTCTCCTCCTGCCCCCAATCCCTCCCAGCATCAGAGTCTTTTCCAGTGAGTCAACTCTTCGCATGAGGTGGCCAAAGTACTGGAGTTTCAGCTTAAGCATCATCCCTTCCAAAGAACACCTAGGACTGATCTACCTTAGATGGACTGGTTGGATCTCCTTGCAGTCCAAGGGACTCTCAAGTCTTCTCCAACACCACAGTTCAAAAGCATCAATTCTTTGGTACTCAGCTTTCTTCACAGTCCAACTCTCACATCCATACATGACCACAGGAAAAACCATGGTCTTGACTAGACGGACCTTTGTTGGCAAAGTAATGTCTCTGCTTTTCAATATGCTATCTATGTTGATCATAACTTTTCTTCCAAGGAGTAAGCATCTTTGAATTTCATGGCTGCAGTCACCATCTGCAGTGATTTTGGAGCCCAAAAAATAAAGTCTGATACTGTTTCTACTGTTTCCCTGTCTGTTTCCCATGAAGTGATGGGACCAGATGCCATGATCTTCTGAATGTTGAGCTTTAAGCCAACTTTTTCACTCTCCTCTTTCACTTTCATCAAGTCACTTTTTAGTTCCTCTTCACTTTCTGCCATAGAGGTGGTGTTATCTGCATATCTGAGGTTATTGATATTTCTCCCGACAATCTTGATTCCAGCTTGTGCTTCTTCCAACCCAGCGTTTCTCATGATGTACTCTGCATGTAAGTTAAATAAGCAGGGTGACAATATACAGCCTTGATGTACTCCTTTTCCTATTTGGAACCAGTCTGTTGTTCCATGTCCAGTTCTAACTGTTGCTTCCTGACCTGCATATAGGTTTCTCAAGAGGCAGGCCAGGTGGTCTGGGATTCCCATCTCTTTCAGAATTTTCCACAGTTTATTGTGATCCACACAGTCAAAGGCTTTGGCATAGTCAATAAAGCAGAAATAGATGTTTTTCTGGAACTCTCTTGCTTTTTCGATGGTTCAGCAGATGTTGGCAATTTGATCTCTGGTTCCTCTGCCTTTTCTAAAACCACCTATTACAGTGTACCTAATACCCACTGGGCTCCAGATGATTCACACATACATCAACTGAGGCTCACAGCAGCACTGTGAGCCAGGTAATACCATCATCTTCATTTTACAGATGAGTAAATTCAGGCACAGAGAGGTGAAATAACTGCCCACGGCCAGCCAGCTGCCAAGTGACAGAGCCGGTAAACGAAGCCCTGCCACCTGGCTGAGTCGGAGTTGCCGTTTCTCTAGCCAGTGTCGCCTTCTGTTGCCCCTCGATCGTACAAGCAAAAAAAAAAAATTCAGTGCCATGAATGCTGTTTTCTAGGAAGACAATGGAGACTACACGTATGTGGATAGAGTGAAGATACCCTTGGATCACGGGACCCTGTTAATCATGGAAGGGGCCACGCAAGCGGACTGGCAGGTGAGGACATGCGGGTAACACAGACTCACTGTCGTGGGGAGGCAGTTTGCCGACAGGCTCATGATGATTAATTTCTGCGTTAAACATGGCGAAAAGCAAGTTGCTTTTATAAGGAGCACGAGGCAATAAACTGACCTCATTTCCAAGGAGTTTTGATAGTGCTGACCAAATGGCGCTCTCGAACAGCGTTGTCCGGTGGAACTTCCTGTGATGAAGGAAGTGTTCTGTATCTCTGGAGCCCAGTGCGCTCGCCACCAGACACGTGACTCTTGATCCCTTGAGATATGTCTGGAGTGCTGAAGAACTGCATTTTCAATTAAGCTAGAGCTTCAGGCAGCCAGTGGCTCTCATATGGGGCTGCACAGCTCCGCAGCTTCGGCCAGGCCATTTGTAAGGTGTGCAGGTTAGTGTAAGAACACCTACCATGAGAGAGCAACCTGTGCCTCTCTGCTCTCAGTCATTTGTGTGTTGTCTTATGAGCTTTGGGAAAAATGGCCTGAGGCCTCGAGGAAGAACAGCACTTAGAAGAAAATGAAAAGATCTCCCTGTGCGGGTAGGGGTGGGGATTTGTTTCCGAAAAGAAGACCTTTCTCCACAAGACTTTGAAGAGCTATTGCTGCTCATTGAAGGGAGATAAAGTTGAAATATGTTTGTGTCCTCATAAAGAAGTTTTAAATGGCTTTGCAGTAAAAGTATAAGTGTGTTTATGTCAGAGTTATTCATATTTCCATTTAGCATCGAGTCCCCAAAGAGTACCACTCCAAGAACCAAGAATAAACTTGACCTTTCGGACAGTTTATCCTGACCCTCGAGGGGCACACTGGTGATGTGAGAGCCTGGAGAGAGAAGCTGCGCTGAGACTGAGACTTCCTCCATGAAGACGCTTTGGGAGGCTGGTCCAGCTGCTCTCGTGGCTGTCTGGAGGATGAGGGTGGGATTTGCTTCGCAGCTCGGAGTTCTATTAAATGACAGCCTGCAGTTCGTGTTCAAAATACGTTTACTGTGGGAACAGTAATCCCTAATCACATTTTGAAATCACATATTTTCTTTAGGCAGATTAAAAACTGCTGTGGCCGTATTTACCGATGATTTTGCCCATAAGCCATTTTCCCCCCCACTGCCCTCTCCCAGTTTCGGTTGAAGAAATTTGAATGGACTTTGCCTCCGGGGGAGGGTAAATCCACATCTTTGTTCCTTGTGCCTGTAGCAAAGTGGAGATAGTAACACACACCAGTGACTCGGGAGCCTTCTGCAGGCAGACAGCTGCTGCAACCCAAACAGAGTTTTGTTGAAGTCTGCCTCAACTCCTGAACATGTTGGCTTGTGTGCTGTGGTAATGGAAAGCTGCATACTCTGGAGCACTTTATTTAACTGAGTCTCCTTGCCGGTCCATCCCCTTGGGAGACACGCAGACAGGTTTCAGGCCTCTGAGTGAAGAGCAGAGGTGGTCTCCAGTGTATCTCTAAGCTGCCTCCTGGACTGCTCGTAATACAAGAGGAAACTCTCCCCTCAAAGGGAGGAGAAATTGAGTGATGTCATGAGAAATTTCAGCTGAAAAGTGGCAAATGCCCTGCTAGTGGCAGCTGTTCCACATAGATTAGTTTCCCCCTGGAGAATTACTTGAGTCACTTAAACCCAAGCCAGATAGGCGCGGGAGCCGTCCTGCAGGAACAGACTCAGTTACCTTAATAGTGCTTTTCCCTGGAGAGTTCAGGAGCCCCGTGACTAGGCCTTCTTCTGACTCAGTGTTGTCTTCTGTACACGCTCCCGAGATTCAAGGGTTAGCTCTGATGTCACCAAGGTTCCCAAAACAGACAAAGCGGCTGCCCCTTGTTGCATCATAAAAGCACATGTCTTCCTGACCCCTAGACTTAGGAGCAGCATGCTGGATCAGTTCCAAACCAAGACAGAGAAAACCAGAGAGAAAGAGGATGGATTTAAACGGCTGAAACTAGGGCAAGGGAGTTAGTTTCCCTAGCGCCCCATGGGGAAAATTTACCCAGCCTTCTTGCTTTTTGGTCTTGTTTCCATTCCACGCTGTAAGATTGATGAGCCCCAGGATCACGATAAAAGCCCAGGGGCAGATGAGCGCCTTCCCTGGCCAGGCGCTGTTCTGTTGAGCTCACTGCCGCCTTGAACCAGAGTCTCCTGTTTTAAATGTTGTCTCATGTGTGTAGCTCCTTTGTCTAAGAAATACCAAATGCTTATAAAACCTGAGCGTCACAGTAAGCCTTCCTGTGAGAGAGATACAGATTACCACAACAAAAATCAAAGCCTGTTTAATTCCTAGCTTTCCCTCAGTTCAGACACACACACACGTCCCTGGCCAGGGAGGTGCCGCCAGCTTTGGCTGTGAGTTGGATGCGTGACCCTGGGGAAATTCCTCTTCCATTCCCACAAGTGAAAGAGCCAGGAGATGACTCCACGTCTTGTTACCAGATCCCTCCCAATTCGGGCCATGCATTGCGTCAGCTGCAGATTTGATCTCTTCCCTCATCACGGCCGTGTCTGTCAGGGAAACAAGTTCCTGACCGCCTGGCCCACCACCTGGGTTTCTTCATCTGAGAGCAGCAGTCTGAGGTTTTGTTTCTGGCTGTCCGATGGCAGAACAGCCACTCTTCCGACTACTAAGGTAATGTCCCTTCTGAAGTGTCAAGGAGGTAGTTGCTGTAGAGTGAAAGGACAGGGTTCAGAGCTGGACAGGAATTCCAGGCGCTGGCAAAGGGTGCCCATGCTCAGAGACTGCACCAGCCTGTTGCTGTGTCTCGCTAATTGTAAATCTTAACTAAGAATTAAGGCCAAAGCTCTTTTGCCAGCATTACTTGTTAAAGTTGAGGGAGCAAATAAAGCAGCTATAGCATGAAGGAAAAAACACGTCTGGTTTCTTAGCTGCCCTGTTTTTTGAGCTTTAATAACCTGCCAGGACAATTGAGTAACCATGCTAGGAGATTCCCTGGTGGCTCAGACAGTAAAGAATCTGCCTGCAATGCAGGAGTCCCCGGTTCAATCCCTGGGTCAGGAAGATCCCTGAAGGAAGAAATGGCAACCCACTCCAGTACTCTTGCCTGGAAAATCCCACAGACAGAGGAGCCTGGTGGGCTGCAGTCCATAGGGTCGCAAAGCGTCAGACACGACTGAGTAACTAACACAGGAGCTTCTTATACATAATCCCTAACCCTCCCTGAAGCCCTGCCAGAACCAGCTGCTGTTCCCATAGTAGAGATGAGGCAACCGAGCCTCCAAGAGGTGAAGTCATTTCACTGGACTTGTGAATATCAAAACCAGAACATAAAGCACAGGCTCATCCCCTCACTGGGCTTCTCCCTCTGCCATGCAGGATTTAGGCAGAATGGTCCAGTGGGCAGGCTTGCCCCTGCAGGGCTGGCAGCCCAAGCTCCTCTCAGCGCCTTGCTGGCTGGGCTGACTGCCTCGCCAGCCTATTGGCCCCTGGCTCTCCTGTGCACCAGGGCAGATGTCTGTACCTCCTTAATCAACACCGGCATCTCCTAGTCAGAAACTCTGCTGCCAACTGGGCTAGAATGGTCCAGTTTAACAGGGGAGGCTCATTGTGGGGAGATACAACCCAATTTATGATGAATTAGACAAATTCTCCAGCCTTCCTGGCAAATGACTGAGGACATGTTTCCTGACCAATCCAAGCAACCTTTCTGTCGTAGGTGGGTGGCCGCTTCTTCCCTTCATTCTTACCTGTGAGTCCATTTCGGGACCCTAATGCCTAGATTCAGCATCAGGCTTCCTCATGATGCTGGCCAGCACCACGACTCTGATCAATCAGCAGACAGCCCAAGCAGCAGGGCAGGCTGCACACGAAAACATGTGGACCACAGGCAGCTTGCCTCAAAGCAGGCCTCAGCAGTCTGACACTTAGCGTCGGTGTCCTTAGTATTGAAATCAGGTTCCAAGTAGTTGTCAGCTAAACCACTAACTCATGTGGCATTGATGATTCCTATTAAGTCGGGGTCACAGCTCACTAATTAACCTGCTATTTTCTTGTGACACACTCCCTGCTGCCTCCATGGCTGGCATGACCTGCCCCCCGCGAGTGGCAGACCTGTCTAGGCCTGGCCAGTAAGTGGCACCATCTCCTGGACCGTGTCATGGCAACCCCCAGAAGAGTTAGCTGGGCCCTGCAGTGAGCAGAGGACTAGTTGGAGGGCTTCGGAGAAAGCCCTGACACGTGATGGGTCCCTGCCCTGCTGGGAATATTTCTTCCTTGAGTTCTGGCAGCTTTTACTTGGCTGCAGAATATCTGAGACCCATTTGCCTTTTCTGGTCATAAACACTTGTAGTGTTGAATCTGAAGTCTTGATTGCTTTATTTTATCAGCTATTTATTTGAAAAAGCCGAATGTTTCCATAGTGATGCATTCTGTTGGTTGAAATCTTTACATATATGTGATTCCACCCACATGCTCTCCTCAGAGGGACCTAGTCTACGACTGTCCCCTGACCCCACTCTCCCATTTTCTCTTTTTCAAGGAACCCCTGTATGTGAGCCCTGTTTTGTGCCGCTTGAATCTGCTCTTAGATATAATGATTCCTGTGTCAGGGGGTCAGAAAGGAAATTATCTTGATGTTTATTCATGAGTGGAACACAGGCTAATGGTGCCTTTTCCAGCTGGCTTGGTACTCCTGTGCCAAATTAGAAAAGCCTTTCTCAGCCTGTGGCCAGAGCCCCGTGCTGGGCTGGGCCTTCAGCATAACTTAGGTAGTGTTTCTGTAGCCAGCATTACCCAAAAGAGCATTTTCTCAGATGAGCCAGCTTGGAGCTGACCAAGGCCTGTGTGACAGTGTCATCATCGCAGTTATTTAGATAATACTCTAATAATCGTCTCACTCCCCCTCCGTGTAATGATGATGTCACAGTCCCTGTTCTCATGTGGGCTCCACAAGTGTGGACGTGCTCAGGCAGGATCCTGGCCTCTGACCCCACTTGTTTTAAACTCTGGACACAAATGCTAGGTTTCTAAAAGGGAAGGAAAGGAGAAAGCCAGAAGGAAGCACTGAGTATTTACTGGACCTATTACACCCCTGCTCAGTCGTGTCCAACGCTTCATGACCCCGTGGACTGTAGTGCACCAGGCTCCTGTGTCCATGGGCTTCTCCAGGCAAGAATGCTCGAGTGGGTTGCCATTTTCTCCTTCAGGGGGTCTCCTGATCCGGGGATAGATCCTGCATCTGCATTGCAGGCAATTTTTTTTTTTTTTTTACCGCTGAGTTGCCACCTAATTTGATTGCTTGCTGCTGCTGCTGTCAGTCGTGTCTGACTCTGTGGGGCCCCGTAGACGGCAGCCCAACAGGCTCCTCTGTCCCTGGGACTCTCCAGGCAAGAACACTGGAGTGGGCTGCCATTTCCTTCTCCAATGCATGAAAGTGAAAGTGAAGTCGCTCAGTCGTGTCCCACTCTTAGCGACCCCGTGGACTATAGCCTACCAGGCTCCTTCATCCATGTGATTCTCCAGGCAAGAGTACTCGAATGGGGTGCCATTGCCTTCTCCGAATTTGATTGCTTAGTTTTTTTTTAAACAGATGAGGAAACTGAGGTACTAGAGGGTAGCTCAGATTCTGAGATTGGGTATCCCTGGTGTTTGGGGCGTCTCTGCACCCCCACCGCCACGCCCATCCCCCTGCCCCCTCTCCCCGCGCTGGGCCGGGGCTGGAGGGACTGCGCATTCGCAGCCCCTTCACCAGCCGGCGAAACCTTGGGTCCGATGCCTGAAGCCGCAAAGCTTCTCCCCCCTGGGGAGGCGGGTGGGCAGGAGGAAGTGGTGGGCCAGGCGCGGGGCTCTCGAGGGCCGCGTGATCGGGTTGCAATTAGCCGCCCACTGCAGGAAGGGTGTGGGCGAGCGCTGTACAAGCGCCTGCCGCGCCGCGCGTCTGATGCTCCAGGCGCCGCTGGGAAGGAAGGCGAGCAGCAGCCTGCAGGAGCAGCCTTCGCTGAGGAGACAGAACGGCAGCCTCGCCTTTCCCAGAGGCTGTGGCAGAAAGGCCCTCCCCGGGAGGCTCTGCCTGCCAGGTCCCTGCTCCCCCTGCCCCCAGCTGCACGTGGATGGGACCATCTGGGAAGGGAATCCACACCCTCCAAAAAGCCATTCTGGGTGGAGGGCTGTATCCTCTCTTCCTGGAGAACATTTGTGGGGCGGATGGGCAGAGGAAGGATGCCCTAGGGACCTCCCTAACTCTGGCCTGGACCATTCAGGCCAGCCAAGCATCCAGCCAGATCTCAGGAGAGTGCTGGAGAGGAGGAGGTGCCCCCGGAAGGGTCTCCCCCAGGCCCTTGTTGCTTAGAGAACGCTTTGCTGGAATGTTTTCTCTGAAAAAGTGTCAAGGGATTAGGCAATAATTTTTTCCCTGCACCCTCTCTCTCATGGTAGCTGTTAGCCCCTCTTCACCTGGTGTGAAGGTGGAAAGGAGGACAGTTAGCCTAGAGGCAGAAATTGGGGTGGGGGCATGGGGGAGTGGATAAAGAGGAGTCTGAATGTGCGGCTTCCCTTGCGACCCTCCCGGGCCCCCAGTCTGCCTCCTGGAGGCCTCCTCTGCCTTCGGGGAGAAGGGGCAGAGAGAAGGGCTGGCGCACTCTTCCACACCTTGCCCCTTTGTCTCTGAAAGTCCCGTGAGGGTGGTTAGGAACCACTGTCCCTGTTGGACAGATGCTCCTCTGACGGCCATCCAGGGCCATGCTGGCAGAACCAGCGTGAACACCTGCAAGTGCCTAGGCCAGTGTCCTTTGCATCTCTCTGGGGTTCTCTGACCTCTCCTGAGATCCCCAGCTAAAAGCAGAATCAAGTGACAAGAGGGAACCTGGGCACAGAGCCCCAGAAGGGCGCAGTGCCTGTGGGGTAGCCCTCGGAGGACTGGTATGGATGGTTTCCCATTCGCACCAGCCAGGTGGCTGGGTACATGGCGAGGATCCCTGCCGCAGCTCCAGGTAGCATCCTGCTGCCGAAAACAGCAGGCCGAACTCTGCACCAGTGGCTCCAGGGAGTTGGCTGGACAACTTCAGGCAAGACTGCCTCAGAGTCACTTTTGCAATGGGTCCATGCCCCGCTGAGTGTCACTGTGTTGCCTGGGAGGGTGGAGTTAGGAAAGAGCTTTGACACATGGGGGGCTTCCCTTGTGGCTCAGCTGGTAAAGAATCTGCCTGCAGTGCAGGAGACCTGGGTTCGATCCCTGGGTTGGGAAGATCCCCTGGAGGAGGAAATGGCAAGCCACTCCAGTGTTCTGGGCTGCAGAATTTCGTGTACTGTATAGTCCACGGGATGGCAAAGAGTCAGACACAACTGAGCGACTTTCACTTTCACTTTGACACACCCTCTGTGTCCCAGCCTCCACTTATGTCAGACATACTGCAGAGCCATTGCTGATCGAGCTTGAGCCAGGCTGATGTGGCCCTGAATCCCCTCTGTCCTTCCCAGTGAGCCACCTTGGACCCCGTCCATCAGCCCCCGAGCCTCAGTCTCCTCGCTTGTGAAATGGACATCGTAGCAGCCACCTCTCCGGGGTCCTGAGAGGGTGAGATCCTGAATGTGACGTGCCCGATAGTCATGTGCCCAGCGGTATAATTGCTTTAAGTAGAATATTCCACATGCCTCGCTAGCCCCCACCCTAACCCCTGTGTTGGGTGGGCAGTCCCGCTGTAACTGACGTATGGCTATGCGAACCCGCCTTTCCCCTTGCCAGGCTCCCTGGGTGCCTGCATCTCCGCTGCAGTCAGCGGAGGGGAGGCCCAGCGGCTTTGGGGAGGAAGGGCAAAAGGGAAATTGTGCACAAGGAGGCTGATCCTGTTAGGGTCCAGCTGCACCTCCTAGTGTCTCCTGGGATGCTCTTTAGCCCGAGCCGAAGAGTGCTCCCAGATGCTGAAGTGGCCTCGCATCGAGGCTCTCAGCAGCCTCACCAC
>SJXQ01003607.1:20650-40686 GCA_006408695.1 Aepyceros melampus | reverse complement strand
CCAGCCTGGCGAGCAGGTCACAGGTCAGTGTGACGCACCCCCACCAGTGACATTGTTTGCTTATCCTTGCAAGCCATTTCTGGGTTCTGTACAGAACGCCTTGGCCTGGAAACGTAAACAAAATTACCAGGCAATCTTGAATCAGGAATTCTGTTCAAGACAGGGCTTTTATGCCCAGAAATTGTGTGTTAGCTACAGTGGGGAACATATAAAAGGGAGACATGATCCTTCCTATTACAGATAGAAGTAAACCAGTGTGGCTTTTATTTTCTCCTTCAAAATTAGTTTTTATTCCTAACTACAAAAGGAGTATGTGTTCTTGGTAAGAAATGTCAAAGAAAGATACAAGGACAAAAAAGAAAATCATTTCTAACTTTACGCTGGAGTTGACAACTCTTCACATTTTGCAGTGGATTTTTTTCTCTACATATTTGTATCCTTGGAAAAAAGAAAAGCAACTTCATACTGACCCCATCAGTGTGTTTTTCTACTTATTTTGTAAATTGCTGTGTGACATTAACTGTTGTTCCCTACGGAGTGACAGCATAAAATTGTAAAGATAGATATATCATTACATAACAAGTCTGTTGTCTTAGATAATTCAGTCATTGTTGAGCCTGGAGTTGTTTTTGTTATTTGTAACCATTGTGTTGATTTTGGAAGTCATGAGAATGGATGGTGGGGTGGTGCTCTTCTAGCTAAGAGCCTAGAATTTGGCCTCAATCAGACCTCAATTCAAATAATAAAAGAAGGGGACTTCTTTGGTGATCCAGTGGCTAAGACTCTGCACTCCCAATGGAGGGGGCCTGGGTTTGATCCCTGGTCAGGGAACTAGATCACCCATGCTACAACTAAGAGTTTGTATGTGCAACTAAGGCACAGGCAAGGAAAAAAAAAAAGGAAATGTTTATTCAAACAAACAGAAAAAAAAAGCCCCAAATAATAAAAGAAGAGATAAGTAACATTTTTATATGGTGCCTGAATATTGTGCCAGGGACTGTGTTAAGTGCTTTACATATATTAACACGTGATTTGTAAATCCACAAAACAGGCCATAGACTAGGCATCATTCTTATCTCCATTTTACAATTGATGAAACTGAAGCATTAACCCTCCCCTTATGCAGCCACCCTGTGGTGAAATCTTCATGCACATGTATGACTGTTTCTTAGAATACATTCCTGAAAGCGGGGTCCGGCCCAGATTCAGAAGGCTATACTTATTTTTAAGGCCTTGAATACATAATGTATTCCAAGGGGCTCAGTGGTAAAGAATATACCTACCAGTGCAGGAGACACATGAGATTTGGGTTTGATCTCTGAGTCGGGAAGATCCCCTGGAGTAGTTAAATGGCACCCCACTCCAGTATTCTTGCCTGAAAAATTCCATGGACAGAGGACCCCATACAGCCAGGGGTTACAAAGAGTCGGACACAACTGAGCAACCAAGCACGCACACAATGTAAATGGCTTTCCAGAAAGGTTGCCCCAACTTCTCCTTCCAACAGTGTTTGTATGTATTTGAGAAACTCATGCCATGCTTTGGGCAACAATAATGTGCCAGGCCAGTGTTCTAGCAAGTTTCTGTCCATGAAGGAGAAACTGTCCTGTGCCCGGCAGAGAGTAAGCAAGCACTCAGTATATTTTAGCCTGTGTTCGCATTGTTGTCTGGAGAAGGCAATGGCACCTGACTCCAGTACTCTTGCCTGGAAAATCCCATGGGCGGAGGAGCCTGGTGGGCTGCAGTCCATGGGGTCGCGAAGAGTTGGACACGACTGAGCGACTTCCCTTTCACTTTCACTTTCATGCATTAGAGAAGGAAATGGCAGCCCACTCCAGTGTTCCTGCCTGGAGAATCCCAGGGACGGGGGACCCTGGTGGGCTGCCGTTATGGGGTCGCACAGAGTTGGACACGACTGAAGCGACTTAGCAGCAGCAGAAGCAGCAACATTGTTGTCACGGGATGTGTCATTTGTTGAGTAAACAAGCCACATACTTGAAGAACCTCAATAACAAGGTGAATGTGGAATGAGGGGTCCTGACAGGGAGTGCTCCAGGCGTTGGAGGACTGTGGGATGTAATTTGGGATAGCAGTCTTGGAAGGCTTCTCGGTAGAGGGGGCACCCAGAGAATGGGACCGGAGTCCCTGAAGTGACAACCTGAAGGCTCATGAACGGTGGAGCCCGAGGTGGCTTGTGTCCAGGGCTCAGGTAGGGAGTATTGAGCTGGAGGAGAGACAGTGAGAGAGGAAGATGGGCCCAGATCAGGTCTGGGAGCTGCCCCAGGCAGAAGGCTCTGGTGGTGCGGAGCCTCTGAGCACAGAGACTTTTAGGAAAATACGTTTATCAGGAGGGAGCACGGGGATGGGGCTGGAGGTGGGGAGGCCTGCGGGAGACCAGAGCAGTGAGGAGAAAATATGTCTGGTTTCCTGGGGCCTCGAGTGCTGCAGCATAAGAAAAACAGACGCAGGACTCAGCCACGAGGTCAGCGTGTCTGCCAGAGCTGGACGGGAGACCTTGGCTTCTATCCACGGCCACAGTCAGACTCCTGATGCCCCCTCTCCAAGTCCGGGGCGCTCTGTTCAAGGAGACAGCACAGCAGGCTCTGACCCACCAGCTGCCCGGGGAGTCACTGCCAAGCCCGCCGCGCTGGCGCGGGGCGGGGGGGAGCCGGGGAGGTGGGCCTCGGGCCAGCTTCCAGCAGGGGGCGCTGGACCTTCCAGGCGTCCCTCCCTCCCAGGCAGGGACCCAGGAGCCGAGCGGCAACGCGCTCTTCTGTTCCATTGCTTCTGGCCTGTGACCCCCAGGCAGGGCTCAGAGATCTGCAAGCGGGCAGGAAAGGGCTCCCCGTACCCCCCATCAGCGACGCCTGTCCTCTGCAGGAGGAGTGATAAGGGGGCCTCGGAGAACATTCCGATGTTTTTCCCTCCTGGGGTCGGAGCGCTCCTTTCCTCTCTGGCGCTAAGATAGGAGATGCTCGGCCGTCCCCTACACCGTCATTCCGCCCCATCCAGGATCCTGGGGGGAAGGGCTGCTAGGAATGGGCCAGGCAGGGGGATGTCCAGGTGTCAGCTCCAGCGCCATCTCGGCCTGGGTCTAGAACTAGCCCCTCGATCTCCTGCTGTGAGGACTTTGGCAAACTTCCTGACCTGCCAACAGGGTTGTTAATGAATATCGGGGTGTTGTGAATACCGAGTGTGACAGTGGAACTGTTTCCGTCTGGGTGACTGTCATCATCAAATAATGGAGACGGGAGGAAGGTCCTCCACCCTGCGGGCTGGGGCCGACCTCACTGTGATGGAGACGGAGGGACTTCTGTGTAGATGGGTCTAGGAGCAGGCCTGGAGGGAGAGAGGGCCCGGCGTGGCCAAGAGAGGCAGGGGAGAGTCTGTACAGAGGCCACTGTTGGGGCAGCTGGGAGGAAGCATGGAAAGGGACCTGATTCTGGGGTGTTCCCAGGGCTTCCCTGTGGCTCAGCTGGTAAAAAAATCTTCCCGCAATGCGGGAGACCTGGATTCAATCCCTAGGTTGGAAAGACCCTCAGGAGAAGGGAAAGGCTACCCACTCCAGTATTCTGGCCTGGAGAATTCCTTGGACTATACAGTCCATGGGGTCGCAGAGTCAGACACAACTGAGTGACTTTCACTTCACTTCCACGAGCAGGGCGGGGAGGGAAAGGAGTCAGGGAAAGAGATGGAGAGGGCACAGTGAGAGGAAGGAGAATGTTGTTACAACCCTCCTCCCCATCACCTCACCCCCACCCCCCACCCCAGTGCCTCAGTACAAAGCTCTGGATTCTTCCCACTCTAGCCTGGGAGCAACATGGGGCAAGAGCTGGAAAAGCTGACTGTGTTTAAGCTAAAAGGTGAGTAAGGAGCAAAGCTCTGAAAGGTGGCCCCCGGGGGCTGGGGCGGCAGCATCGCAGCATCAGGACTCCTGAGTCTTGTCTGTCCCTGGTCCCCAGGCCAAAACCCTTTCCCACACTTAGCTCCAGTTTTTCCACCTGAAGAACACAGGGTTGAACAAATTCAATTTTTTGTAGCTGTTTTGACCACAATTCATGGTTAAAAAAAGAAAAACAAAGGTTTCAGTTCAATTCAGTTCAGTTCAGTCACTCAGTCGTGTCCGACTCTTTGTGACCCCATGAATTGCAGCATGCCAGGCCTCCCAGTCCATCACCAACTCCCGGAGTTCACTCAGACTCACGTCCATCGAGTCAGTGATGCCATCCAGCCATCTCATCCTCTGTGGTCCCCTTCTCTTCCTGCCCCCAATCCCTCCCAGCATCAAAGTCTTTTCCAATGAGTCAACTCTTCGCATGAGGTGGCCAAAGTACTAGAGTTTCAGCTTTAGCATCATTCCTTCCAAAGAAATCCCAGGGCTGATCTCCTTCAGAATGGATTGGTTTACACACACATTTAACTAAAGCTCCAGGGAACAATCCTTTATTACACTTCTGTCCTCTGATGTTTTCTGTTGTGCATCATTTAAAAATGCTGGTCATGGCCCTCTTTGCTCTGAACTGACCCAGCTCATCTGGAAGGTTTCTTCCTGCTCTGGCAGCCAGCAGTTTTGTTCCATTTCCTCTGGCCTCATGACCCCCATCAGCCAAGCCTTTGTGGTTTCCTTCTTCATATCTTCAAACGGTAACCTCAGATGCAGGAGGGAGCCCGTGGACAGACGGCGCTGATGTGAGTCCCCTCACCCCTCCTCCGTGGGAGGTCCTGGCATGCCCACTGTCTGGCTGGGCGCTGCCTGCTCTGTGTCTGTGGGTGGGGAGGGTCGCTGGTGCCATCACCACGGAAAGAGGAGTGGGTGTGAATGGCATCCATGCTTCTCTCTCCACCCCATCCAACTGCTGCCCGGGGCCAGAGGACACCCGTCTTCTCTCTGGAAAAGTTGTTGGGAAGTGGAACTTGGCTCCTAGATGGAATTCCAGACTCTTCCCCAGGCCTGCCTCTTCACCCTGAACCTGCCTCACCCTGAGCTGCTCTCTGAAGGCCCAGGAGTCTCCATCATGGGAGCTGCTGATGGATGATGAGATGAGATTTAGACTGGCAGACCTGGGTGCAAGCCTTAGCTCCACTTCTGCCTGCTGTGTGACCTTGGGAAAGCTCCCTAACATCCCTTAGCCTGTTTCCTCAGCTAACTCTTGGAGATGGCAACCCCCGTCTTGGAGGATAAACTTAGGGTGAGGTGATAGGTAGAGTCCTTTGTGTTGGTGCCTGGCATGAGGAAAACTCAGTCCTTTTCAATCCCATCCCCGTGGTGTCTCTGTGAGGGACTGGCTGGAGAAACGGCAGCTGTTGCTGCCCTGAGGAAAGAAAGGGGAGATGCCTTCCAGGGTCAGCTACAGGAAGGACGACATCAGAGAGAGGCTGCCTTAAGGTGGTGGTCCTGGGAGTGACTCCGCAGCCCCCAGGTGTGCAGAGTCTAGGGTGCAGCCGCTGTCTCACATCCACTGCGCTGCCCGAGACAGTGTCTGAGGAGGAACACAGGCAGGGCTGGGGAAAATGGACTCTCTGGGCCCCCAGAGTGGGTCAGGAGCTTCTCACAAGGCTGACGCTGTGTGTCAGCTCAAGGCCAGGCTCACCGCACACCACACCACGGGACTTCGTTTCGATCCTCGTTCTTTGGAATCCACTTAAAAATTCACCCTCCTGCAGGGCCAGGAGGGATTCTCATAGTATGTTCTCTTGGAACAGTCTGCTTTGATCCTCATAACTGCCACCCGGGGTAAAGCATGTGCTGTGCTGTGCTTAGTCACTCAGTCGTGTCCAACTCTTTGCGACCCCATGGGCTGTAGCCCACCAGGCTTCTCTGTCAATGGAATTCTCCAGACAAGAATACTGGAGTGGGTTGCCATGCCCTTCTCCAGGGAATCTTCCCAACCCAACGCTCGAACTCAGGTCTCTCATATCGCAGGCGGATTCTTCACCATCCGAGCCCCCTGGGAAGCCCAAGAATACTGTAGTCGGAGCCTATCCCTTCTCCAGGGGATCTTCCTGACCCAGGAGTCGAATCGCAGGCTCCTGCATTGCAGGCAGATTCTTTACCAGCTGAGCCAGCAGGGAAGCCCAGGTAGAGGATGGGGCAGGCCTCAGTCTTCCATAGTCACAGGGTAGGGAGAAGAACTTTCTAGCAGACCCTGGAAGCAGAGTATCTAGGCAGGCGGTCTTGACGGATGGTCCGCCTGTTCCCCTGATGTCACCCGTTGCTCCGGCAGCATGCACGTCTTCTTTGCAGGGTGTCTTCAAAGCCCATCTTGCTTTGTTTTCAGTGCCATCCCACAGTGATAACTGTTGAAAGGTCCGTATCTTGGCTCAGATCCAACTTGTCACAGCTCTGAGCCCCGCTGGAGATGATAGGCACGAGGGTACTTCTTTCTCCGGGACTGCCGTTCCCAGGCAGCTGCTTCTCAGAACACGGAAACCCGTTCCTCCCGGGGCTGCTGGGTGCACTGGCTCCTGATTGCTGTAGGCCCTGGGGCTCTGCCAGCCGAGGCGACTCGCCCAGGAGGCACACCGCTCCAACAGCAGAGGTTAGCAGCCCTTCACAAGGCTGCCATATGCTGCTGGGACTTGACACTGCCTGGGGAAACCTCTGACCCCCTTACCTCTGTGTTCCTGGCCAACTCCTGCTGCCCTCTGCTCTGTTTTGCGAATAACCAGAGAATCTCCTTCCAAGGCAGCGGCTGGCTCTTTAACCTTGGAACATAAATAAGTTGCTGGGGCTTGTTTTAGGGGGCACATGGGGCTGGCTCGTGGTTCAATAGAGGCTGTGAAATTTCTCAGGATCCGAGGCTGCCAGCGCAGTTTTATGCTCACTAGCTGGAGGGATGTCTTGGGGCCTCAGTGTCCCTGCTTATATGTGAAGGGCAGTGTCTGCTGGACCCATTCTGGAGAGCCTGTCCCCACAGAGGGCAGTGAGGCTGGGCTTAAGTTCAGGACTGGGTTCTATCCTTATGCTGCCGCTGCCTTGCTGCTTGCTGTGTGACCTTGTCTAGTTTCCTCCCCTCTCTGAGCCTCTGTTCTCTTCTCAAAAGATGGCAAAGATAGCAGTGCTTTGCTGAGGTCACAGAGGGGAGACTCCTTGGCCAAGCTCTGGGGCCCAGATTGTGCATTATTTCATCATTAGCCACGGAGTGATTCCCAGCCCTGTGGGCCCAGGGGAGGCTACGCTTAGGCCTGCAAGAAACATGTGGGCGGGGGGCACTGCTCTGGCGCTCCAGTGGCTAAGAATCCAAGCTCCCAAGGCAGGGGCCTGAGTGCGATCCCTGGTCAGGGAACTAGATCCCCAATGCTGCAACTAAGTGTTCACATGCCACAACTCAAGATCCCACCTGCTGCCACGAAGATCAAAGATTCTGTGTGCCAGAACCAAGACCCCCAGGGCAACCGAATAAATGTTAAAAAAGAAAGAAAGAAAAGCACATGGGAAGGACTGAGCCACACACCCTGGGCTGCCAAAGCTGTGCCAGGCAGCAAGCCCCCAGCAGGGAGATGCGTTCCCATTATTCACCTCCGCGTAGCCGGGCCCCACAACATGGGCTAGGTCCTTGGGAGGTTTCCCTGGGCTCAGCTCTCTCTGAGTGCCCAAGACTCTCCCTGTCCCCAACTCCAGGCTGCTGTTCCCTGGGGCTCATCCTGGGAGTCGGGGTTGTCAGGGTGCCTCCCCCGGCTGGGCCAGCCCTGCTGTGCCAGCTCGGGCAGCCGGCCTGCCAGCAGCTGGTATGCCATTGCCCCATGTACAATGAGGCCCAGATTAGACAGTGAGCTCACTGCAACATGAATGGGGCCGCTGGGGCCAGGGCACTGGCGGCTGAAGATCTGACTTGGGGATATCACTGGGGATCTCCCTGGACCCTCTCCTTTCCTCTCTCTGTCTCTCGGACTCTCTCCCTCTGTCTCTCCCCATCTCCTATGCACACACCCAGCACCCTCTCCCATAGAGCTTGCTGGGGATTGTCATGGCAACCCTCCAGTGAAATTATCAAGACAGTTTTATGCTCACAATCGTACCGACCAAGTGCTAATTCTGAGTGAGGCAGAAGCAGCTGGTAGGATGCTGAAGCCCCGGGCTTTGTGCAGAGGGCCCTCTGCAGGGTAAAGGGCCACAGCGGGAGTTGAGGGTAGGTCCAGGAGGCAGGACCACCTGGGGAAGGCCCTGTCACTAGCCTGCCACAGCTGACTCCTCCCCACCCCAGTGCCACATTCATCCACCTCCATCACCCGTCTCCACCTGGATTCATGTACACACACACACACACACGTGAGCAAGTATTAGTTGAGCCAAAATACACCCAGAGTACAGACTGACCCAAACAGCAACATCTGGAATAATCATGATCTCAGTCAGTATTTAGAGGCCTGAGACACCCCCTCCTCCCCGAGAGACTTCTGGCTGAGCCTGAGGGCACAGCCAGCTGATCCAGGCTTCTAGCTGGCGATGGGTCTCTGCCAGTGCCGCAGGAAGAGGCCAGGCCCTCTTGTCAGGAAGCAGAGAAGGGATCTGTGACCAGCACTTCCCTGACCTGGTCCTTCCCACCTTGCTGTGTGGCCCCCGTGGCTCCCTGCCTCTCTGCATCCCAGGACAGACACAGCATCCCTGGGCCCTTTGGATCTGAACCAGGTACCGCGGGCTCCATTGGATACGAAGCCCTGCTAATAGCTGAAGAACTGGTGATTGCTATTTTTAAACCCTGGCTCTGCCCAAAAGCCAGAGTGTGGGTGGGGATGGTGGAGGACGTGATGGCACATGCCCCTCCCCAGGCTGCTGCCATCTTCCTCCCCATCTGCTCCCCCCGTGGTTCCCTCCCTGGGGAGCAGCCTTCCCCCTGCAGCCTCAGCCCGGGCTGCTTGCCACTCTCTGGCCCCAGAGCAAGCATCTCCCTCCTGCAACTGGGTCCCCTCATCAGCACTTCCTTCTGAGGATTCTAGACTATCAGAGCTGGAAGGGTCCCCAGCAAAGCAGAATCTAGCCTGTTCACTTCAGATGGGGAAACTGAGGCTCAGAGATGAGAAGCAATGGTTTCCAGGCCACCAATGGAGCTGAAGCTGCAACCTGGGCTTCTGACTTCTCGTCCAGTGCTGGTCCCATGGCATCCAAGGGATGGTGTTTGGAATGGATAGCTAGTGGGGACCCACTGTATAGAGCAGGGACCTGGCGCAACATTCTGTAGCAACCTAATTGGGAAAAAAAATTTGAAAAAAAAAAAGATACATGTATATGTAAACAAAGAAAATTTCAAATAGGAAAAAAACCCTAAAACTGAAAAAGCTTGGGGGGGCTGATGAGATGGGGCGTTGCAAACCATGAGCACTGATTTCTGAGTCCGGCAGACCTGGCTTGAGTGCCGGCTTCAGCACTTTAACACCAAAGGTGACCCCAGTCAGCTGCCAAGCGCCTTCAGTGAGAGCAGGGTCCCCCGCGAGGGGTGCAGTGAGGATGCCTTGATAAGGCACATGCAGAGCACTGCTCGCACATCGTAAGTGTTGCCCAGGTGAGTCTCTCTCCCCCGTGCAGTCCCGGAGTGCAGGCCTGCTGAGGAGAGGGGCCACCCTGTGTTCCAGGGTGGCCGGGGAGGCAACCTAGCCTGTCCCGGGAAGGCAGGCTACACTGACAAGCGCAAATAGGTGAGGAGGCCTTGCAGAGTGGTACAGAGCGACTGAGCAGGGTCCTTGAAGCGGGCGGGCAGGAAGGCTACTGTGAGGAAGCTGCCTCGGAGCTGAGACCTCCGCAGGGCAGGGACACAGACGACGTGGCCCCGGCCTCTCAGTAAGTTCAGGTGGAGCCTGGCTAGGCCCTGTCTCTACTCCCATTCCAATCATCTCCCTCCTAGAAGCATCATTCTCCCGGATTCTGACCCATTCTCCTGGTGTCCACACTCTTACCCTGTTGGACACTGGTTCTCTGAATCCTTGACTGATTCACGCTCCTCTCCATGTTGGCTCATCCGAGCCCCTCTCCATCTGGAAGACGGGTTTCTACCTGTTTCCCTATCTAAACGGGAAGTGACTCCTAAACTGCCCGCATCCTCCCCCCCACCCTCCTCTAAGTTCCAGAGTCCCACTTGACCTCTCTGCCCAATGTCTAGTGGCTCTCCTGGTTGGGATAATCCAAGTGAGTGTAAAAGAGACTCCAACGTAGAGTAGTTTAAAAGTATCCAGTTGATGGCTCTCTCACAAAATAGCTCCACAGGAAGTGTTTCAGGTCAGTAGAGAGCTCTGATCCACAGAATCATTTGGGGACCCGGGCTGATGATGGCATTGTGGTCTTTAACACAAAACCTCTGAGTCTTACAGCCAATATGAGAGGAGGAACACGGAAGCCCCGGGCGGGATTTTCCTCTTAAGCAAGTGAGACCGGAGTCTGACTTCTGCTCACATTCCCCAGATGAAAGCTCAGACCTGTGACTCAGACGAGCAGCAAGGGGGGTTCCTGCCCAGGTGGTGGAGGAGGTGCTCTGAAGGGCAGCCCCCTTTGTGTCTCCCTGGCCCCTGGCTTTGCCCTTGGCAGTTCTCTGTGGCTTTCGATTGCCACCCCACAGGATGTTGAAAGTCTGTCCTTGGGTGCTTTTTTTTTTTTTTTTTTTAAGGCTGGGAACGTCATGGGCTTTTCAAGTCCGTTCTTGCAATTTTGTTGACAATAACAGTCCCTTCAAAAATGCAGTAGGCTTCATTCAGGTCTTTCTGCTCAGTCAGTTCCATGTGCAGTAACCATACCCCAAGTTCTGTTCTTTTTTTTTTAACTTTTGTTTTGGAGTAGGGCCAATTAACAATGTTGTGATAGCTTCAAGGGGACAGTGAAAGGGTTCAGGCATACATATACATGTATCCCTTCTCCCAAGTTCTGTTCTACATGGAGTTTTTGTCTGTGTTGCCCAACCTGTCTCTTTCTCTCCCATTTTAAATGAAAGTTACCCAAGGACATCTGAAATAACAGACCTGGAGGGATGACAAGGCAACCCACCTCTAATAAAATACTTTGCCACAAGTGTGATTCTGTTATTCGGCTTCCTGTTTGTTGTAATAGACAGGGTTTGAGAAAGGCTCTGAGCCCTGAGGTCTAATCACCTGCCATTTGGACAAAACCCAGTTGGTTTTTCCAACCCTGAGGATAGGATGATTTTCCACATTATCTGCTTTTCTGTCCATCTCTCATTGTAAACGAAACTAGCCAATCTCTTGTAATATCTTGCTAAAGGCAATATTGAGAAGCCAACACATGCAAATGTTTTTGGCTCTTTCTAACCTTAGCTCAGTTGGTAAAGAATCTGCCTGCAATGCAGGAGACCCCAGTTTGACTCCTGGGTTGGGAAGATCTGCTGGAGAAGGGGTAGGCCCCCCACTCCAATATTCTTGGGCTTCTCCTGTGGCTCAGTTGGTAAAGAATCTGCCTACAATTCGGGTGACCTGGGTTCAATCCCTGGATAGGAAAGATCCCCTGGAGAAAGGAAAGGCTACCCACTCCAGTATTCTGGCCTGGAGAATTTCATGGACTATATAGTCCATGGGGTCGCAAAAAGCCAGACACAACTGAGCAACGTTCACTTCATTTTTTCTAGAATTAGATGCTCAAGTAGGCATGTGGTCTGCCTTCCAAATTACCACAGGTAATGTTTTTTATAAATGTTTTGTCACAGCATAAGAAGGATCGGAGAAGGCAATGGCAACCCACTCCAGTACTCTTGCCTGGAAAGTCCCATGGGAGGAGCGTGGTAGGCTGCAGCCCATGGGGTCGCTAAGAGCCGGACACGATTGAATAGCTGCAGTTTCACTTTTCACTTTCCTGCATTGGAGAAGGAAATGGCAACCCACTCCAGTGTTCTTGCCTGGAGAATCCCAGAGACGGAGGAGCCTGGTGGGCTGCCGTCTATGGGGTCGCACAGAGTCGGACATGACTGAAGCGACTTAGCAGCAGCAGCAGCAGCAGCAGCAGCAAGAAGGGTCACCAGTTTTCCATTCTCCAATATTTGTTTCCATGTTACTCACCACCTGTTGGCCACGCCAGTGCCACATGTTTTAAGATGTTTATACATGGCACCTTTCCATATCTGGTGCCAATTTCTGTATCAGAGTATTGCCAAGCTGCTGTTAAAAGGACTCCAAAATACAGTGGCTTTAGGATTTGAGAAATGAATTTTTCTCTCACACAGTACAGTTCTTTAAAAAAAAATTTTTTTTTTTATTTTTACTGGAGGAGGGCATGGCAACCCACTCCAGTGTTCTTGCTGGGAGACTCCCCATAGGCAGAGGCACTTGGTGGGCTACAGTCCATGGGGTCGGAAAGAGTCGGACACGACTGAGCAACTAAGTACACAGCACATTCATTTTTAATTGAAGGACAATTGCTTTATAATATTGTGTTGGTTTCTGCCATACATGACATGAAGCAGCCACAGGTATACATTTGTCCCCTCCGTCTTGAAACTTCCTCCCACCCTCCACCCTGTCCCAAGCCCTCTGGGCTGTCGCAGAGTGCCAGGTTGGGCTCCCTGAGTCACACAGCAAATTCTCCCTGGCTGTTTTTCTGTATGGTAAGGTATGTGTTTCCATGCTACGCTCCCCATTTGTCCTACCCCCTTCTTCCTGCTCTGTGTCCACAAGCCTGCTCTCTATGTCTGCATCGCCATTGCTGCCCTGAAAATGGTTCATCAGTACCATCTTTCTAGATTCTGTGTGTGCGTGCTCAATCGCTTCAGTCCTGTCCGACTCTTTGCAACCCTGTGGACTGTGACCCACCAGGCTCCTCTGTCCGTACAAGAACACTGGAGTGGGTTGCCATGCCCTCCTCCAGGGGAATCTTCCCGACCCAGGGATGGAATTTGAGTCTGCCTGCATCTGCTGCATTGCAGGTGGATTCTTTACCCATCGAGCCACCTGGGAAGCCCTTCTAGAGTCCACATATATGCGTTAATACACGATATTTGTTTTTCTCTGAATTATTTCACTGTGTATAACAATATTTGTTTCTCTCTTTCTGACTTACTTCACTTTCTGTATCAGGCTCTAGGTTTGTCCACCTCATTAGAACTGACGCAAATGCATTCCTTTGAGTAGCTGAGTAATAAACCACTGTGTATATGTGTACCACAACTTCTTTGTCCATTCATCTGTCAGTAGACATCTTGGTTGCTTCCATGTCCTAACTACTGTAAACAGTGCTATGAGGCATCTCAGGCTGCACGTGTCTTTTTCAGTACAGTTTCCTCAGGGTACAAGCCCAGTAGCGGGATTTCTGGGTCACATGGTGGTTTTATTCCTGGTTTTTAAAGGGATCTCCATACTGTTCTCCATAGTGGCTGTATCAGTTTACATTCCCACCCGTGCAAGAGGGTTCCCTTTTCTCCACACCCTCTCCCACATTTATTGTTTGTAGACTTTCTGATGATGGCCATTCAGACTGGTGTGAGATGATGCCTCGTCGTAGTTTTGATTGCATTTCTCTAATAATAAGCGATGATGGGCATCTTTTCACCTGTTTATTGGCCACCTGTGTGTCTTCTTCAGATAAATGTCTAAGTCTTCTGCGCACTTTTTGATTGGGTTGTTTGTTTTTTTGGTGTTGAGTTTCATGAGTTGCTTGTGTATTTTGGAGTTTGTCAGTTGTTTCATTTGCTATTGTTTTCTCCCATTCTGAGGGTTGCCTTTTCACCTTGTTTATAGTTTCTTTGCTGTGCAAAAGCTTTTAAGTTTAGTTAGGTCCCATGTGTTTATTTTTGTTTTCATTTCCATTACTCTGGGAGGTGGGTCACAGAGGATCTTGCTGTGATTTGTCACAGTGTCCTGCCTGTGTTTTCCTCGAGGAGGTTTATAGTTTCTGGTCTGACATTTAGATCTTTAATCCATTTCGAGTTTATCTTTGTGTCGTAATACAATTCTGATATGATCATTTCAGGCCTCACCCCAGTGGGTAATGGATTCTGATGCATAACCTGCAGACCCGACAAGCCCCCCTGCCCAGGCTTCTCTTCCCTACAGCCTGCTTTTGTCAGTCAGTGGCAGCACCATCTAGCATTTGTTCAGGCCAAATGCAAAGATGTCAACCTTGATTTCCAGCCCCCTTCCCCAACCCCTCCCTCTCCCTCCAATCCATCAGCAAGTCCTCTCAACTCTATCTTCAGACAGATCCCAGATCTAACCATTTCCTTCCATCTCCATTTTCCTCACTCTCACCCAAGTCTTCCGTGTCTTACATTTGGGGGTCATGTGATGAGCTTGTGTGTGGGATCCTTGCTTCTTCCCCCACACTCTCTCCAGTAACTCTCCACTCTGCAGTCAGAGCGAACTTTAAAAATACAGGCTGGAGCATGTAGCTCCCCTGCTCAGAACTTTCCAGGGCCTCACCACTGCCCTTCGGATCAAATGCAACCTCCTGACACACACACACTACTGTATATAGAATAGGCGAATAGCAAGGACCTACTGTACAGCCCAGAGAGCTCTCCTCTGCTCTGTGATGACCTGTATGGGAGCAGAATCAAAGAAAGAGTGGATGTATGTGTAACTGGTCCGCTTTGCTGTGCATCAGACACTAATACAACCTTGTCCAATCACCTGTACTCCGCTAAGACTGTTTTTTCGAAGATTTAAGTCCTGCTTTTAACTTTTCCCCATATCAATAACCTCAGATATGCAGATGACACCACCCTTATGGCAGAAAGTGAAGAGGAACTAAAAAGCCTCTTGATGAAAGTGAAAGAGGAGAGTGAAAAAGTCGGCTTAAAGCTGAACATTCAGAAAACGAAGATCATGGCATCTGGTCCCATCACTTTATGGGAAATAGATGGGGAAACAGTGGAAACAGTGTCAGACTTTATTTTCTGGGGCTCATGCAGCCATGAATTTGGCAATCAGGAGTTCATGATCTGAGCTACAGTCAGCTCCCGGTCTTGTCTTTGTTGACTGTATAGAGCTTCTCCATCTTTGGCTGCAAAGAATATAATCAATCTGATTTCGGTGTTGACCATCTGGTGATGTCCATGTGTTGGACTGTGAAGAAGGCTGAGCGCCGAAGAATTGATGCTTCTGAACTATGGTGTTGGAGAAGACTCTTGAGAAGCCCTTGGACTGCAAGGAGATCCAACCAGTCCATTCTGAAGGAGATCAGCCCTGGGATTTCTTTGGAAGGAATGATGCTAAAGCTGAAACTCCAGTACTTTGGCCACCTCATGCAAAGAGTTGACTCATTGGAAAAGACTCTGATGCTGGGAGGGATTGGGGACAGGAGAAGGGGACAACCGAGGATGAGGTGGCTGGATGGCATCACTGATTCGATGGGCATGAGTCTGAGTGAACTCTGGGAGTTGGTGATAGACAGGGAGGCCTGGCATGCTGTGATTCATGGGGTCACAAAGAGTCGGACACGACTGAGTGACTGAACTGAACTGGTCTGACCCCACTAGGAGATTGTGAAAGGTTTTTCTTTACCCTTTCTAAGTAATCTGACTAGAAATCAAACATTTGATTGTATTAAAATGATTTCCTGTGTTTCTAGTTATCTTTATCATCAGGTCTTTGATTACTTTAGCAAACAGTCTTTTAAAGATTAAGAGCTAAGTTTTGGTCACATCTATGTGACCATCTGTATTTGCCTTCGAAATTTAACTGTCACTTTGGTTAATTGGATATGTAAGTATTGTTCCATATTAATTTATGATTCTATTTAGTCAAGTGTCCAAACCTTTTGATATTTTTGACAAACTTTTCCACATCAAATTCTAAATGAAATCTTTTTGACCTCTAACTAACTTTGGGATTTTCCACAGGGCCTGTGTGGAAAGACGTGTTTTCTGTCATTATAAAAATATATTAAACCACTTAGTCTTATTTGATAGATTAAATTATGTGAGTGAAAGTGTTAGTTGCTCAGTCCTATCCGACTGTTTGTGATCCCATGGATTGTAGCCCACCAGGCCCCTCTCTCCATGGGATTTCCCAGGCAAGAGTGGGTTACCCTTTCCTTTTCCAGGGGCTCTTTCTGACCCAGGAATCAAACCCATGTCTTCCACATTGCAGACAGATTCTTTACCATTCGAGCCACCAGGAATGCCCCAAATTACGCGAGACACATTGTCAAATAAGATACTAAACCTTCTTGATTGTATTTGTAGAGATACATGTTTCATCTTCAAAGAGACTCACAAAAAGGACTCTGACAAATACTGTAGAATTCAGGTTTCTGATAACTTCAAGATTATAAAACTGAACTGGGTAGGAATTTCCAGAACTAATGGAAAAACTGGACTCAGGCAGAACAAAAATTAATAACATGGAATTGAATGAAGCTGATGAAAATGATTATAATTTTTATGACTTTTGGTTAGAAATACAATGTTCTGTTTCTCCAGATTTAAGGAAAACTTTTTCTCCTAAGGTATCTGTGATTTACTGCAATTTAGTGAATTATACCTTCGTAAGCAGTATTGAGACAATGCTTTTCCATACCTGATCCCTCCAAAATCTGGAAACACTTAGTGATATTCTCATTTTCATGGTGATACAGTTATTTGCGTAAGTTCAATGAGAATCTGTTCCCCTTGTAACAGGGCACATTGGAAACATGGTTATATTATCAAGGTTTATGACTCAAATGTCATATTGAAATGCATAAAGACAGGTATGAGCAGATGGCTGTAAAGAACTAGAGACACTTGGGGAAAAAACTCACCTGGTACCTTGTTTTCAGACAGCCTTACTAGAGGAAGGCAAGCTGCCACTTCCTGGCAAGCTGAGGAACCTCAGGATACTTTGGGGACCTCAAGAAGAGAGAAACTTGCCTCAATTGGCACAATAAACTTACTTACCCATGTTTCTCGTGCTTTCCCTGAGAGCATCTCAGAACTGGCTTTCTTTGGTCTTCAGCTGGAGATGGTGATGGCCTGTGCCATTTGGGTGAGTAACTTAGTTTTCCTAGATTTCTCCTGCATTTACAGGAGGTGTCCATGTTATGAAACTTCTGTTTCTCTGTTTCTCCCCTGTGCATCTTTCTTTTATACAGTGGGTCTTAGCCAAGAACTTAGAAGGGTAGAGGAGAAATTATTTTTCCTTTCCTACATCTTCTAGCTTTATTGCTCAATCAAAGAACACAATTACACACAGTCCTCATAACCTATGAGAAGCTTTCTTTTATATAAGGTATTTAATAGAATCCACCCAATCTTAGGATCTGAAGGAAACCACCCTTTCTACACGGCAAGCAGTGCTCTCACCTAGCCTTCAGTACTAAACCACCAAGTCTCCCTGTTTCTGTAAATGATGGATTCTCTTTTGACAGTTATAGAACAGCAAGCCATTAAGAACTGATTTACAAAATAAGACAACAAAACAACTCATATGTAACAAGACTAGGAAAAAAAACCTGGTAATTTTAAGGTATGGTTTCATAAGCACTTCAAAAGTAGGCCCTCTTGTAATATAACTTGAAATTTAAATATCTAAATACTCCATTTAAAAACACATCACAACCAGCATGAGCCTTATCTAGGATCTGTGTTCCTTTCTCCCTCTTGACTTAAGGCTGACCTCTACCTGGGTTTTAGGTTTTGTTCCTTCTTTCTCAGGAATTTAATGGTCAGTGATTTACCTTGTAAGAGTCAGCTTCTCCTTCTGATATTGTTCTTACCGTGGTTTTAAACAGTGCTCAAACAGCTCCCACTAAAAACCCCAAACATAACACATTCTTCCTTCTAAAGATGACCCTGGTCCTGCCTAAATAAGCCAAACCTTCAGCAGACCCAAACCTTCAGGAGACTCTTTACCTATGTATCTTGGGCAGTTGACTCCTGCCTACTAAACTGATCCTTGTGAGGTCATCAATGACCTCTATGATGTCATCAGCAGTGGCCACCACTCACATGTCATCTTTGAGAGACACTGGTAGCAGTTTGCTCCTTCATGAAACATACTCTAACCTGGGTTTTGAGGGCACAGCTCACTTACTGGTTTCCCTCCTGACTCCCTGTATTGTCCTCCTTTGTTTGGCCACTAAATATTCCTCTAGGCTAGGTCTAACTGTAACTTTTACCCTCTTTCACTGGGGAAAAGTCAGACCTAGCCTAGTGGAACTACAGCTTGTCTTTCTAGACCCTTTATTTTTCTTGCTCTCTTACTTATGAATGATCTGAAAACGGTAATCTTGTCCAAGGCATTTCACATCAGGTCAATGTTCTCCCTGTGGTTTTACAATGGTGACCAAGCTCCTCCTCTGGGCCCTGCTTCCTCTCCAACATTCTTTCTTAGTATGGGTCCTCTCACATTCTGTTCCAGTCATATGTGTTATAGAACCTCTTTTTTTGTAGATTAAAATCAACCACAGCCATTAATAAACTTCCTAGCTTCTCATCTATAAAGTGAGAAAAATAATTACCTATACCTAACTTTCCCAGGTGGCGTTAGTGGTTAAGAACCCACCTGCCAGTGTAGGAGACATTAAGAGACACGGGTTCGATCCTGGGTCAGGAAGACCCTATGGAGAAGGAAATAGCAACTCACTCCAGTATTCTTGCCTGGAGAATCCCATGGACAGAGGAGCCTGGCGGGCTACAGTCTATAGGGGTTACAAAGAGTTGGACATGACAGAAGTGACCAAGCACGCACGCAGAGTTGTCCTACTAACTAAATGAATAAATATAAGTAACACATTTACACCAGTACTAGCATATAGGAGGTTCTATTTAAGTGTTAATATTCTGTCTGCCCACAGTCTATTTTCTACACAGACTCCCAGAGTGATCCTTTACATAAGTCACTCACCTCACGGCCCTGCTCAGCACCAGGTAATGGTTTCTCCTCTTAAAGAGTCAGCAGTTCTCACTATGGGAATGATTTGGCTCCCTGCTACCCCCCTTACTTGATTTAGGCTCCAATGACTGTTTCTCACACAGGCCAGGAACACAGCTTTTTCATTTGTGGTTCTCTCTACCTGGAAAGCTCTTGTCCCAGTTATCTATGTGGCTTTCTTTCATTTCCTTCATGTCCTACTCAAACGCCATCAGAGTAGCCATCTTAACTGTTCTCAACTGAGCTTCCTCAATACATTCTGGGCTGTACCATTCTTCAGTGGTGGCAGGGGGGGGGGTGTACCCAGAATCCCATGGACAGAGGAGCCTGGCGGGCTACAGTCTATAGGGGTTACAAAGAGTTGGACATGACAGAAGTGACCAAGCACGCACGCAGAGTTGTCCTACTAACTAAATGAATAAATATAAGTAACACATTTACACCAGTACTAGCATATAGGAGGTTCTATTTAAGTGTTAATATTCTGTCTGCCCACAGTCTATTTTCTACACAGACTCCCAGAGTGATCCTTTACATAAGTCACTCACCTCACGGCCCTGCTCAGCACCAGGTAATGGTTTCTCCTCTTAAAGAGTCAGCAGTTCTCACTATGGGAATGATTTGGCTCCCTGCTACCCCCCTTACTTGATTTAGGCTCCAATGACTGTTTCTCACACAGGCCAGGAACACAGCTTTTTCATTTGTGGTTCTCTCTACCTGGAAAGCTCTTGTCCCAGTTATCTATGTGGCTTTCTTTCATTTCCTTCATGTCCTACTCAAACGCCATCAGAGTAGCCATCTTAACTGTTCTCAACTGAGCTTCCTCAATACATTCTGGGCTGTACCATTCTTCAGTGGTGGCAGGGGGGGGGGTGTACCCTGTGCAGAGGGGTACACTGAGTAGCATCCCTGGTGTCTACCTGCAAGATGCCCACAGCATCCCACTGTCCAGTTATGACCAACAACTGTCCCTTGGGGGGCAAAACTGGGCACACTGGGAAAAAAAAAAGACCCATCACCAACCTTCTCTTACCTGTACATCTTTTTAAGATGTAATTGACTTGCATGCATGCACAAATGTGCATGTGTAATATGCCTATACAGTCACAGGGTTTTCTTCTCTTAAATAGGATAACTGTTATACATATTTTTCTGTGAATAGGTTCTTTTTCTTTTCCTAATACTATATCAGATGTCTTTTTCCTGTATCAGAATAAATAGACATAGTACACTCTTTTGAATGGCTGCAGAGTACT
>SJXQ01003605.1:440297-593598 GCA_006408695.1 Aepyceros melampus | reverse complement strand
TGGGATTTCTTTGGAAGGAATGATGCTGAAACTGAAGCTCCAGTACTTTGGCCACCTCATGCGAAGAGTTGACTCATTGGAAAAGACCCTGATGCTGGGAGGGATTGGGGGCAGGAGGAGAAGGGGACGACCGAGGATGAGATGGCTGGATGGCATCACGGACTCAATGGACGTGAGCTGAGTGAACTCTGGGAGTTGGTGATGGACAGGGAGGCCTGGCGTACTGCGATTCACGGGGTCGCAAAGAGTCGGACACGACTGAGCAACTGAACTGAACTGTAAACACAAGACATTGTAGGAAAGCCAAAGAGATGAGCATCACGCGAAAGGTGCTGGCACTTGATGTTGGGCTTTTAGCCTCCAAAACTGTAAGAAAATAAATTTCTGTCGTTCAGGGCTCCCAGTCTGTGATATTTTGTTATGACAGTCTGAGCAGAGGAATACAGAGCTGGAAGTCTCAAACCAGGGAAGAGCAGAAAGAGTTTGGGCATTGCCCAAGCAAAGGGGGCTTGGATTCTTGTTGCCAAGTCCAGAGGGGCATGTAGCCTCTATCTGTGAGTCTCAACAGAATGGCATAGCCCTGGGCTCTTCACACACTGATATTCTGTGTTTTATCCTGTTCTGAGGTTCTGAAAACAAGACATATTCCTATCATTAGCTGAGGTCTTTCCAGGAAGGTGGTAAAAGGACCACCAATGGCCTTTGTAGCCATAGGACTCTACCTATAGGAAGAACACACATAGTGATTCTTCATTGAATGTGTTTTAGTGGGATTTTTAAACTGAAAGATTAGAAATCTTTTACTTCCAGAGAGAGGAGCAAAAATGGGCTAATTATAAATGTAACCTGTCTCAGATTATATTTTCCAGATACTGTTCAGTGAAACCAAATCAGGTGACTGTCAAATATATACGATGTTCAGCAGAAATTGTCAAGATATTTTCACTGTAGAGGAGAGAATTCTAATATGTACAACAGCTGCAAAGCATCAGACAAATTCCCTCGTCCACCCTCCTGCCCACCATTAGCAGAGGTAACTTCCAGGGATCCTCCCAACGTTTCTCTGACTACCACTCAGGCCGTATCAGCAGCCAGGTTCTGGATCCTGGGTCCAGCTTCCACCCTCAGCCCTTCTGTCTGCTGCCTTTTCCTTTAGATCCCATTTAAGATCAAACACCGAATGTTGTCCAGGCAATTACGTGCACTCAGCTCCACGCTTTGCTGAATGGTGAGATAGCGACTGCAATGACCTCTGCGGTCACTTCTAACTCGAGAGACAGGGTGGAAGGATGTTCTTCCTCAAAACTCTCAGGTCTTGCTCCCTCCAGGAAACCTCCCTGATTCCAGACAATGGAAGTGTTCACTAAGTCCTATTAATTCACTTTCCTCCTGCACATGAAGATAGACTATATTTTCCTACCTCCCCTTTGTGGCAATGTGGTCCATGTGACAATGAAACGTGGGTGGGAGTGATGTATGTCATTTCCAAACTGGGCTTCTAACGCCTTCACTTTTTGCCTGTCTGCCAGTGGGAGAGGGAGAAAGCAGTGCAAGATGCCAAGGTCCTGGGAGATGGTGGAATCTGCTCTATCTGAAAAGCCTGGATCCCTTAGTGAGTAAGTGGAGTGGAGCCCCCTCCACCCCTTACTGCATTAGATAGTGAGAAGAGTAAGAAATAAACCTGTATTGTGGTGAAGTCACTGAGAACTGGAAGTTTTTGTTAACAACAATTACTTGTCTAGACTAGTACACTGCCTCTCAAAGTTGAAAATAATAGTCATTTGATCTCTAATTGAACATGGCCTCAGATAGGAGCTCGTGAACATGTGTAGACAATTTTCTAATACAGTAGAGTTATGCATGCAAACAGTGGCCTGTCTGACTCCAGAGAGTATGCTTCCAATCTGTTTCTTCTTGAACATTCTCTGGCTGGGCTGCAGTGTTAACCATCAGGTGCTATGCAAGAGCTTAAGAGAATACCTAACTCGTGCTATTCCTAAGTTCGAGAAGAATTATCAAACGTGCATACAGGCATTTTCGTTGCATTGTGTAAATCGTGTCCCTCCTTATTTCACCAGCATGTTCCTGTCTCATCCTCTATCTTCCCTGAAGAAATGAAAGCAGCCTTGGGGCTGGATCTCGGATCATCTCCTGGGTAACCACTGGACTGAAGGCAGCAAACTCAAACAGAGCAGGCTTTTAGAGATGGCCTCTGTGGCACTTGCAAACCCTTCTGGGATGCCCAGAGCTCAGGTGAGATGCAGAAATCAGTGATGACAGACTAGGTCAGCAGCCCACAGGCACATGGCAGAGAGGCCAGCCGGGTCTAGGGCTGGGGGCCCAGGACTCCTGAGATGCACTTCTTCTATTTGATTAGAACATTCACAAATAGAGAAATTTGTAGATTCTCATTTATTCCTTTGCTCAGCTGCCTCCCTAGTCTGGGCCTTGGCATCACTTGCTTTGGTATAAATCATATTCTGTCCGCGTAACTGCAGGGCTTTGGGGATCATTTTGGAATACGACGATGTTAATGCACTGGGTTTTGTTCCAAGCAGTGAGCCACCTCCTGGGATTTGGGGATCTCTCTTTTAAATCCAGATAGCACTAATGAGCTAGTAAGGGCTGCTGACCCCCTTGACTCAGCCTCTCACTCCTGGGGCTGCTCTGAACATTGGAACTAGCCACATCAACTCTGTACTGCAGCCGGCCATGGGCCGGATACAGCCATGCCTTTCCATGCAGCTGGTTCCACCCGGAGGCATGCAAACTGCAATTTCTTCTTTCTTTCTTTCTTTTTCAAATTACCAACTGCACCTAAAAGTGCTTTGCACATGTAGGCTCTGGGTAAACGTTTGTGGTTATTTTGATATCATGTGCACTGGTGTCCTTTATCACAGGGTTTGGCCAAGAGCTTTCTCTAATCCTATCCCCAAGCAAAAAATTATGCTGGGATGCCAAGGAAATGGTCCTTGAAAAGTGAGGGAAATGAAGAAAGACACATAGCAACAGGCAGTTGAATATCATTTAACTTTTTAGCCAGGTCTATCTCTCAGTGCCCCAGATTTACATTTACCCACTCGAGAAAGCCTGATACGAGACTTACCATGCATGAGGGGTGGTTCTAAGTGGTTTCTAAATGTTTACCAACTTAGCATTCTATACTACTTTACCATTCTGTACTAGTCTTCCCCGGTGGCTCAGTGGTAAAGAATCTACCTGCAGGAGATGGAGGAGAGGCAGTTCGATCCCTGGGTTGAGAAGATCCCTGGAGAAGGAAATGATAACCCCCTCCAGTATTCTCTCCTGGGAAATCCCATGGAGAGAGGAGCCTAGCAGACTACAGTCCATGGGGTTGCAAAAAGTTGGATATGACCAGCTGACTGAGCACACGCTCTGTTTTTTATAACTATTTTACAATAAGAAATGTAGGACAACAGAGAGGTTAGGGAACTTGTCCAAAGTCACACAGCTAGTAAGCGGTGGCACCAGGATTTGAAGTTGCAAAGTCTGGTTCCAGGGACCACATATTTAATCACTGTGCTGTTACTCCTGTGCCCAAAACTAGTCTCAGATGGTTTGTACTCTCTGGAATGTTATTATTCCTCTTCTTCACATTCTAAATCCTAGTTCATCTTTCAAGACTAACTTACAACCTGGTTCCCACAGGAAGCCTTCCTGAATATTCTGCAGCATACTCCAATAACTCAGTGTCTCGGAGCATGGCATTTGGAATTAAACTGTATAACCCTGGTTCCAAACCCAGCCCTGCCACTTACTAGCTTTATCACCTTAAGTTAGTTACTTAACTTCCATAAGCTAAGTTTTCTTAACTGTAAAATGGAGATACATATTGCACCTACCTCACAGGGCTGTTGAGATGATTAACTGAATTGTGATATCCAAAATGCTTAGAAGAGTGCTTGACTTATGCTGTATGCTGTTTATACATTTTATTGTTATTATTGCTATTATTAGCATGACTTCAAATTCTCCTCTCCTATTGTTGTTGAGTCAGTTCTTCTTTCTTTGCCTAATTCTTATCTCCTGCAAGATTGCAGGCTTATCTACTCTTAAAGATTGGTTGTGTGTGTATATATGTATAAAATATACAAATAATATTATTAATATTAACACATTATTAATACTTATCAACTAGTAATAATATGTATTTTAATTCCATGGCATTTCAATTAGTATACTGCAGATAATAAACATCCATTTAATGTGAACAATTAATTAATGACTTGAAGATAACTAGTATTTATCCATGACAACAAAGATTCAAAAATCTCTCTCCAACTGAACTGCATATAAATATGTCACAGGTCTTCATTGATTTCGGAATGGTGCACCTCAGTGGAAATTGAATGTCATTGTTTAAAGAAAACCATCTCCTAAATAAATGAACAGTTGCACTCATTAACTAGGGTGATTCAGTTAAAATAGGCCACAGACTTTGTGGGATTTAAATATCAATAGTCCATAGAGAAGCATCAGCCTCCAAGAATGTGTGGCTCCTGATGTGATCTTCTTAACCTTTGCTTCCTTGTCTGGTCTTCAGAGAGGCAACCACTTATTTACAATGAAGACTCTGCAGATACACCATGCCAGGTAATGGAGAAACAATTTGAAGACCAATGTCTTATTATCACTTGAGGGACCCAGCAAAGAACCACTTACAAAACCTTCTCTATTATTTGACTATTTAGGTCCTCAGGTTCATTGACTTCAGAATATCTTTAAGGAATCCTCCTCAAGTCAGTGAGTCTCTCTGACTTACAAGGAGTCAGGAGGCTGCTTGCTGAAAGCTTCCTGCGGTGGATTGCGGTGGACTAGGTCTCCGCAAGGCAGATGCATGCTGCTCCTGCTGAAAATAGGGACCAGAATTTAACTCCAAGCGTGTGGCTGGTTCAGCACAAGGAGATGAACTCAATTCAAAGGGACAGGGTCTCCTGCCGTCTTCCTGTGGGCTATTATTGTTTGAGGGGGGGTTAGCCTTTGGAAAGGAGGCAGAGGAAGGGTGATGGACGATGGAAGCTACTTTTCCTAGAAAGAACAGAACCACATAAACCTGCTCTGGTTCCCCAGAGTACTCTGTTTGGAGCACTGGCTCCTCGCCCATCCCTGTGGCCCTCAGTGGCGCTCCAAAGAGCCGTGATAAGGAAGATGAACCACCAGGAAGCAGGTGTGAGGGCAACACTTCAACCCCCTGCCCTCCACTCCTCACTTCTCAAAGTATTTCCTACCTGCTTTCACATAAAACCCTGGATAGCTTGAGGGTTTTTTCTTTCTTCCAGTTCAGGTGCAGGTTTGAGATGAGCTGGCATATCATCTCATACTCTCCGGGCCACCCCAAATAAGCTATCCACGGAAAACATTCTACTAATTGCTTAGCTTTCCTATTTATTTTGGTATGGCTGTGCTGGGTCTTTGTTGCTGTGCGGGCTTTCTCTAGTTGTGGCGAGCAGGGGCTACTCTTTGTTGTGATGCGCAGGCTTCTCATTGTGGTGGGTGGGTTTTCTTGTTGCAGATCACAGGCTCTAAGTGAGCAGGCTTAATAGTTGTGGCACACAGGCTTAGTTACCCCGCGGGCATGTGGAATCTTCCCAGACCAGGGATCTAACCTATGTCGGCCTGCATTGGCACATGGATTCTTAACCACTTTACTACCAGGGAATACCCACGTTTAGCCTTTTTTTTCGCCTTCTGGCTTGGGAGGTATGTAGGAAAGATGAATGGATAGGGTCAGGAAAGAGGAAGTGGCAAGTGTCCTGGCAGAAAAGCAGTGGCTGCCCTGTGGTGGTTGTCCTGGGGTTGCTGTGTGTACTTCTGAGTGGTTTTCCCAGTGCTTCTAAAATCACACTCTCTATAACTCATTTAAAGCACGCTTAGTATTGTGAGCTATTGTCAGGAGTATCCTCTTCCTTGTTACACCTCAGCACCTTCTCCATAACATTACGCCTTTCTTCACACATTTTATTTGATTCAATGTTTCAAGCACAGTGTAAATCACCATCACTAATGATCTCTCCATTTGTTTCCCTTGTCTCCATGTCAACCAGCAGAACTCTGTTCCAGTTCTCATCAGTTCACACTCAGATGATGGGGGTTCAACTGGACACTCTGTCTCTCTTCTCCTTGTTGGTGTTTAGTGGATAAGTTGTGTCTGACTCTTTGTGACCCTATGGACTATAGCCCATCAGGCTTCTATGTCCATGGAATGTCCCAGGCAAGAATACTGGAGTAGATGGCCGTTTCCTTCTCCACTCTCTGCTCCTTCAATTTGGTTCAGTTCAGTTGCTCAGTATGTCCGATTCTTTGTAACCCCATGAATCACAGCACACCAGGCCTCCCTGTCCATTACCAACTCCCGGAGTTCACTCAAACTCATGTCCATCAAGTCGGTGATGCCATCCAGCCATCTCATCTTCTGTCATCACCTTCTCCTCCTGTCCCCAATCCCTCCCAGCATCAGGGTCTTTTCCAATGAGTCAACTCTTCACATAAGGTGGCCAAAGTATTGTAGTTTCAGCTTCAACATCAATCCTTCCAAAGAATACCCAGGACTGATCTCCTTTAGGATGGACCAGTTGGATCTCCTTGAAGTCTAAGGGACTCTCAAGAGTCTTTTCCAACATCACAGTTCAAAAGCATCAATTCTTCGGTGCTCAGCTTTCTTCACAGTCCAACTTTCACATCCATTCATGACCACTGGAAAAACCATAGCCTTGATTAGATGGACCTTTGTTGGCAAAGTAATGTCTCTGCTTTTCAATATATTATCTAGATTGGTCATAACTTTTCTTCCAAGGAGTAAGTGGGCACCTGCAGAGATTTTGGAGCCCAAAAAGATAAAGTCTGACACTGTTTCCACTGTTTCCTCATCTATTTGCCATGAAGTGATGGGACCAGATGCCATGGTCTTAGTTTTCTGAATGTTGAGCTTTAAGCCAACTTTTTCACTCTCCTCTTTCATTTTCATCAAGTGGTTTTTAGTTCCTCTTCACTTTCTGCCATAAGGGTGGTGTCATCTGCATATCTGAGATGATTGACATTTATCCCGGTAATCTTGATTCCAGCTTGTGCTTCTTCCAGCCCAGCGTTTCTCATGATGTATTCTGCATATAAGTTAAAGAAGCAGAGTGACAATATACAGCCTTGACATACTCCTTTTCCTATTTGTTTGTTTGTTTGTTTTTTCAATAAGAATTTTTATTTATTACTGGTGGGAATGCAGGATGGTGCAGTTACTTTGTAAGACAGTTTGGCAAAGCTTCTTACAAAACTAAATATACTTTTACCACATGATCCAATAACCATGCTCCTTTTTCTTCCCAAATGAGTTCATGTCCACATAGAAATCCATACATATATGTCTATAGCAGCTTTACCCATAAATTGCAACACTTGGAAGCAACCAAGACTGCTGTATATACAACAAACTAATTGTACTCATACACTTTCTCACCTTCAGTAGGTGAGTGCATAAATCAACTGTGGTACATCCAAACATATTATGTGATTCTGACTATATCACATTCTGGAAAAGGCAAAACTATGGAAATAGTAAAGAGATGTATGGTTGCCCGAGATTTGGAAAAGGGAGGGAGGAGTAAATAGGTGGAGCATAAAGGATTTTTCGGGTAATAAAACTATTCTGCATGATACTGTGATCCAGTCCATTGTTCCATGTCCAGTTCTAACTGCTGCTTCCTGACCTGCATACAGGTTTCTCAAGAGGCAGGTCAGGTGGTCTGGTATTCCCATCTCTTTCAGAATTTTCCACAGTTTATTGTGATCCACACAGTCAAAGGCTTTGGCATAGTCAATAAAGCAGAAATAGATGTTTTTCTGGAACTCTCTTGCTTTTTCCACGATCCAGCGGATGTTGGCAATTTGATCTCTGGTTCCTCTGCCTTCTCTAAAACCAGCTTGAATATCAGGGAGTTCACGGTTCATGTATTGCTCAAGCCTGGCTTGGAGAATTTTGAGCATTACTTTACTAGCATGTGAGATGAGTGCAATTGTGGAGTAGTTTGAGCATTTCTTTGGCATTGCCTTTCTTTGGGATTGGAATGAAAACTGACCTTTTTCAGTCCTGTGGCCACTGCTGAGTTTTCCAAATTTGCTGGCATATTGAGTGCAGCACTTTCACGGCATCATCTTTCAGGATTTGAAACAGCTCAACTGGAATTCCATCACCTCCACTAGCTTTGTTCATAGTGATGCTTTCTAAGGCCCACGTGACTTCACATTCCAGGATATCCGGCTCTAGGTGAGTGATCACACCGTCATCATTATCTGGGTCGTGAAGCTCTTTTTCATACAGTGCTTCTGTGTATTCTTGCCACTCTTTCTAATATCTTCTGCTTCTGTTAGGTCCATACAGTTTCTGTCCTTTATCGAGCCCATCTTTGCATGAAAATTTCCCTTGGTATTGTACAGGAGACAGGGATCAAGACTATCCCCATGGAAAAGAAACGCAAAAAAGCAAAATGGCTGTCTGAGGAGGCCTTACAAATAGCTGTGAAAAGAAGAGAAGTGAAAAGCAAAGGAGATAAGGAAAGAAATAAGCATCTGAATGCAGAGTTCCAAAGAATAGCAAGGAGAGATAAGAAAGCCTTCTTCAGTGATCAATGCAAAGAAATAGAGGAAAACAACAGAATGGGAAAGACTAGAGATCTCTGCTCCTTGGACACCAGTTATTCCATGCTCCACAAGAGATTTATCTTCTTAAGTCATATGTCTTGATTTGGAAAATTCAAGGGTCCCCCATTGTCCGCTAAAAGTTCAGCTTAGCCTGGCTTTTAAGGCTCTCTAGAATCTGGCTCTAATTTTTTTCTTTTCTGGGAGTCCCTAATATATACTTAATTTTTATCATTCCCCAATTTATACCACACTTGTGGCTCTTTGCATTGCTACATAATAATGCTCTGTTCCTGGGATGCCCAATAACCTCTTCCTTGCCTGTCAGCCATTCAATTCATTTGGCAAAGAAAGAGTGTATCTTTCTCCTTCAAGGTTTGCTCTCTTCAAGGACCTGGCTTGTTTTAACCTCTTCATATCTGTTAGCTGCTGCTGTGTTTTCAGAAATATGAATGCCTTCTGCCTATATTACTGGACCATTAACTTGATACCTTATAAAGTATAACATCAGTTTTGTGAGCCCCATCCAGATTCTCACCCTCTTATATCAATTTTTATGGACAAAGGGCCCATTTATATGATCCATAAATATTTAAAAAATAACTGATCTAAATTCCACCTTTGGGGACTAGATGGTTGGAGTACAGTCCTATGCAAAAGAAAAATAATGTGCCTTTTATTGTCTGTATAACTGTGGGGGACGTACCTTAAGGTTCCAACTCCTGCGGAATCTTTCTCTCCCTGTAGTGACCCTAAGTGGAAGGAAGGCCCACCCCTCATCGTCAGGAAGACAAATCACCCTGCTCCCCCTTACCTTTGCAAACACTGTTTCATACATTTGGAATTCCCTGCTTTTCCTTTTCCCTTGATGTACTCTTTCCCAGCCTTTAATACTAATATCCAATATTATCACCCTGGGAAGCTTTGGTGGCTCAGGAGTGAAGAATCCACCTGCCAATGCAGGAAACATGGGTTCAATCCCTGGGTCAGGAAGATTCCCTGGAGAAGGAAATGGCAACCCAGTTGCCAGTATTCTTGCCTGGGAAATCCCATGGACAGAGGACCCTGGCAGGCTGTAGTCCATGGGGTTGCAAAGAGTTGGAGATGACTTAGCGATGAAACAACAATAACAATCATCACTCTACTGACCCCTTGCCAGACCTCACCCATTCATTGTCACTCTACGCTGTTTAAAATGAGAACACAAATGTAAAGGTTAGCACAGTTGCCCAGTACATGGATAACCTTACTGGTGTGTGAATTTCCATCTTTCCACATCTGTGGACCTGTGGCTTGTCTGGAGGCGGCCTTCCATGTTGCTTTCTCATTGTCAGGGAGAGGTGCAAGCTCTGAGCCTCTCTCCCTAGCTCTTCCTCCCAGGTGGAGGTATTCTGGCTTTCCCCACTCCTTTGTGTGAGAACTGCATTGCCAAGCCAAGCATGGGTGCTTACCCTCTGGTCACCCAGGATAATATATGGCCTTAATAAGATTTTGGCCAGTACCTGTGTCTGCCATGCCGGACACACATGTGGATAGCCTTTACTCCTTTGAATAAATCATTTTTATCAAACCCTCCCTCCCCCAATATCTCCTGGAATTCTTCAGTTCTTCAGTGTGAGAGGCATAATCTCTCCCACACCATTTGACTGTTACTGATTATCACTACAGGAGAAATGAGGAAACAGATAATAAATATGGAGATATTATGTGCCATGCTGTGCTTAGTTGCTCACTCTTGTCCGATTCTTATGACCCCATGGACTATAGCCCGCCAAGCTCCTCTGTCCATGGGGATTCTCCAGGAAAGATAACTGGAGTGGGTTGTCATTCCCTCCTCCGGGGATCTTCCTAACCCAGGGGGATTGAACCCAGGTCTCCTGCACTGCAGGTGGTTTCTTTACCATCTGAGGCACCAGGGAAGCCCAGCCAGGTCTGCCATTCCATTCTTTGCCTTCTTAGTATGGTACCTGGCTGAGGGAGGCAGTGTAGCACATTGATTGCTTTGAATCCCAGCTCATCCCCCTGATAACTGAAGAGGGACTTCGGTAGCCTGTGTGACCTTTTGCTCTTTTGGTTTTACCATGTGCAAATAGGGGACACTGAGTCTGCTTCTCAGGGTGGTTGTGAGCATCCCACTGGAGGACTGAGACATGTGTGCTCTTAGCCCAGGGCCTGCAGAGTCATTACAGCTCAGCTCAGCTCATTCATTGCATTTAATATCATGGCTGCTGGTCTTGCAAGAGTTATTAGCAACCATGGTAGGTACTGGAGCTGGTATAAATTTTTCTTCACAGGAGTGGTACTCCCTGAAATTCTGCTCCTTCCTTAACCATTTTTGAAGGGCAAGAACAATCTGCCTGGAGCTTTATTTGCCTTCTCAGCAAGACTTAATGAGCCAATTCCAGAAAACTCAAGTCAAGGAGAGGGGAAGCAAAGGGAAAACCAGTCTAATGAAAGGATAAATACAAGTTGGTTTCCTTAAGAAGGCCTCTAGAAGAATCTCAGATACTCATAGTTGAAGTCAAACAAACCACAGGGGAACAGCAATACAATTTCTTTATTTGACTGAAAATTATTTGGGCAAGATAAACGTTGCTAAGGATTGATGTTCTTATCAATCTGAGTGTTTGGTTCTCTACCTAGGGGCCTGATTGCTGACTCCTGTCACCCTCCTTAATGGCAGAGCAAGAGTCCAGACCTCCCCAGATATCCAAGATGAAATGATAAATTCTTTTGAGTGAATAAATAAATGAGTGAGTGAATGAACGCAGCATACATGAAATAAGAAAGACGAGGCCCCTATGGCAGCCAGAACTGTCTAGATACAGTAATCCCAAATCCAAACCTCCAGCATTTCTTGGGAAGGACAATATATATGTAAATAGAGTCATCACATTGAGAATGTCAGGCCTCAGAGGGTTCATCTGGCACTTACAAAGGCCACTTCACATTTCGCCATGAAATTCCAAAACTTGACAGCTTTCTTAACACAGTAATGGTGAGGAATAAAAACTTCAAAAATGATGCTATTTGAAAAGTAAACTGTTTACTGTTCCGAGGGATAATTCTGAACTTAACTATTTGGCAGGCATCAAAATATAACCCAAGGACACAGCAGTGATTTAAAATGTAAATAGATCTTTGGGCATGCAGATAAGGGACCAGCCAACTTCACCTAAGCCTAGCTCAGTAGAACCTTAGCCCTTGCAGGGACAGGAAGGGGGTTCATGAGCTCATCTGGGTACTGCTTGGACTGAATCTTTTTGGTATTGTCTGTGGCTCAGCTGGTAAAAATTCCGCCTGCAATGCGGGAGACTTGGGTTTGATCTCTGGGTTGGGAAGATCCCCTGGAGAAGGGAAAGGCTACTCACTCCAGTATTCTGGCCTGGAGAATTCCATGGACTGTATAGTCCATGGAGTCACAAAGAGTTGGACAAGAATGAGCCACTTTCACTTTCATCTTTTTTTAATTGGATGATAATTGCTTTATAATGTTGTGTTGGTTTCTGCCATACAATGATGTGAATCAGCCATAAGTGTGTGTATGTATATATACACACACACACACATGCCTGGCCTCTTCTCACCCCTCCCCCATTCCACCCCTCCAGGCTGAGCTCCCTTTGCTATACAGCAGCTTTTCACTAGCTATCTGTTCTGCACGTGATAGTGTATACATGTCAGCACTACTGTCTCATTTCTTCCCATCCTTTTGGCTCAGCTGGTAAAAAGTCCACCTGCAATGCGGGAGTCTTGGGTTTGATCTCTGGGTTGGGAAGATCCCCTGGAGAAGGGAAAGGCTACTCACTCCAGTATTCTGGCCTGGAGAATTCCATGGACTGTATAGTCCATGGAGTCACAAAGAGTTGGACAAGAATGAGCCACTTTCACTTTCATCTTTTTTTAATTGGATGATAATTGCTTTATAATGTTGTGTTGGTTTCTGCCATACAATGATGTGAATCAGCCATAAGTGTGTGCATGTATATATATACACACACACACATGCCTGACCTTTTGAGCCTCTTCCCACCCCTCCCCCATTCCACCCCTCCAGGCTGAGCTCCCTTTGCTATACAGCAGCTTTCCACTAGCTATCTGTTCTGCACGTGATAGTGTATATATGTCAGCGCTACTGTCTCATTTCTTCCCATCCTTTCTTTCCCCTACTGTGTCCACAAGTCCATTCCCTATATCTGTGTCTCTACTTCTACCTGTTTTACAGGGTAAAGAAAGTTAAAGAGGAAAAAGATGTATATCAATGCATATATATGGAATATAGAAAAATGGCAATAATGGGCTTGTCTTTACCTAAATTTGCAGGTTGAGGCTCCACCTCCACCCCTGTCTCCCAGGGATATAAAGGAAGCACTACAAATGAAAACCCTGATACATTTTTATGAAGGAAGTGTGCACTAAATGAAACTCGGTTAATAAGCAAATCAGATGTTCTTTAAGAAATAATATGTGACCTCCAGGAGTAAAAGTGTGTGAACCACACTGTCCTTTGTGCCCACTGTGTGTCCTCATCTTGAGTATTAACTACGCCTAGATCTTGAAATGTACATATGTGCCCCTATGAACACACTGACGTCTAGAGCTCTATGCCTTCAAAGCATATTCGGTTCAATAAACCTTGCATGTTCCTGTTTAATTTCATAAGATGGAGACCACTAGTCAAGAATCCATGATATACAGTGGTCAACACAATCCTCACAGGCCTATTAGCCCCTTCTTAGCTGTGGGCATCTGGTGCCCCAGGGCCTGGCAGTGTGAACTGGGGTTGGTGCCAGGGCCTGTGGAGCCAGTGCTGTTCACAGTTTCCAAGATATGAGCTGGCAGACGTTGCCTGGTGTGGGGGTAGGACTAGATGACCTCTAAATTCCCTTCTAATCTTAAGACCCTGCCACAGCCTTAGAAGCCATGACACTAATACTCTGCAATATTAAACTCTCATCCTTAGCCATAATTCTAAAGCCTATTTATAGGTCTCTTCTACTTGTTTTAGAAGACCAGTCCAAAATAGATGGTATACAGATAGAAATGTGATCCATCAGTTTTGTTCTTTTTTTTAATTGCACCAGAGTATTAATGTAATTATGTGAAAGCACATGATCAGATATAAAGCTCTTCATACACAAAAAGTCATACATATTTCTTGACTTCAGCCAAAACACTCAGAGGCTCCAGGCAGGAATAAGCCAAGCTTCATTTTTAGAGGAATATTGAAGCCAATAAAGCAAACCAAGGAACCTGCCTATGGATATAAAATCTGGGGCACAATTCAGTTCAATTCAAGAAGTGTATATTGAGTATGTACTAAGTGTTGGGCATTGTGCCAGGTTTCTCTTTCATACAAAAGGGGCTTGTTTGCTTTTAGGGGTTGATATGACACAGATGGTTTTTGTAGAGGTGGTGAGAGGTAGATCAGAGCAAGAGCACAAATAAGCAGTTTTGCATTTAATAATCATAGTTATGAAAGCAACACAAAAGCTACCATTTACTGAGGGCTGATCATATGCCAGGGCTTATGCCACACGAAACATTATATGTGTATATGAATGTTTGTATATATATATAATTCCCAATCTTTACAACTTAACAAAGGTAGCTATCTTTCTTTCTGTTTTATGTATGAGAAACCAAGTCACAGACAGGTTAAATCACTTGACCAAAGTCACTCAGTTCTTAAGGGCTGAGCCAGATTTTGAAAATATAATAGTCTGACTTCAAAGCCAGCAGGCTGTACATTGCCACCTACATTAGTCTACATTTTACCACCTGCCATAATGGCCATTAGTACTAGGCAGAAGGGAGGAGTGAGGGGCCTGTGGCACTCGGTAAGAGTGCTCAGCCCCTCCCTGCAGGCCTGCCCACACCACCTAAGCTAGGCACCTCTAATTATTAGTTCTCTATACAGGCCAGATGGGTGATCCAGACAAGAGGCATAGAAACAGCTTTTGAAGCTGGCTTTGAGCTATGTTCACTACTCCAAGTAGTCAATTTAGGTCAAGTATTTCCCAGCCACCTTCCTATAGCCTTTCTTTCTTCTAAATCCATTTGACTACAGATGCCACCTATCTGACCTCCAGTCCATCAGCAGCTCTGACTGTGGCCCGTCTACCCTGCAACCTGGTTCATGGTCAGAGGGCAAAGCTTGCCTGGAAGTAAGACTTTGAAATGGCACTTGGCTGAGTCACATGCTCTCAGCTCCCTAGTCCTTCTCCTCTCGTTGGAACCGCCCAAGGGGAAGCTCAGATGAAAACAGCAGGTTTCTCCCCATCAGTAAAGATACATCCTTGCCCCCTGTGATGGGTTTGGCTGGTCTGGCAGCCACAGGCAAGCTGTGTTTTATTTGTGAACATCCTTCTTGTTTCAGCAGATAATGGACTCTAGTTAGGAAACAACACAGTAAACACAACATAAACACTGGGATGTTCAGCTGGAATGAGTCTGCATATAAATAACAGTGCTGGGAGCTAGGGAGGTAATAAGTCAGGAACACAATGGAGAAAGGTTATTAAAAGAAGAGCTTGTAAAAATCTGTGACAAGGCTGAAAGCTTGGAGCATTTCTTGATTACAGAAGGACCAAAGGTGGCAGCCTATCTCATCTGTGCTCTCACTAACAGTTCCTGGCATCTTACTTAAAATCCTGCTATTACTCACTTTGTTCAATTGTAAAGTTGTGATTTTATACACTTAAAAAAGTTCTAGGGCTGTTGTGAAGAGGTATGCATGAAAGCATTATGAAAAAAAGTTACTATTGCTATACAAATGGAAGGTTATATGATTCTTAATTTTGGAAAGTGGCTGAAATTACTGTCTTATACATCTAAGCCTTCTTATTGGTTTATTATCAAACAAAGCTATCTTTTGTAACAGAAATCTCCCAGGGACCTATGAGGCATAAGAGGAATCAAAGGTATTTTCTTCTGTGTTATAGTCAAAACAGAAAGATTCTTTTTGTTGCTTCATATTAGTCAGCATATGGTTGGCTATGATGCGATAACAAAGAAACCCAGCAATCCCACTGGCTGAATAACAGTAGCAGAAAAGAGGATGTTCATATCATTCTGAGGCAAGGCCTATTGTGTCTTGGGCTTTTCTCCTGTGTTTGTATTCCACACAGTGAGTTCTGAGTCCTGGGGGGCTTCTGTGACTTCTTGCATTGCCGTAGTAGGAGAAGAAAGGGCTGGATCCCATGATGAAATGTTTTTAATAGTGAGACCACCAAAAGGTTTATCACTTCTGCTCTCTTCCATTATTCAGAACCCATTTCATGGCCTTTATCCAATGGCAAGGGAGGCTGTGACCTGTGGAGGAGTCCATAGATGTCTTGGTGAGTCTGTGTCTGTCTCTCCTTTATAAAGTTAGTAGCAACTAATGAATACACAGGGGATCCTTGTAGTCAGGCAAGAGAGTAGACTACTGTGATGCTGCTCCAATGACCTGTAAGCCTGTGGCCGGGATTATGAACTTGCATAGCTGGGGGCAGAATGGGATTCCCCAAGGAACTTAGCAACCAGCTGTAGACCTGTGTGGGTCCACTATGATTTCAATTCTGAAAAGTGATGCATCTGCTCCCTATTTATTCTGGGTAACACTTAAGTAATTTAACCATAGTTCCAGGCTAATTGCTGCCATACTATCTTGGTAGCATGATATAGTTGGGACAGCATTACCTTTTAGCCTTCTAATGCTGAGGCTAATAGCTTTGGTCAGGCATTTTGCTATTGATTAAAATAGCACTGTATTAAAATCCTTGAGTCACTGTGTGAATAGAAAAACTTGAATGCAATCATATATATCTTATAACCTAACATCTGGCCTTTTCAGAGTTTGAATTCATCATCAATTACTGACATTAGTTACTACCTTCAAACTTTCTCAATTTTAAAGTGATTCAGGGACTTCCCTGGTGATCCAGTGGCTTGGACTCTGTGTTCCCAGTGCAAGGGACCCGGGTTTGTTCCCTCGTTAGGGAACTGGATCCTATATTGCTGCAACTAAAGATTCCTCTATCCTACCCACCGCAATGAAGTTGAAAAGACATGGCACAGCCAAATAAATAAATATAAAAAAACTAGAGTAATTCAATGGTAACTTTTAGAGTTCCAGAAGATATCCCAGCATTGAGATTATTGAGATTTTTATTGTTGTTGTTCAGTTGCTAAATTGTGTCCAACTCTTCTCAATCCCAAGAACTGCAGCACATCAGGCTCCCCTGTCCTTTACTATCTCCTGGGGTGTGCACAGATTCATGTCCATTGAGTTGGTGATGCTTTCTAACATTTAAGTTAATTAAACAAGGAGATCATTAGACCAATATTGCTCTAAAGTCATGGTGACCTATGTAAGCAAACCCAAATCTAACCTTAGGTCAGCATGACTTCAAAGTTGCAGAATTGAACCCTAAGGGCAACCAATTGCAAACATCCAACTAGAATTTAAACTCAAGCCAATCAATGATTTCTTTACTTTGCTTCCGTCTTTACTTCATAAAAATCTATGCTTTAGCTGGAGAACTTCTGGTTTGGCATTACTTGACTGAAACCAACTTTTGCTCGAAAACATTTTAATATGCCTTGTTTTATACTTTAACAGATTCCAAGGTTATATTTTGTGACTTTGAGGCTTTAGTAGAATGGAATCTATAGGAAGCAATTGTTACCTTAAAATACACTCTGTGTTTAACTTAATTTTAAGTATCTCTTCCAGATGGACAGCCAACTGTTTTCATCAGTGTTTGGAACTTCCCAGCAGTTAAATGCTGGTGTGTAAAGGTTACCTTTTCATTTTATCTTCAACAATGCAGTCTGTTCTTAGACTGAGTCCATTCTCTCTGTTTGTGAGCCTGATGATTTGAATTCACCAATCCTAAACTCCATCTGTTTGTTGCCTGAAAACAGTTGAACAGATTTCAATAAATTTAGAAATTGTAAATAAATAGTTGAATAAGCCTGAAAGATGGGTAAGATTTAAGCATTGAGGATAGTCAGCCATGACATTTGTGACTTTGAGATGTGTCCTCATCCACACATCAGATAGGAATTTCCTACTTTCCCACACTCCAAGTTATGACATCATTTCCTTCCATGCTTTGCAGAATAAATTCAGATTACATTTTAACTGCCATATTTGTCCCCTCTGATTTCCCTTTTTTTGCAATTGCTATTGCTATTGCTAAGTCACTTCAGTCGTGTCCGACTCTGTGTGACCCCATAGACGGCAGCCCACCAGGCTCCCCCATCCCTGGGATTCTACAGGCAAGAACACTGGAGTGGATTGCCATTTCCTTCTCCAATGCATGAAAGCGAATGTGAAAGTGAAGTCGCTCAGTCAGGTCTGACTTAGCGACCCCATGGACTGAAGCCTACCAGGCTCCTCCATCCATGGGATTTTCCAGGCAAGAGTACTGGAGTGGGGTGCCATTGCCTTCTCCACTGATTTCCCTAGGTTTCTGAAATTAGTCATCTGTACATTCCTTTTGCATTTCCATAAATTTTCCTATAGAAGAAACAAACAAGAGAAAAATGATAACACAATATATAAAACATTTACATATTATCTTATTCCTAAGGAATTTGCATATATTCTAACTGTGGAAATTTTGGTGCTTTAAAGGCTATTGAAGCCCCAGGAATTCTGTGGAACACATGCTGATAAAAAATAAAAAGGAATATATGACAAAAACTTCATGTACAAGAGCTACCTTTTTTCCCTAGCCATTATTTACTGAAAGTATATTATATTTCAAGCCTTGCTAAGCATTTTCCATATGGTATTCTATTAATATTTACAAAGAATTTGTGAGTTATATTTTCTGTCCTCATTTAACAGATAAGAAAAGCAAGTCTGAAAAAGGTTAAGTACTTTGCCAAAATCACAAGGCTGGTAAGTAGAAAAGCTGGGTCTCAAACACAAGCCTCTCTATTCTCATCTTTTGATTTCTTCTGTTTGTTTTTTATTGGAGGGGTTGGGTGGTGCCAGTGAAAGAACTTCAAGTTCTTTGTTGCTTCCAGAAAGTCTGTGTTGATTAGGTAAAAGAATAAGCTCAAGCTTTTGTTTCATAGATGTCTTTGATATTTCTATTTCAGATGATTCTTTTAAAGGGATGGCTAGGGCACACACACTAACTTCGTTCTATACACACAGTACTCAGAGATGGATACAGGCATCTGAACATGATTAGAATCCTTTTATCTCTGTATTTCTACCATGAAATAGAAATTTAAAACGTGTTTCGGGTCTTGTTTGGTTTTGTATTGTGAAACCTTCTAGACCTTTCACTGATTTACCTTCCTAAAAAGTTAAATAAACTTTATTGAGATGTAATTGACATACATTTAAATGAACCCATTAAAACTGTACAATTCATAGAGTTTGGGTCAATATGCATACCCATGTAACCACAAAAACAGTTGTTGTTGTTCAGTTGCTCTGTTGTGTCTAACTCTCTGCAATCCCATGGACTGCAGCTCATCAGGCTTCCTTGTCCATCACCAGCTCTTGGAGCTTGCTCAGACTCATGTCCATCGAGTCGGTGATGCCATCCAACCATCTCATCCTCTGCTGTCCCCATCTCCTCCCACCTTCAGTCTTTCCCAGAATCAGGGTCTTTTCCAATGAGTCAGTTCTTCACATCAGGTGGCCTAAGTATTGGCGTTTCATCTTCAGCATCAGTCCTTCCAATGAATATTCAGGACTGATTTCCTTTAAGATTGCTGGTTGGACCTCCTTGCAGTCCAAGGGACTCAAGAGTTTTATCCAACACCACAGTTCAAAAGCATGGTTTTTCAGAGCTCAGCCTTCTTCATGGTCCAATTCTCACATCCATACATGACTAATGGAAAAACCATAGTCTGGACTATACATACCTTTGTCAGCAAAGTAATGTCTCTGCCTTTTAATGTACTGTCTAGGTTTGTCATAGCTTTTCTTTCAAGGAGCAAGTCTTTTCATTTTATGGCTGCAGTCACCATCTGCAGTGATTTTGGAGCCCCCCAAAATAATGTCTCTCATTGTTTTCATTGTTTCCCCATCTATTTGCCATGAAGCATTGGGACCAGATGACATGATCTTCGTTTTTGAACGTTGAGTTTTAAGCCAGCTTTTTCACTCTCTTCTTTCACTTTCATCAAGAATCTCTTTAGTTCTTCTTGGTTTCAGCCATAAGGGTGGTGTTATCTGCATATCTGAGGTTATTGATATTTCTCCAATCTTAATTCCAGCTTGTGCTTCATTCAACCCGGCATTTCACATGATGTACTCTGCATATAAGTTAAATAAACAGGGTAACAATATACAGCTTTGACATACTCCTTTCCCAATCTGGAACAAAGATAGAAATTTCCATTATTCCAGAAAGTTCCTTCCAATCTGTATATAGTCCATCCCTATAACTGCATATTTAACTCATGACAAGTCATCTTCCTTATGTGATTGTAGAGTAGATTTGCATGTTAAGAAATTTATATAATGGAATCATACTATACTCTTTGTGCTCCTTTTTTTCCTTCTCAGAATAATATTTTTGAGACTCTACCTTTTAAAAATTGAAGTATAGTTGATTTTCGATATTATATTAGTTTCAGGTGTGCAGCATAGTGATTCAGTATTTTTGCATTTTATACTCCATTATAAGTTATTACAAGATAATGGCTATAATTCCCCATGCTATACAGTAAACTCTTGTTGATTATCTATTATATACATGGTAGTTTGTATTATATCTTTTAATTCCACACCCTAATTTATTCCTCTCGCTTTCTCTCGCCCCTTTGGTAATCACAGGTTTGTTGTCTATATCTTTGTCTACTTCTGTTTTGCATGCATTCACTTGTATTTGTATTTTTTTTTATATTCCACATATAAGTGATAACATACAGTATTTGTCTGTCCCTGTCTGATTTATTTCATTAAGCAGAATATTCTCTAGGTCCTTCTATGTTGCTACAATTGGCAGCATTCTATTCTTTTTATGGCTGAGTAACATTCCTATCTATCTGTTGAATATATATATATAATGTATATATATAATATCTTCTTTATCCATTCATCAAGGCACACCTTTTTTGATGCATGTGTCCATCATACATGGTTCTTTTTATAGGAGGGTGCTATATATTGTATATGCACAAACACAATTTATCTATTCTCCTGTTGGTAGATATTGAGGTGGATTTTTTTCTGGGGCTATTATGAATATTTTGAATATATATTTTTGTTATAGGTGCTTTTATTTCTCTGGAGTAAATATTTCAAAGTAGGATTGCTGGTTAATATGATAAAGGTATGTCTAACTTATAGGAAACTAATCAACTATTTGCCAAAGTGGCATATTCTTAACAGCATCTCTCATACACTCCTGAGTGGAGCTCCAGTTTCTCACTAATCTGACCAACTTTTAGTTTTGCCAGTTTTTTTTTTTTTTTAACTGGCATTCCAGTTTTTTGGCCATCCCAGCACGTGCAACCATTTTTGTTTGCATTTCCTGATGATATTTATTGGAGTATGTTTTCAGGAGCTTATATAACTTTTTTGATGTTTCATTTTAAATATTTTATCCACTTGGAAAACTGGACTGTGTCTTAGCATGTGTGCTAAGGCTTCCCTGGTGGCTCAGATGGTAAAAAAACCTGCCTGCAATACAGGAGACCCGTTTGATCCCTAGGTCAGGAAGATCCCCTGGAAAAGTGAGTGGCAATCCACTCCAGCACTCTTGCCTGGAGAATCCCATGGACAGAGGAGCCTGCTGGGCTGTAGTCCTAGGTTCACACTGAGTCGGACACGACTGAGTGACTAGCTTTCACTTTCACTTTTCCTGTGTGCTAAGTTGCTTCAGTCATGTCCAACTGATCCTCATGGTCTGTAGCCCACCAGGCTCCTCTGTCCAAGGGATTCTCCAAGCAAGAATACTGGATGGGTTTCCTTGACCCCCTCCAGGGTTGTGTCTTCATACTGTTGAGTTGTAGGAGTTACAGTGTACATTCTACATGCAAGTCATTTTTCAGATGTATGTGTTGCAAATATATTAGTGTAGACTATCATCTTGACAGGCTACAGTCCATGGGGCCACAAAGAGCTGGACATGACTGAGTGACTGAGCACACGTGCATGATGGGTACCGCAGTGTGTGTCTGCCATCTGCTATTTTGCTTCTCTCCAGGACTGAACAGGGTGCTTCTGACCATATCACATGTCTGTAATCCCTCTAAACCGTTCGAAGGGCTTTCATATCCATTGTCTTAATATGTCTCCAAATCAATCTGTGAGTGGTGCAGGGCAGGTCATTTTAACCTTGATAGATCTTGTGAGGCCAAACACAGATCAAGAGAAAGAAAACAGAAAGGTACAGTTTTGTTGTTCCCACAGTTCCCCGGGGAAAACGCAGCATGCCGTGCAGGCCACTAGGGGCAGCATCAGGGTTGATAATGAAGCAAAGGGAAGAACACTGGGTAAACACCTTCACTGGGGTTTCTGCAGGAAGGAAAGAGCAAGGCAGGGCCAACAGACTCAGAACTGGCTAACTTGGATAATCTTAGTAGACTCTGTGCCATAAGGGCTGTCAAGAATTCTGTTACTTGGCCCTAGGATGATTAAGATGGGTTTATAGAGGCCTGAAGTATGAGGGTTTGATAAGGGAGGTAGTTGGCAGTGTAGACTTACTTGGCTACTCAAGAAGGGGAACTGACTGGCCTCTAGTCAGGTGCTCAAAATTGGGTCAAGAAAGTGCTTAAAAGCTAATTTACAGAGGTATTATTTATCGTCCCCATTTTACTTTAGGAAACGGGTCACATTAGGGTTAGATCATTTACCCAAGCTCATCTAATTATTTCCTAGAGGGCCCCTAGGGTTAGAACACAAAAATCTGATTTGCTGATGGATATGTTCCCAGTGCATTACCTTACATATAAGAGAGCTTTAATAAATTCTCCATGAATCACACTGCCCAATCTGAAGCCCGAGTTCCCCACTCTGTGGCCTCATTTAGACGTGTGGCCCTTGCTCTTGTCATACAAGACCATGATGTGTTGGTGTGCTGGGGAGGGCACTGGTCTCAAGAAGTGCCTTCTTACTCCAGTTTTCAATGAAGGCAGTCTTTCCATTTGCCTTCGTCACAGGGATTATAGACATGTAGTATGGTTTGAAGAGGAAGCAATAAGAAAAAGATAGCAGATATGAAGGTCAGGGGGGCAGCTTTCCAGAGAATGACAATAATTAGTGAATTAAGCTTTTCCCAAACTAGATTTCCCTAGCACAAGGGTTAGCCTAAAATTTCAATGCCATTGTTTCATAGGCTGCATGCATAGAACCATCACATTTAATGATTCTCTGACAGCCTCTAAACTAAATGGTGCTTCTCCCAGCCCCATTTTCCAAGCAGTGCTGTTCAAGGCAAGCCTGCTGACTGCTGAATCCAGCTTTCTGGGAAACAGCAAATTACCAGAAGTTGGCATGCAGTGATATTTAGACCATATGAATACCAAGACCTATTTGCAAACGCTATAGAAAACCTAAATTGAGTTAATTTCAATTTCTTGAGTTGAAACACTGAATTAAAAAACAATTTAAATGTCTCCCTCTTTTAGAAAAAATCAATGCTTTAAAATTAATTTCATTTTTGAAATGTACTGTTAACTCAATAAAGCCTTTTGGGCTTTTTAAGCTAATTGTCTTTGAACTCATTTTAAATTCAAAGTCTTTATAATTTTGATAATATTTTAAACGCTATCCTTGTTGTAGCAGTTCATACTATAAAGGTAGAAGGATACAGAAAAAAACTAATGAGGCCCTTGTGTAAGAATGAGACCATTTTTTTTTCCAGAGAAAATTTATTTGTGAAAGAACAAACATGTTACTAATTTAACAGGGGGCTATTCATTAATGATGCACTTATTTTTTAACCTTCTGTATTACTTTAGTAGAACAGTAGGAGTTATCCCATTTTGTTTAATGAAACCATATGTGTGTATGTGTCTATAGGTATATATGTACAAAGTAAAAATTTCTAAATTCATAGAAAAAAATCCAAAGACTCTACACTAGAATGTTATCTGTAGGGAATAGACAACATGAGTATTTTGCTGTAATTTTTGTACTTTTATTATCTTAACTTGATTATTGCTAGCAAGTCGTTGAAATTTTTATAACTGACAGAACAAGCAATCTAAAACATATTTTAAGCTCCAAATCAAACACGCTCTGAATATGGTCAGTTCATTTTGGTCATGTGGGAATAACATTTAAGACTCTTCTTAACAGTTTGGTCATATATGATGAGCAATTTTCCTTGCCATGTGTCTTCCACAGCAACAATATTTTAAATAGTTTCATAATATCCCACTTTATAAATATATAATCAGTCACTGTCAAGTTTCAGATTCATTGGGAATAATACAAACATGAGGTTGAAAAGTAAATGGATTCTCTTCTCACTTTCTGCTTCTCTAAATGAACACATTTTTTAAAAGTTTAATGGTGCATTTTTCTAGACGTTTTAGTATTTACATAGTCTTCCCTGGTGGCTCAGATGGTAATGCGTCTGCCTGCAATGTGGGAGACCCAGGTTCGATCCCTGGGTTGGGAAGATCTCCTGGAGAAGGAAACGGCAACCCACTCCAGTACTCTTGCCTGGAGAATCCCATGGGCAGAGGAGCCTGGTTGGCTACAGTCCATGGGGTCGCAGAGCGGACACGACTGAGCGACTTCACTTTCACTTTCACATATTCAAACAGTACAAGAGAGTATCCAATCAGTTCAGTTCAGTTCAGTCACTTAGTTGTGTCCAGCTCTTTATGACCCCATGGACTGCAGCACGCCAGGCTTCCCTGTCATTACCAACTCCTGGAGCCTACTCAAGCTTATGTCCATTAAGTCAGTGATGCCATCCAACCATCTCATCCTCTGTTGTCCCCTTCTCCTCCTGCCTTCAATCTTTCCCAGCATCAGGGTCTTTTCCAATAAGTCAATTCTTCTCATCAAATGGCCAAAGTATTGAAGTTTCAGATTTAGTATCAGTCCTTCCAATGAATATTCAGGACTGATTTCCTTTAGGATTGACTGGTTGGCTCTCCTTGCAGTCCAAGGGAATCTCAAGAGTCTTCTCTAACAAACACCACAGTTCAAAAGCATCAATTCTTCAGCACTCAGCTTTCTTTATAGTCCAACTCTCACATCCATACATGACTACTGGAAAAACCATAGCTTTGACTAGACAGACCTTTGTTGGCAAAGTAATGTCTCTGCTTTTTAATATGTTGTTTAGTTTGGTCATAGCTTTTCTTCCAAGGAGCAAGCATCTTTTAATTTCATGGCTGCAGTCAACAACTACAGTGATTTTGGAGCCCCCCAAATTAAAGTCTCTCCCTGTTTCCATTGTTCTCCATCTATTTGCCATGACATGATGGAACTGGGTGCCATGATCTTAATTTTCTGAATGTTGAGTTTAAAGCCAACTTTTCCACTCTCCTCCTTCACTTTCATCAGTTCAGTTCAGTCGTGCAGTCGTGTCCGACTCTTTGCGACCCCATGAATCGCAGTACGCCAGGCCTCCCTGTCCATCACCAACTCCCGGAGTTCACCCAGACTCACGTCCATTGAGTCCATGATGCCATCCAGCCATCTCATCCTCGGTCGTCCCCTTCTCCTCCTGCCCCCAATCCCTCCCAGCATCAGGGTCTTTTCCAATGAGTCAACTCTTCGCATAAGGTGGCCAAAGTACTTGGAGCTTCAGTTTCAGCATCATTCCTTCCAAAGAAATCCCAGGGTTGATCTCCCTCAGAATCGACTGGTTGGATTTCCTTGCAGTCCAAGGGACTCTCAAGAGTCTTCTCCAACACCACAGTTCAAAAGCACAATTCTTCGGCGCTCAGCCTTCCTCACAGTCCAACTCTCACATCCATACATGACCACAGGAAAAACCATAGCCTTGACTAGACGGACCTTAGTCGGCAAAGTAATGTCTCTGCTTTTGAATATACTATCTAGGTTGGTCATAATTTTTCTTCCAAGGAGTAAGCGTCTTTTAATTTCATGGCTGCAGTCACCATCTGCAGTGATTTTGGAGCCCAAAAAAACAAAGTCTGACACTGTTTCTACTGTTTCCCCATCTATTTCCCATGAAGTGATGGGGCCAGATGCCATGATTTTCGTTTTCTGAATGTTGAGCTTTAAGCCAACTTTTTCACTCTCCTCTCTCACTTTCACTTTCATCAAGAGGCTCTTTATTCTTCACTTTCTGCAAAGTATCCAATGGAATATACAATGGAAAGAAACAGTTCTTTCCCTGTCCCACACCTTCTTTTAACTGTTTCATTTTTAATATTTCTAATAGTATTAATAATTTAGGTATGATTTATCAACTTAAAATACCATTTGTTGATTTGCTTAGTATATGATGTATTTCTGTCACACAACTTCCTTTTCCCTTCAATCTTCAATTACCTTATTTTAGTTTTGTCTATTGGTTTATTTTCTTTTGAATCTATATTAAATGTCTGTTTCTTTTTTAAAATAAAGTTTTTATTTTAATCGGTGGCTAATATTTGTGGTGGTTTTTGCCATACGTTGACATGAATCAGCCACAGGTATACATGTGTCCTCCATCCCAAATCCCTCTCTCACCTCCCATCCCCTCCCCCATCTGTCTGGGTTGTCCCGGTACACCGGCTTTGAGTGCCCTGTTTCATGCATTGAACCTGGACTGCATCTATTTCACATATGGTAATATACATGTTTCAATGCTATTTTCTCAAATCATCCCACCCTTGCCTTCTCCCACAGAGTCCACAAGTGTGTTCTTTATATCTATGTCTCTTTTGCTGTCTCGCGTATAAGGTTGTCGTTACCATAAATATCTGCTTCTTGACCCATCTACTGCAATTACATTGTTTTGCTCCTTGAGGGCTAAGGGTGACCAAGGGTTAGGAACCTAGGTTCCATATGTTTTGCGTGGCATTTGTACACATGTACCAGGATTCTCGCTCATTCCATGGCTCAGCTCTTCCTTTTAGAGCAGCCATAGACCCTAGTGTCACTGAAAGCAGACTCTACGTTCTTACTGGTAGAAAACCCACAGAAAAGGAAAAGCAGAAGAAATGTGTAGCCAGGGCTCCTGAACTGTCTCCTTCCACTGTCTTGAATTCATTTAGGACCCAGATTTGCATGTATGGGCACAAGGCCCATAGAGGCTTTAAGATGGTGACTAAAGAAAGTATTTATCCTCTTCTTTAGATGTGCTCAAGAGCAAGACAGAGGATGAGGTCAGATCTGTCTCAGATGCACTTCAATATTTCCCCAATTAATAACTGTCTTCCAAAGGGTAAGGTCACCAAGCAAAGGGCTGGGACTTGCTAGAAGTGGTTTTTCAGAGAAGCATTATTTCAATGGCTTGATCTGTCAGCCTGGGATCATACAGAGGTTGACAGATTTTATTCAGATAGAATGAGTTTCCTATACTCCTACTAGTTCCGGGCAGAAAGGCAGGAGGATTTGGGGAAACAGCGACTGTTGTGATGGAGAAGCTGCTGTCCTCTTCACCCTCACAGAAGTAATCCTCATATCTGCACAGCACTTCTCGAATCTTCCTCAAATCCATCCTCAGGTGGATGACACAGGAAGTTCACATTAGTCAGACCTAACCCACCTATTGCTGGAAGGGGGACCCCTTCCAGGACCCGAGAGTGGGTTCTTGTCTAACACTCAGAAATGAATTGTCTGAGGAGACACAGAAGCTGACAAAACAAGAGATTTAATTGCAAAGGGTGCCTGAGCAGACACCGGTAGGGTAAAGGAACCCAGGAGAACTGCTCTGCCACGTGACTCGCAGTCTCAGGTTTTATGATGACATGATTAGTTGCCGGGTTGTCTTTGGCCAATCACTCTGATGCAGAGTCCTTCTGGTGGCATACACATTGCTCAGCCAAGATGGATGCCAGCAAGAAGAATTCTGAGAGGTGGTTGGACATGTGGTGTCTCCTTTTTTACTTTTCCCAAAATCTTCTGGTTGGTGGTGGCTTATTAGTTCTGTGTGCCTTACCAGGACCTCCTGTTGTAAAACAACTCATGCAAGTGGTTACTATGGTGCCTGGCCAGGGTGGGCGGTTTCAGTCAGTGTGCTTCCCCTGACTCACCCACTCTTCAGCCAGTACAAGCGAGGTCTGCTTCACTTAACACTGCTTTTTTAATCAGCAAGGGTTTCTCCCACCTTGTTTTTTTTTTTTTTTTTTAACCATATTCCACTTCCGCCTCCTTCTTATAAGACTGCAGTTAATTCTCACTTTTGGCTCCACTTCTGCTTTTAGGCAAAATCCTTGATTTTTGTGATTATATTTCCTCTCTCTAACAGTTGTTTTACCATCTAATTGCCTGTCTCTTCTTTTTTTGAAATGGCTCATCTTTATCCAGTCTTTGCAAGGCATTCTACTTGGTATACATTAAAAAACTCTCTCTTTTCATGTTTGTCTTCCGTTGGTTTATGTGACATTTAATTAAACTACATCATTACAAGAGCATACATTCAGGCATGAATGGTTGGGACACAATCACAGCTGACGTGGCTGTACATCCCACTTGATTGTTGGAAGTGACAGTGTTAATCTATATCAGAAATTAGCCAACTAGCAGAGAGCTTCAGCATGCTGTGTCATCAGTCAATATGATTCACCAAAGACATGGAGGGGATTTATTAAACAGTTGGTTAATGGAGAACAGCTCAGAGAGCTTGCACTTCCATGAATTCTACAAAGATGAGTCATCAGAACTCTGCATCACAGAGGTCCTCTGCTTGCATCCCGAGGACCCGAGTCTTAACTAGCCTGTGTGTGGCTAGCACCTCTGCAGATCCATTTTGGATGTGGGAAGCTGGCAGGTTGTGGGGATGGTTCAGACTACCCTGAAATTGTCTTCCAAATTTCAGAGTTAATACCAGTATCACTAAACTGTGAACTGAGCATAGCTCCAATGATATCTGTTGTGGTGGGTTTACTAATGCCTTCCGCTCCCCTATAAATGTCCAAATCCTAATCCTTAGAACTTGTGAATATATTAGGTTACAAAGGGAAGTTAAGGTTGCAGATGAAATTAATGTTGCTCATCACTATATCTTAAAAATAATAGGAAGATTATCCTGGTGGGCCTGATGCAACCAGAAGTGTCCTTAAAAATGGGAGAGAGTGAGTTGAAAGGAATTGTGAACCCGGAGAAGCTCAGAATATTTCAGTCAGAAGGATTCAACCTGCCATTGTCAGCTCTGAGTATGGAAAGGACCATAAGTGAAGAACTCAAGAAGCTGGAAAAGGCAAGAAAAAGGAATTCTCCCTATAAAGAAATGCAGTCCTGCCTACACCTTGATTTTAGCCTTGAGAGACAAGCCTCAGACTTCTAACCTCCAGACTGTAAGATAATAAGTGTGTGGTTCTTTTCAAGTTTTTTTTTTTTTTGGGGATGTGGATCCTTTTTAAAGTCTTTATTGAATTTATTACAATATTGCCTCTGTTTTATATTTTGGATTTTTGGCCGTGAGGCATGTGTGATCTTCCTGACCAGGGATTGAACCCACGCTCCCTGCCTTGGAAGGTGAACTCTTAACCACTGGATCACCAGGGAAGTCCCTGGTTTGCCTTTTTTTTTTTCTAAGCCGCTACATTTATCATTCTTTGTTACAGCAGCATAGGTGATTGGTATATCTGTCTTCTTACCTCTGTGACATCTTTCCCTTTCCTAATAAAGGAAATTACGTTTACAGAATTTGTTTAATGTAAGCTCCATATTTTACAAACCTTCCTGCTCCCTACTATGTTTAAAAGCAGTTCAAAAGCTGCTGCTTGTGACTAGAGGAATGTAAAATAAAGGGCCAAACCTCTTCGCAACAAAATGAAATGCTTTAACTATCCAAGGAGAACTTGGAAACAGCAGCTCTGTCATGGATGGAGAAAGAGCAGGGGCATGAAGTGCTCTGTGACGTGCCACGATTGATGAGCCAGAGTCCTGGGTGAGCGAGTGTCAGGCCCCGTTTGGAGATGGGAGGGCCTCTAGGGCAGCTGGCATCCCCTGCTGTGCTCAGCCGGATTGGTCCCCAGAGTGACCTTGCAAACACCGGTCACTGCCAACTTTATCTTGGTCAGTGTTGTCTATCAGCACAGAACCTCTTCCATTTAGACAGTGAGGCCCCAGGGAGTCGCAAGAAAAAGCAACACCAAAAAGAACAAAGGTTTCCCAGGTGGAGCTAATGGTAAAGAATCTGCCTGCCAATACAGGAGATCTGAGTTTGATCCTGGGTCTGGAAGATCCTCTGGAGTAGGAAATGTCAACCCATCCAGAATTTTTGCCTGGGAAATCCCATGGACAGAGGAACCTGGTGGGCTATACAGTTCATGGGGTCACAAGGAGTCAGACACGACTGAGCACACACACATAAAGAGAACACGCACTGTTACGTCACTGTATACAAACCAGCAGAGGAACCAGAGGAGGGGGCAAAACATCTCATGGCAGGTGCAAGGCCTGCTGAGGACTGTAAAGAGGTAGAGCTATCCTCAACTCAAAATACAAGACTAGCAACTTACCAGTGGTGGCAATTCACTCCTGAGTGAGCACCCTGGTGGTTAGTGTTTTGGAGTTAAAGGAGGGACTTTCACCCTTGGTTCAGGGATGTGTGTGTGTGTGTGTGTGTGTATGTGAGTATGTGTGTATGTGTATGTGTGTGTGTGTGTGTGTGTGTATGTTGGTGGCCCAGTGTTAAGGAAGGAGATCAGCAGAAGAGGAAGATGTTCGGGGTTCTGGACAGGTGTCCGAGTGTCAGCACGTACACCTGCTCAATTGACCCCTGGTTGACCAAAAGGAATAATGCAGAAGATTCTGTTATAAGGCTTATCCTGAGTGAGAAGCTTGGGCAAGCAGGCTTTCAGCAGTTTATAGCAGTTCTCTAATTCTGAGCTAAGAAAATATACTTGGTCTCATTAATAGGAGTCTCTGAGCTACATGAGAATAGAGATAATAAATAGCATTTCTGAAATATTAAGAATTTAGAGATGAGAGACAAGGGTGGCCAGAATGGATGTGTGGCTTGGGACAAGGAATTTCACCTGAGACTTGAATCTTCTTGTATAAAGTGGAGTCAAGGGTGGCCTCTGTATTCTCAGACTTAAGAATCAAGTGAGATAAACATAGAATACTTGGTAAAATTTAAGTACTTTGCTTGTTTCACTATTGTTAATAGATTGACTGTAATTTGAACCAATTTATCAGAATTACCAAAGCTTTATAACAATTTTTCTGCCAAGGTATTTTATGGTTAAAGGATGCATCGATTTTTTATTGACCCTGCCATCTTTCTTAGTTGCCACCTCATATCTCTTCTCCTTCTCTTGACAAAAATCCCATGTTTCCACTTTCTCTCCACCCCGTTCACTCATCTTTCCCCATCACACTGGTTTATATATCTTCGTTGGTTTACTGAAATTACTTTGGACAAGGCCACTAATGATCTTCTAATTGTCAAATTCTATGATAGTAACAATAATAGTAATGGGAATAGCTAACGTTTATTGAGCCTTCATTATGTCAGGCATGTTTCTAAGTGACTTATATGTATTAACTCACTTAACTTTATCCTGTGATATAGGTAGTAATATCCATCAGGTCGACACAGATGGAAACTGTATGAAAATTGCAGCAGAGAGAGGTGTCCCTTGCCTGGGTCAAAGTTTATAAGCAACAGAGACAAGACACAAACCCAGGAACTCAGCTCCTCCAGATCTGGGCACAGGCAGGGTTGGGAGGGAGCTGCTGGGGAAACCAGGGTGAATTTCAAAACCTTTTTGTGGCACTTTGGGAGCTTTAGGACCTGTGGTTTCCTGATTCATGTGTGTTCCTGTCTTCAGGCTTTGTGATGATGATAAATACCTAATGTTCCTTGGTGGTCCTCATATCTCCAGAACTTGGCTTAACATGGCAAACTGGCTGTTCTAATAAATCAGACGGTATCCCATACACCCTTGTTAACGTCCTCTCTGCCTCCCTAGGGGCACAGTGAAGCTGAAAAGAAAAAGCAGAGCACATTGCAGTCTGCCCATGCACATGTCTGCGTCCAACAGAGATGTGAGAGGAAAGGAGGCAAGAGAAAATGGCATTTTGAATGCTGCTTTGAGGGAAAACCCTCAAAAATTAAATAGAGCTTTAATCAACTAGAATACAGATGTGTTAGCTTGCCTGTTCTGGGATAAGTTATTTTTTCAGATACCCGTAAAGCAGTTCAGCCACTGATAAATTTGACAAGTCAAGACATGGTCCCTTCAAAAGCAATGTTGGATAATTTGCCAGTTATTTTATGACAGCCATTTAGTGGCCATAAAATGTAAGTGAGAGTCGACAGTGTAAATATACCTCACGTTCCCAATCAATGGAGTCACTAAGAGAGGACTCAGGGAGCACTCCAGAGTGACTTCATATACCATGTCTGCAAGTATACACGTGTGTGTGTATGTTTGTGTGTGGATATGAATGTGGGCATGGATGAATTCCACTTTGTATAAAGACATTTTATTTTGTCCACAGAGTAAAAATAAATTTGATAAGACAATTCTCTCTATGGCTAGAAAAATGTTGGTCTTTGTCTCTAGAAAAAAGCATCTTGAGTCTGGAAATCTAACAGCTACTCAAATAACAGTGTCTCAAGTGGACACCAAACTAGACAATCTCTATTCTGGGAGACCAATTTCATCTGTGAATTTCCCACCTACTCCTGAAACTGACACCCCTGTTGGAAACATAACTGAGATATTCTCCTGGTTCTGTAGAAGCCCCTAATCTCTGTTCCCTGGGCAGGGGATCAAATTACCTACCACGATCCCTTCTCACTCTCTGCTTCTTAATAATAGAACATTACCCTACTCTGAGTTTTAGCTGGGAGTGTGTCCACCTCTACAGACAGAGCTTGATTACTCAGCTTCCTATGGTCTAGCTGTGGCCTATGATTAAATTTTGATCAAGAAAGTGATGATGATAGAAGGATGTAGGCAAACTTCCAAACTGAGTTTTATAATGAAACTCTGTCCTTTTCTCTCCTTTTTTCCCCCTCCCGTCTGATTAGGAAGTGGCCATCAAAGCTGCTCCCTTGAACCCAGAAATGGAAGCTTCTGATTGAGGATGGCAGAGTTACTTCAACTCCCTGGACTGTTGAATGAGAGAGAAATGAAATTCTCTTATACTGAAACTTCTGGATTTTGGGTCTGTTTGTTATACCAGCTTTCCTACAACCTAACCAAAAGGCCAGTTTGTGCCCTGATCTACTCCCTGAAGACTAGACAGAGCTGCATGAGAGCAGAGCTCAAGACCTTGTGGTCTGTTTAAACTATGACTCCTTGGAAAGTTAAGAAATGGAATCCATTGCAGTAGCTGGGAGAACACACCCTCAACAAATTCACCCTTAAATGTTTTGTTATTGTTGCTGATTGTGTAACTTTTGATTTTGATATAATTTAAAAGTTATACAAAACTTATAAAGAAGTCACAAGAGTAGTAAAGGAACTTCTGCAAACCCCCTTTTCAGATTTACCGACTGCTGTGTCCATTTATTTTCTCATTCTCCTCTATTATGTGTGTGTCTATGAATATCATCTTTTTATCTGAATTGTTTGAGAGTAAGGATACTATCTTTTATGATTTTGCACTTTTGGGAAAAACATAGCCCAGTTATTTACAGGATGTTCCTAAAACGTGATTCGATTCAGGTTATGTAATATATCTGAGCAGGAATGTTATAAAAGTGGTGCTGTGCCTTCTTGGTGCCTTATATCAGGAGTCCAGTGATATCCATTTGTCACTTGGATCACTGGATAAAGGTGACATCCACCAGCGTTTTCCAATGCAAGGTTATACTTTTTCTCTATTAATTAGTAAATGTGTGGGCAGAGACTATGGGACCATGTCAGTATCCTGTTACTCATCATGCTTTTTGCTACCAGTTTTAACATCTGTTGTTAAATTACACACTAGGAATTTTAGCACAGATTTGCTTGAAGAAAGCATGTTTCATAAGAAGATGCTTAAGACTATCTACCTTGGAAGAAAGAGATCTGGAGTCTAATTTCAGCCCTTCAAACCCACAGCTTGATATTCTGCCCCCCACCCCCCACTTAAAAAAAAATAGATGATCTTATTCTTGGACTAAATGACTTCTTTCTGGTTTCTCTGAATCCAAGGATCTAGTGTTTATAGACAGAGGTACCGCTGGCATCTTCAGAAGGACAGTTTGTAGAGATGCAAAGTTCTCAGATGCTTTGTAGGATCCTTAGCATCCCTGGCTCCAGAAGTTTTCTGCACTGGAGAGGTTTTAATATATGGCTATTCATTTGTTCATACCTCTCCTAACAAGAGGTGGGGCATATGTTACCTCCCCTTGAATCTGGATGTACCTGTGCCCAATTTGACCAATGTGTGTGTGTATGTTAGTCGCTCTTGGCAAGGAATTTCCAGGCAAGGATACTGGAATGAGTTTCCATTTCCTTCTCCAGGGGATCTTCCCAACACAGGGATCAAACCCAGGTCTCCTGCACTGCAGGCAGATTCTTTACCAACTGAGCTATTTGACCAATATAGTATAGGAAAAGTGATACTGTGTGACTTCTGAGCTGTGTTCTTAAAAGGCCATGTAGCTTCCCCCTTGTTTGCAGGAATCTTCATCTTGGAGGCTTGAGACAACATGTGACTTCCCCAAGGGTGCTATGAGGTGAGATCCAATCAATTTATAGAGAAGCAGTGTGTATGTATATATATGTCTGTGTGTGTGTGTGTGTGTGTGTGTGTGTGTATCTGCTGCTACTACTGCTAAGTCACTTCAGTCGTGCCCAACTCTGTGCGACCCCATAGACTGAAGCCCACCAGGCTCCCCCATCCCTGGGATTCTCCAGGCAAGAACACTGGAGTGGGTTGCCATTTCCTTCTCCAATGCATGAAAGTGAAAAGTGAAAGTGAAGTCGCTCAGTCGTGTCCGACTCTTAGTGACCCCATGGACTGTAGCCCACCAGACTCCTCTGTCCATGGGATTTTCCAGGAAGAGTACTGGAGTAGGGTGCCATTGCCTTCTCCTATAATGCAGGATCTATATATATATATTGTTGGGTTGGTCAACAATCCCAGCCTTTGAGTCCTTTTGGCCCAGATGGCAAACATGTGAATGAAGAAGTTGCCACATGATTCCAGCCCACAGATATTTGAGAACTTTTCAGCTATTTGAATCTTCCTAGCAAAGATCCTTGATGTTGGTGGAATACACACCAAAACTGTACTCCTTCTGACTTTTCGACCCACACAATCTTTGAGCATAATAAAATGGTGGTTTTATGGCATTTCCACTTGGTGGGACTGTATACAGTGATAATGGGAACATCCATACCTTTCCATGTCCCGTTGAGGGGCTGTAGCACCCTCAAGTGGGAGCCACTGTGGATTCTGGCCTAATGCTTTTCACTTTCTACTACAAAAATATATTTCTTTAACAAAATACATTTTAAGTCAAAATATTATGATATTTTTGATGATGGTGAGTGTTGTCTGTCTTTCCTACGTCCTCTAGGGGAGCAAGGCCATGACTTCTGTGTTTTTTTTTTTGGATATTGCCAGGAATCCTAAAATGTTAGCCTTGTTTACTCTCTAAATTTTATTAGAACCATGGCATGTTTATGAGACACTGATGACTTCAGTTGTGCTGTGCTTTTGGAATAGCAGTGACCCTGAAAAGGTGGTGTTAAGATGAATTCTATGAAGGAAATCCTAGAGACCTGACTTATGCATTTGGAGATGTATTCCAGAATCTTCTGTCACATTTTGACATTAAGCAGTGGACAAGTAAGGAGAGTGAGAGGTCTGAGTAATCCTTTCTAGACTTGACATAGAAATGTAGTTGCTGTGATATCTTATGGCTGCCAAACCTGAGAGGAAGGTGGAACCCTAAACATCCCTTATTCATTCATTCAACAAACCAGGGATTGTAGTATCAAGTTCTGGTAAAAGAGCACAGAAGAAGGTAAACACAGTTCCTGCCCTCATGGAACATACATTCAACCTAGTAGGATGGCAATGAGTGGGTAGTTTATGAGTTTGGTGATTAAAATAATACTATGCTTCTCACTGTCTGTGGTAAAGGACCTGTTTGTTCTTCCTATCTATGACACCTATCTAGCATTTTTAATTTCTCATCTGTCACAGATAGATATATCCTCTTCACAGGACTGAGTACAATTTGAGCCATTGTGATTTACCACCAAATGTGATAATACCCAGACTAGTTTGTATGCTGTTCAAAAAAGCTGAGTCCACAGGTTACTGGATGGAAATTGTGGAATGTAAAATTGCTATCCAAGAATTGACATATTTGCTTTTCTTAAAAAAATTATTTGGTTGCATTGGGTCTTAGTTGCAGCATGTGGGGTCTAGTTCCCTGATGCAGGATCAAACCCAGGCCACCTACATTGGGAGCTCAGAGTCTTAACCACTGGACCACCAGGGAAGTCGTGACATATTTGCTTTTAATGTCTCTGTTCCTCTCACTGCCAATTACTGACAAATAGTTCACCATCTAGTCCTGGACCACAGACCACACTTTGAGTAACACAACTATAGAGAAATAGTACAAGAGGATATCATGTGGTCAGTTGCTCTTCTTTACATATTTCTAAAAAAAAAAAAAAATAGAAAGTAGGAAGGAATCTTTTCACAAAATGACTGTCTTATGTTCTATCTTCTAATTTTTAATTTTTTAAAATTTGTTTTTAATTGGAGTATAATTGCTTTCCAATGTTGTGTTAGTTTCTGCTGGACAATGAAGTAAATCAGCTCTATGTATACATGTATCCCCTCCATCTTGAGCTACCCTCTTTCACCTTTCCACCCACATCTGACTCATCTATGTCATCACAGAGCACCGAGCTGAGCTCCCTGTGCTAAAACAGCCACTTCTCATTAGCCGTCTACTTTATACATGGTAGTGTGTGTGTGTGTGTGTGTGTGTGTGTGTATATATATATATATGTGAGTGTGTGTGTGTGTGTGTGTGTGTCAAATATGTCACGACTTCACGGTAAGACTGGGAGACATCACTTACCGCTTTGAGTCTAGCTGCTTCCACAAGGACATACAGACTCCTTTCACATTGTTCCAGGATCATCCAGCTCAGGACCCTAAATGCAGACAGAGTTACCTTGCAGTACTCTAAGCTCTTGGGTACCTAATACTGATATCCTGATTCTTTAAGGTTGAGTATCCGTCCAGGAGGGTACAAGGAACAAAGTGACTCAAAATAGCTATACGTTATTCCACTTATGAAATTCTCAGTGATAGCATCTGAGTTTTACAGGTAAAGAAATGGTAGCATACAAAGTAAAGGCCTCTCTTGGGTAATCAGATAAGAAAAGAAATATAAATTTTGAATATTTTTCCCAGGATTTAAAAAACTGGAAAACAAAATTAGTTTCAAAGTTTGCAGGAGGGTCACATTTCATGACCTAGACTTTCTTAACAATTCCAAGTATAAACATTTTTCTTATAAATAATTTCTCTTTAAAATTAAATATGGGCTTCCCAGGTGGCTCAGGTGGTAAAGAACCTACTGCAGTGCAGGAGCCTGGGGTTCGATCCCTGGGTCAGGAAGATCCCCTGGAGAAGGGAGTGGCAACCCACTCCAGTGTTCTTGCCTGGAGGATCCCATGGACGGAGGGTCCAGAAATGCAGTGGATTATGCAGGTGGAACATTGCCCTTACAACCAAACTGGCTTCATGCAAAATGAGAAAAAGATTCTTTTGTGTCACACAGATTCTGTCTCCCAGCCTGAAATAAGAGGACTAGCCTTGGGAGTATTCAAGGGGTGAGGCCTCTGAGAAATATCACAAAGCCCCCTCAATTTCTCGTGTCTAATCTGGCCATAGGACAGAATTTTGCAAAAGAGCAGGGAAATCAGCTCATCACTGATAACTTGCTAGCTGTGGAGTGTATTCAGTGAGGAAGTGAGACTGGCAAATGAAGTCCTGCTGCTTGTGTCCAGATCTATTTATCCAAAAAAAAAAAAAAAAAGTCCTTCCCACCAAAAAAAAAAAAAAAAACCTGAAGAGCAAGCAGCATCCAAGCAAACAAGAAATTTAAAGGCCACTCCTCAGCGTCATTTCTCCTGCTTTTCCTTCAAAATACCAGTGTTTATTTAATAGACCCAGAGCCCCAGGATGGAAACAAACAGACCAGTCACCGGCATGTTCCGTGGTGCCCATCATCCCGACATCCGTTGATGGTGTTTATCTGAGTCTGAACGTCATCACACAGGCACAGGTGCAGCTGATGGGGCATGACACTGGTGTTACATAAAGGGCTGAGAGCGACAGCGTGAAGGTAGAGGGAATTACGCCTGAGCGCTCCAGGCAGCCAGCCCACCTCCCAGCGCTCCCGGTACCCATGGCCTCACCCAGATCACCTTCTGGTCACGACCGTCATGGCTCAGCATTCCCTTCAATAGCAGTTGGGACCCTGTTTGCTGCCAGCTCTGCCTGCCACCAAGGCTGAGAAGAACATTTCATGGGAATATCTTTCTCTGCTGGGATGAGATTTTTTTAATGACTCCCTAGCATGGATCTGGGGAGAAGGCAATGGCACCCCACTCCAGTGCTCTTGCCTGGAAAATCCCATGGACAGAGGAGCCTGGTAGGCTACAGTCCATGGGGTCGCTAAGAGTCGGACACGACTGAGTGACTTCACTTTCGCTTTTCACTTTCATGCATTGGAGAAGGAAATGGCAACCTACTCCAGTGTTCTTGCCTGGAGAATCCCAGGGATGGGGGAGCCTGGTGGGCTGCCGTCTATGGGGTCGCACAGAGTCGGACACGACTGAAGCGACTTAGCAGCAGCGGCAGCAGCAGCATAGATCTGTGCTTATTTCTCAGAGAGCTACAGGTTTCCACTGGTAAAGAGTCTACCCATATTCAAAAGACAAAGGCTGAGGCTCGAGATTTTTGAGCTAAACAAAACTCTCAATTCAGCCAGAAACTTAAGGACCCTGAAGGCAGTGTGAGTCCTCAGCATTTTAAATACTGGTTTATGAGTGAAGGAGGATAACTACCTACCAACTGGGAGCCAAATCAAAGCGAGTAATTTATGTAGTTAAATAAATGAAATGCCACAAAGAGCTTGAGCTTGTCTATGTTGCTGGTGAGCTGGTTGTTGTGAGCTGAAAGTCATTCCCTGGGAATTTGGGCAGGGTCACTGTGGAGAAATCCATTAACATTTTGGTGATGGGCACAGAGTTGCCATCTGCCCAGGGTCTCAGAATTGAAGCTCTCATAGGAGCTTCAATCTGTCTACAAATTGTCTTTGGGGAGCCACTTGTGTGTTCTTAGGATATGCAGGTTTATAAAGAAAATTTAATAAATATTTGCCACCCTCTGAGAACTCTGCTTCCGAGCACATGGCTGAAATCTGTCAAGTATACCGTGATGGTTCAGTGGTAAAGAATCCGCCTGCCAATGCAGGAGACGAGGGTTTGGGAAGATCCCCTGGAGAAGCAAATGGCAACCCACTCCAGTATTCTTGCCTGGAGAATCCCATGGACAGAGGAGACTGGCAGGCTACAGTCCATGGGATTGCAAAGAGTCAGACATGACTTAGCAACTAAACAACAACAACATGAGGTGCACAGAGCATGCATAGACTGGGAGCCTGACACCTTGATGCCAAGGATAAACACAGAGGACGTGGTGACCTACTTGGGTAAGAATAAAGCATCTTAGGTCTGTCTAAGAAGGAGATCACAAGTGATCTAAGCCGAGTGGTAGTAGTATTACTGACCCTTCCAAGTACTCAACAAGGATCTTTCTGCCTGGTGCTATTCAGGCTGATAGAATGAAATGGAATTTGGTTCAGAAGCAAAAGTGTTACCCTTTGACCAAAGGCTAGAGTCGTGCGAGCCCGGGTTCAAGTACCAGCACTCTCCAAGGGCGGGGCTGCTTTACCGGGTTCTGTCTGGGGAGGGGCAGAGTCCTCGGTGCTGGTGCAGCTCTGGAGATTTGGAGGCAAGGAGACTGGGCAGTGCAGAATATCCCGGCACAGCTGGCACACAGCAGAATCATGGTGTAAAGAGAAGTTCTGCACGTGGTCAGGTGCTGAGCCTAAGTGTCAGGAGCGGCATTTGCCCCTGGAAACTCTGATCTCAAGACTGCAGGATATAAGTCCTCTGCACGCGGCACGCTGTGAGAAGTAAAACTAGACTAGCACAATGGAAGAAGAAAAAAAAAAGAGGTTTGACTTTTTTATTACCCAGATTCTATTCTGATTTTCTGGAAATTGTTCGCGGGCTTTACCAGTGACGGTGGGGATAGTAACACTGAAACTGCTCCCTGTCTTGGCACGAGTCATCTAACCAAGGAAGGACACACACCCCTGCCAAATCATAGAACCGCCAAATTATTGCAGCTCAGGCTGTCTGGATCAGTATATTGTTTTTCTCATCTAAAATGCGCACTGATTTGTCATCTCTAAGGGCTCGCTAGCTAACTCACTAGGTTTTGTGGTCATAGGAACTTATGACATTGTACAAGGTGGGATCGGTGTACATGGGCAGTTGGGGTGGGGTATGCATGGGGCTTGGTGTCCTGTAGGGCCCTGAGCGGGGAACTGGAAACTTCATTTCTGGTGCTATGGTAAATGATGCTGTGTACATGTCATAAAGCTAGCCCAGTGCACACCTTTGGAGAAGACTTCTCTCAGGGATCAAAATTCTGATCACTTCTAAAGTAGCATATCCATTTATTCACCGATTCTTGCATTATTTAATTCAGTAATTCAACAGATATTTATATGTGTAAACAGTCTGCCAACCCTTCTTTCTAAGATATGTATGGAGCCCTCCCTTTAAGTTCTTTTGGACAATTTACCTACCCTGTTTGTTCACTCATTTATTGATTCAATAACATTCCTGCCCTATGGAGCCTGCATTCTTATACAGGACCCTTTAGGAGAGAAAAACTAACGATTCTTTGCCCAGGGTCGGAGGTGTGGAGCTGGGGTGATTTGTGACTGCTTAGGACACAACCTAAGCTGTAAACTCTTCCCAGAGGCAGGTGGAGGTTTGCCCCCCAGGGTCTTCCAGAAGCACAGCTGTCAGTGTTTGCTCTGGAGGAGGTATGTTAGGAGGAAGGGCAGTAATTCAGACATTTTAAATCTTGTCTGTAGATGTTTTGTAGGTCGCAGCCAAATACATGTGAAAGCACTGAGCAGAAGGAACAGTCATTGTGTCTTTGAGTTAGTTTTGCCATTACCAACTACCCTTGTTATTTACTCTGTGTGGTGTGGTCAACCCTGGCTAACTTCCATTGTGTTTTCCTGTTACTCATTCTTCAAGCTTCACCTCACGTACCCCTCTTCCAGAATACTCCTTGATTATAGTAGACTGTATATGGCCTCTCTGAGCATCTCTGTCCATTAGTATCTGTCTGCACATTTCATGGCAGCCTGGAGGGCTTCGTAGTTCATAGAAGGCGTATTGTTTCTGCCTAGACTCCTCCTTCGAGAGCAGCAAGTGCAATCCCTCCCTTCCTATTCTTCAACAGTGAATGCATTGTTTCAACAGCGCTGATGACTTCTTGATACTTAAATGGCTGGCCCAACATCTGTGGTTGGATCACACCCTGAGTTTCCCTTTAGGGCTTGCTGTACAGGTAAGAACGTAACCCCAGCAGCAGTGAGGCCCATCTTCAGCTGTTCCCACTCTCTGTTTAGTTCCTAGCGGTGCCCTGAGGACTGTCACTCCCTACCCTGCAGATTTTCCTGCTGGAACTTTGCATGTGCCAGTTTGCCTGCAGACACCACAATTGTGGTGTCACAATTGTGACTTGATGAGAGCAATTTGCCTAACTGAAACAATTCTGGTGATTTAGCTCCAGCTCCCTTCTGCCAGCCAGGACAGCTGGGATGGGCTGTGGTATCTCCACACACGCGCGCACACACACACACACACACACACATACACACAGCCCGAGGGTCTGGTTTCCTTGGCGCTCTAGGACCCACTGGAGCTCCCTCTGTGAGCCCTCCCTCCCTTCCTGAGTTAACAGCAGTGTCCCAGATACATGCATAACAGGTTTCCAATTTATTTCTTTTCAACAGCCCTTGGCAAACATTTCTTCCCCCTTTTTCTTTTTATTGCTTGCCTTTACTTTATCTGCTAAATCCTGCTTGTGGGTCTCCAGCTGCCTTTATAGCACCTGCCCATGTTAATATCTCCTCATTGTTGCAGTTGCTGCCCTTGGGGTCTTAATGAGGAGCAGGTGGATATTATCAGGTCACTTTCAGGGAAGAGGCCGGGAAGGGAACCTATTACCAGCCAAGGCATTATAGAGGTTATCTCATTTAAAACCATCCTTGTGCAGTAAATATTATTTCCCTGCCTTTATAATGAGAAAATTTATCCCCAGGAAAGCCCCCAAATATCATTCTTTTGAAATTCCCTATAAGAGTCAATCTCTCTTCTGCTTAAGTTCTTTCAATGGAGTCCAAGGATCTATTACAGAATAAAGATCCCACTCCTTAGCCCCGTATTCAGTATCCCTCGTGGCCTGGCCATAATCTACATTTTCAGTCTCATTGCTCACCACTTTATAAATATTCAGTTATAATCAAATTGAAGTTTTACTCGGATGTACCCAACACTTTCCTACCTCTATACCTTTACTCCCATAATTCTCCTCTTTACAGTGCTGTCCTCAAAACATTTATCCCACATCTATATAGTCTGCTTAATTTTTAAGAACTATCTCAAAAATCACAGACTCCCCACAAACTCACCTGACCTCCTCAGATGGAAGTTATCACTCCCCAGTCCGCCATCCATGGCACCTAACCTGGGCACCCCCCTGCCAAATCTTTTCACCATTGCCTTGTCTAAAGCTGTGGTCTCTTGTGATTTTATCATCTCACAATTTGTCCAGGGCAGTACCTTTCTCAGAGTTTATGCTTTTAAAAAAAAGAAAACAAGTTTTAAAAATAATCATTTGGGGAAAGTCACTCCATCTTCTTCAAACTACCATCTCCACCTGTGGTTAATGAAAGTGAAAATGAAGTCGCTCAGTTATGCCTGACTCTTTGCGACCCCACGGACTATAGCCCACCAGGCTCCTCCTCCATGGGATTTTCCAAACAAGGGTACTGGAGTTGGTTGCCATTTCCTTCTCCAGGGATCTTCTCAACCCAGGGATGAAACCAGTTCTCCCACATTGTAGGCAGACATTTTACTGTCTGAGCCTAAAAACTAGTACTAATTAAGAGAATAATGACTAAACTTTTGAGACACAAAAATTGACGCTAAATGGTAAGTTTTCTGAAGGTTTTGCTTAATGAGGCTAGTTCTTTTTATACTTCCCAAGTGATTTAATCTTTGTTGACTATCTCTATATTTGGTTAAATAAACATGAAAAATGAAAGTGTTAGTCTCTCAGTTGTGTCTGACTCTTTGAGATTCCCAAGGACTGTAGCCTGCCAGGTGCCTCTGTCCATGGGATTCTCCAGGCAAGAATATTGGACTGAGTTGCCGTTCCCTTCTCCAGAGGATCTTCCAGACCCAGGGATGAACCCCAGATCTCCCACATTGCAGGCAGATTCTTTATCAGATGAGCCACTAGGGAAGCCTGTAAATAAACCTGGTTCTCCTTAATGTAAATTTGAAGTTTCAAAATAGTTTCAAAATTTTTGCATCAAAATAGGACATATACAAATAAGGGTGAAAGTAGGCTACTTCCTTTATCTGTAGGCAATTGGTGGTTATGCAAAAATGTACACATGAAATATGAAATATGCTTACCAAAAACTCAAGTGTTAACTTACCTCTCTTGACCTGAATTTAACTATTCATTTAGTTAATAAACATTTTTATATACAGATATAGATCTTTCCTAAATTTCAGACATATACATTCATTATCAACTCAAAAACCACATGTGGATGACCCATAATCCCCTGGGACTCAAGATACCTAAAACTGAAATTATAATCCCATAACCCTGTGCAACCATGTCAAGCAACACCTGTCCATCTACTCAGTATGGACCAAATAGCAGTGCTCACAACATCTCCTTCATAAGTCTTGGTAATTATCCTCTACTTTACTTTCTCCTCTACTTCTTCCTGGGGCTTCCCTGGTGGCTCAGATGATAAAGAATCCGCCTGCCATGCAGGAGACCTGGGTTCTAATCCCAGAGTCAGGAAGCTCCCCTGGAGAAGGAATGGCAGCCCACTCCAGTGTTCTTGCCTGGGAAATTCCATGAACACAGGAGCCTGGTGGGCCACAGTCCATGGGGTTGCAAAGAGTCAGATATGACTGAGCAACACTTTCACTTTACTGTTTCCCTCCATCCTGCTCAACTGATCAATTATTCAGTACTGTTGATTACACTGCAGAAATAGCTGTAATATGTTGCTCTTTTTCTTTACCTCTAGTGTATGAGTGCAGTTTTTTTGGATAAAAAAGTGGCCAATATTGTTAACAATAAACTAAATGGATTAAGTGTCTACAAATTCTGACAACATAGAAGTTCTTTGTAGATGTTTTCTCATTTAACACTAACTAGAACCCTTCTAAAGATAGCATTTCAAGCAAAATTTGTCTTAAATCAGGTGACTGAGTCTTAGAAACTGGAACTTTTTAAAATTTCACAATTAAGTAAGTGGCAAAACGGTATTTAGATGGATCTGAAATTGAAAGCTGCTCAGTCATGTCTGATTCTTTTTGACCCTATGAACTGTGGCCCCGCAGGTTCCTCTGTTCTTGGGATTTTCCAGGACAGAATTCTAGAGTAGGTAGTAATCCCATTCTCCAGGGGTTTTTCCCAACCCAGGGATCAAACCCAGGCAGATTCTTTACCAGCTGAGCCAGCAGGGAAGCCTAAGAATACTGGAGTGGGTAGCCTATCCCTTCGCTAGCAGATCTTCCTGACCCAGAAATTGAACTGGGGTCTTCTGCATGGTAGGTGGATTCTTTACCAGCTGAGCTACCAGGGAAGCCCCTTAAATGGGTCTCTGTGACTCCAAAGTCTAATTTATTCTGTTAAACCACATTGCCTCTCAGTGAAGAAAGTGATATCTTTGATTACGAACATTCATCAGTTTCCTTTGCAGATCTGTTGAGCATGCATTTGTGCTGGACTCTGTATAAGACTGATGATGTAGGGAAGAACCCATTCCTAGAGGAATTTCCAGGATCATCAGGATTAGACCAGGCTCTGCTGCTGTAACAAACATCTGGAAATCTCAGTCACTTCAAAAGCACATGTTTTATTACTCACATGCCCCACTCACCTGCTGATGGTTGGCAGGGGGCTCTGCTCTGAGTCATCCCCTTTCTCATCCCAGGACCCAGGATGATAGAGCAGCTACTTTCTGGAAATTTGGTGGCTACCTGGGCAGTAGGTTAATAGAGTCTGGTGAAGAAAGGGCTTTCTCTTAAAGTTTCTGACCACAAGTGCTGTCATCTGGGTAGAAATGTGTACTTCATTGGCCAGAGAGTCACCGGGTCACAAACAAGAAAGTGGGAAGGGTGTAGAAGCTGGGGGCATGTTGGGTAGTAGTGTAGTTTATCACATAATATGTGAAGTTTATCATACACATACCACTGGGAAAGGACACTGTAGTCTCAGCTCCCTTCATTAGAAATGTCCCAAGAAAAGCTTGCTAATACAACTAATCGTTGTTTAAGGCACTAATTGTGCTCTTTGGCACTTCCTGCTGCCCTGAGGTAGACAGACCTGGATAGTGCTTGCCCTTAGGAAAGAGTCAGTTCATGCCCCTCTGTAAATGGACGTCTCAGATGGCTCAGTGGTGAAGGAGTCTGCCTGCCAATGCAGGAGACACAGGAGATTCCAGTTCAATCCCTGGGTTGGGAAAATCCCCTGGAGGAGGAGATGGCAACCCCTCTAGTATTCTTGTCTGGAGAATTCCATGGACAGAGGAGCATGGCAGGCTACAGTCCATAGGGTTTCAAAGAGTCAGAATCGACTAAGCACACACACCTTGGTAAATATTCTGCAGTATTTGATAGAGTTGGCACTCCAAGAGGGCTCCTTTTGTTCCTGACTATTCCTTTTTCTCCTTGCTCTGGTCTGCCTTTTTTTATGTGGCCACTAAAATGGTGGTGAAAGGCCAATTTTAGACTTCACGCACAGTGGGAGGGAGTAATTAGGAGGCCCTATTTAGACCCTGAGCCAAATCTACCCCTCTCACCCAATTTTTAGGAGGGTTCAGCGCTGGTACAGTCTTGGAACTAAAAGCAGATAGTGATGTGTATCCCATTTGGCTACTGTTCCTTGAGACGAGATTCATCAGAATCTCATCAGGGAGAAGCATTGATTAGTAGGATTCAATTTTTTCTTTTTTGGATTCTTGCCTTAATATCATCAAATTTCCATCAGTATTCAAAAAACATGCCGATGGAAGCGCACACACACATTTTATGGGTCACAGAGGAAAACAAAATGATCAATATATTCTGCAGGTAGATAAATCAGGAAAAGATGAGTTCTCTAGGTCCTGAGCATGGCAGGAAGCAGTAGGGCAGAAGAAACAGCAAATACAGTGTGGAAGGAGAATAGCCTCCTAGGCAAATAACATATGAATACAATGTGAACACAGTGGATCCAGAGCAAAGGCTGTAGGTGGGATCTGACACAAACTATGGCTGCTAACGGAGAAGGCGATGGCACCCCACTCCAGTACTCCTGCCTGGAAAATCCCACGGATGGAGGAGCCTAGTAGGCTGCAGTCCATGCTAAGGGTCAGACACGACTGAGCGGCTTCACTTTCCCTTTTCACTTTCATGCATTGGAGAAGGAAATGGCAACCCACTCCAGTGTTCTTGCCTGGAGGATCCCAGGGATGGGGGAGCCTGGCAGGCTGCCGTCTATGGGGTCACACAGAGTCGGACACGACTGAAGTGACTTAGCAGCAGCAGCAGCATGGCTGATAAAGCCAGATTTTTAAAGACTGCTAGACAAAGAGAAATTTAAACCTACATTTTCCATTTCAGAATTTCTTTTACTAGACACCTAGTCATTATTTAGGGAAGAATGAATATACATACATATGTATATATATATATATATAGTTATATATAATATGCATAATTATTTTCTATATGTATGCATTAGATTATTATAGCTCTACATGAATTCAATATAATAAATTGCTATTATAATATCAGTAGTAAAGATGGGAAAACTGAGGTGTAGAGATGCTAAGAGTTTGATGTACTATGTGTTAAAGATGACTTTGGCTGTAAGTGAAAACATTCTTGTTGGAGATAATAGGAAATATATCTATATCTATCTATCTATCTATGCCCCAGGGTTTTAGCTGTAGGCTCACTCCCAGCTTATCCAGAGAGAGTGGAGGGGCTGCAAATGGAGTCATAATTGATCATGCCTATGTGAATAAGCCTATCAGTTCAGTTCAGTTGCTCAGTTGTGTCTGACTCTTTGCAATCTCATAGACTGCTGCAGGCCAGGCTTCCCTGTCCATCACCAACTGCTGGAGCTTGCTCAGACTCATGTCCATCAAGTCAGTGATGCCATCCAACCATCTCATCCTCTGTCGTCCCCCTCTCCTCCTGCCTTCAATCTTTCTCAGCATCAGGGTCTTTTCTAATGAGCCAGTTTTTTGCATCAGGTGGCCAAAGTATTGGAGCTTCAGCTTCAGCATCAGTCCTTCCAAGGAATATTCAGGACTGATTTCCTTTAGGATAGACTGGTTTGATCACCTTTCAGTCCAAGGGACTCTCAAGAGTCTTCAATACCACAGTTCAAAAGCATCGATTTTTTGGCATTCAGCTTTCTTTATACTCCAAATCTCACATTCATACATAACTACTGGAAAAACCATAGCTTTGGCTAGATGGACCTTTGTTGGCAAAGTAATGTCTCTGCTTTTTAATATGCTGTCTAGGTTTGTCATAGCTTTTCTTTCAAGGAGCAAGAGTCATTTAATTTCATGGCTATAGTGATTTTGGAGACCAAGAAAATAAAGTCTCTCACTGTTTCCTCATCTATTTGCCATAAATTAATGGGACTGGATGCCATGATCTTAGTTTTCTGAATGCTGACTTTTAAACCAGCTTTGTCACTCTTCTCTTACAGTTTCATCAATAGGCTCTTTAGTTCCTCTTTGCTTTCTGCCACATAGTAGGGGTTTGGGAGAGCTCCTAAGTTGAAGTGTTTCTCTAAGTTCTTGGAGCTGTTCTAGAAAATTAATCGAACTGAAGGATGAGGTGATTGGAACCTTCTATCTGTAGCCAGTTGGTCAGAAGCACAGGTGATAACCAGGATTGAAACTGGTGTCTGAAATGGCACTATTGGGGTAATGGGAGCAGTCTTGTGGGGCTGAGTCCTTAGACTGCGGGATCTGAACTATCTTTGGGTGAATAGTGTCAAGATTGAGTTGATACACTTATATAAAAATGTTTCAATGATAAGAAAGGAATGTTTACTATTTCTTGCAAGAAGATTTTGGTGGTAATTCCTTTGAGGGCTAATTTTGCAGCTCAGTAATATTATTAGAGCCCCAGATCCTTCCCACTCTTCCATTCTGGCCCTTATAGTTTCTCCTCATGGCTACAAAATGACTGCCATGGTTCCAGACATCACATGAAAGCATGATGTTATCAGCTGACAGAGAGGGGAGCTTACCCTCTGCATGTCCTTATTAAGAAAGAAATTCTTTATAACTGGATCTCTTTAGGAAATATCTCAATAATCCTTTTGGTGTGGTCATGAGAACATGATCTATCTGAAGATGGCAAGAACAAGATCTATCTGAAAATAGAGAGACTACATTGCTCTGTTTATGGTGTTAGATAAAATCTGGGCTTGGGAGCAAGTAGAGAAATAAAATTATTAAAATAAGAAAAGACAGTGAGCTGAGCAACATTGCAAATGGTGGCATTGAATCAAAATTCTGGAAGGCTGAAGGAACTTTTTGAGAATGTAAAATTTTTAAATTTTCAGACTTAAAGTCTTTGTATTCCTATGTCTATATTTCTCTCAATTTTCCTGATTCCTCTCTAAACACGGAAACATGTACAAATTCCACATGCTTGTTTTTGAGAGAAAGTTAAAAAAAAAGAAAAGGACTGAATCCCCAACCTCAGTTGGCATAAAACTCTGAATTTAGATTAATATTGGGAAGATTTGGGGTTCAGTCATCATAGGAACTTAAAACTTAAGCCCTGAAAATGATCAGAAATCTTGAGGAAGACATTGGAATTTCCATAGCATATAAGACAGAGTTTTAGGATAATTTTATTTAATTTTCAGAAGACAGGAAGTCCTCCAATGTGGGTCACAAGCAAATGTTGCATTAAGTATTCCTAAATGTCAGTCTTTGCCCATATTTCTGATAATTCCCTATGTATAAATTCCCAGAAGAGCAATTACTGGTCAGAGGTTATGGACATATAGAAAGTCCTTGAAATGCATTGCCAAGCGCTGTGACAGGGCTCACTTCCTTGTACCTTTGCCAACACTGGAGAGTATTATGATGTTTCAAAAACCTTGTGTCTGAAGGTTTTTAAGTGCACTGACCCTGAGAAAGTGTCCATGTCTTGTTCCGGAAATTTCTCCCTCCCTTCAGCCTCAGCTATCATCCATAATTTGAGTGTATTTGATTGTGTCTCCTATCCAGATGAAGCAGAAAGATGTGCTGGGAAGAGAAAGTGAGAGCCTGAGATGAATGAGGGATCTAGGATGTTTAGTGTTTAAGAAATGGCAAGTGGCACAGTCTTAAAGGAAATAAGTCCTTTTCATGAGAAATTGAATTTCTGAGAAGGATCTGGAAGGCTGAAATATCTGATCCCTGAACTTGAGGTTAGGTGCTGTCTCTGGGGGATATTGCAATTTCCTCTTTATCCCTCAACCCCGCCACATCCACTGCTTATAAGCGCACACACCACAGTTCTGTGCTACTTTCTGAGGCTGCAAAGCTATTGCTTTGTCCTGAAAATGCAGATTGCATAATAAGATTTCATAAAAATTCATTTCTTCTGATTAACTTTGAAGGAAGGACCCAGGGTAGGAAGAACTTGGGTGAAGCACCCATTTTGCACCGACCAGGACTCTCGCTTTTCAGACGGAATCACCTTTTGCCTTTGGCCAGCTAGATTAGAGGCAGATCCCTTCACAGGAAACAGAATCCAGCACAGCACTGGAGGCCGGGCTGTAGTTAGGCTCCAGGAGAAAACCTCAATGAGTGATAAACTAAGAAAATAGGACTAATCAGATGGTATTTTGTTTCTTTTCTAAATCTGCCACATGAGTGCTTCGTGCATCTAGGGCACAGAGCAGGGCATGAGAAATGCTGCTGGGCACCAGATACTTGAGGTCCTCCCACAGGGAGTTTCTTTGCTATGATACACGAGTGTGTGCTCAGTTGCTCACTCATGTCTGACTCTTTGTGACCCCACCGACTGTAGCCCACCAGGCTCCTCTGTCCATGGGAAACTCCAGGCAAGAATATTGGTGTGGGTTGCCATTTCCTCCTCCAGGGGATCTTCCCGACCCAGGATCAAACCTGCATCTTTTGTGTCTCCTGTATTGGCAGGCAATTTCTTTACCTCTGAGCCACCTGGGAAGCCCAGGCAGTCTCAAATGTCTTCCAGAGGAAACATCAAGCACCAAAATACAGTTTGCCTAAATTCACTTCCTTTAAATGATATGCTCATGAGGTTTAGGAATTATTAAACTTAGGCTACGTCTCTTCAAATATCTTGTCGGTACCATCATGTCATAATTTTCACTGCCATTTCAATTTCCATTCAGTTAAGTTTAGTTGCTCAGTCGTGTCCAACTTTGTAACCCCATGGCTGCAGCACACCAGGCTTCCCTGCCGATCACCAACTCCTGGAGCTTGCTCAAACTCATGTCCATCAAGTTGGTGATGCCATCCAACCATCCCATCCTCTGTCATCCCTTTCTCTTCCTGCCTTCAATCTTTCCCAGCATCAGAGTTTTTTCAATGAGTCAGTTCTTCACATCAGGGGGCCAAAGTATTGGTGTTTCATCTTCAGCATCAGTCCTTCTAGTGAATATTTAGGACTGATTTCCTTTAGGATTGATTGGTTGGATCTCCTTGCAGTCCAAGGGACTCTCAAGAGTCTTCTCCAACACCACAGTTCAAAAGCATCACTTCTTTGGTGCTCAGCCTTCTTTATAGTCCAACTCTCACATCCGTACATGACTACTGGAAAAGCCATTGATTTGATTAGATGGAACTTTGCCAGCAACATAATGTCTCTGCTTTTTAATATGCTGTCTAAGTTTGTCATAGCTCTTCTTCCAAGGAGCTTTCCAATTTCTGTTAGAATCATAGAAATCCAGAGTTGATTTACTCACAATCTCAATTCTGTTCTCAGTTCACTCTTATGAAGTTGCCTGAGGGCAGGAATTTACCTTGGTAATCCTAGTGTGTTTACCAGGCACTCAGCATGTATTTACCAGATGAATAAGTGAATGCGTGCAGAAATGAATACGTAATATCATCAGTATTCATGCAAGGTGCCTCTTTTGTTTCATTTAATTTTAGTTATTTTCCTTTTGAACTGCAATCCCCATTTCCTTTCTTGCCTAGGTACTCTCACCAGTGTATATAAAGGATGGCCTTTCAATTGAGAGAGCGATTAAATCTTTCTGTCTTTACAGTCTCCTGTTATTCTATGCAAAACTGGTTGATGATTTCTAATTGCTGCAGGATGTTTTGGGTTAGACTTACAGCACATTTTGCATTTCTGTTCTGAAGGGGGGAACAACTAGGTTGGGTCCAGCTTCGTGCTGTCACAATAATGTGGATGTAGAAACCCTCACAGATGTCTCCTATGGACCCAGCAGAGGGGCTTTTCTAATGAATGGGATGATTGGGAATCTCTATGTGTATGTTTAATTTCATTAAGTTTTACCAGATTCTTCCCAGAAAGGCCCCTGCAGTTACGACCACTTCTATTTCCAACATTAGTTTTGCCTACTTTCTAATTTTGCTTATAAGATGATGACAATAATGATTACTAAGTCTGAGCATCTATTATTAGCCTTTTGGATTCCCTCTGAGGTACCTATTCTTATCCTTTATCTATATTGTATTGGGTTTCTCATCTTTTCTAGATGATTTACAGAAATGCTTCATATATCCAGGTAGTAATTCCTTATTAATATTTTCCAGGCTGTTCTTATTATTGCCTTCACACTGAGTGGCATTTGAGGCACAGGAATCTTTTTTGGTTTCATTCTTTTCTCTCATGATTTATATATTTTGAATTTTGTTTAATAAAGTCTTTCTCACTATAAGGTAAATACCTGTCCATATTTCCTCTGTTAACAGTATTGCCTTTCACAATCTGTTTCTTTTTAATATATCTGAATTTTGTAATGTATGATAGACACAGGATCACAAATCAGGGGTAGAAAGAATAGACCATTAATCAAGTTTTGAGACAAATTAGCTCATTTTTATAAGAAAATAAACTAAACAGATTAAAGACCTAACTGTCTTCCTTTTGGTATATAGTCTGTCCTCTGTCTATATTTCATCTTTTTTTTTTTTTTTTAATGGCCCATGTTGACTTTAGGTGCCTTATTTTTCCCTGTGAGATTCCCTTTTATACCCTCCAGACAACCAGCTATCTTGGCTGATTAGTTCCATCAGAATGGAGAAGCAAAACTCAGATCCTGGATTTTTCCTGTTGGTGATGTGGAAATGCTGATGTTGATATTAATGCTCAAGCATTTTTTGTACCTTTTCCAGAGATTTCCCCAATACTCCCTTCCAGTGTATCCCCCTCTGTGATAATGGGGATAGGGTGGTTGGGGAGATGTAAACAGTTGCATTCCTGCCCTTGGTTAAAGAAAGCCAAAAAATAATATGTTGGGGCCATATTGGAACTCAGAGTGATATACCAGCTACCTCCCAATTGAACTCTGATCTGCCCACTTTAGGCCACAGTCCAAACTTAACCATCACTGTTCTCTCTCCCCAGAAATTTCACACACATTTTGCTTAGCTTTTGAGCACCTCTCTTAAATATGCAAGCTTCCTTTTTTTAATTCTGTCATCTTCATAATTGGCTGGGGAGGGTAGCAACTCCCTGTACTTGTTGGCCATGATATAGTGGACTGGAAGCACGTCAGAAATTTGTCACAGAGGGCATCTGGTATTGGAGATTTGTGCATGTCAAACATAATTGTGGGATGCTTTTTGAACTTTTACTGTATTAAATTGTTTTATTCATGTTGAATTTGTCATCTTTAAAAAAAACTCTCCCAATATTTAGTCTTATTTGTTGGACATGTTATTATAACAATCAGTTCAGTTCAGTTCAGTCGCGCAGTCGTGTCCGACTCTTTGCGACCCCATGAATCGCAGTATGCCAGGCCTCCCTGTCCATCACCAATCCCGGAGTTCACTCAGACTCACGTCCATGGAGTCCATGATGCCATCCAGCCATCTCATCCTCGGTTGTCCCTTTCTCCTCCTGCCCCCAATCCCTCCCAGCATCAGGGTCTTTTCCAATGAGTCAACTCTTCGCATGAGGTGGCCAAAGTACTGGAGCTTCAGTTTTAGCATCATTCCTTCCAAAGAAATTCCAGGGTTGATCTCCCTCGGAATGGACTGGTTGGATCTCCTTGCAGTCCAAGGGACTCTCAAGAGTCTTCTCCAACACCACACTTCAAAAGCATCAATTCTTCGGCGCTCAGCCTTCTTCACAGTCCAACTCTCACATCCATACATGACCACAGGAAAAATAGTTTTTCTGAAAATCATAATGTGAAATTGAAAAGTAATTTTTGTGAAAGTCTACATGCTCATAATCATTAATTTGATCTTCCAACATCTTTGCAAGAGCAGAGGGTCTCTGTATTATTTTACAAATGAAGAAACTAGGGTAAGATTGCCAGTCAGATAGTCAAAACCGCAGTAGGTATTGATGATACTTCCTGAGACACAGGAGATCTTTGTTAAAAGCCTTGTGCTTCAGTGACTGTATACCACAGGATCTTCTAACTGGGTCCTAAGACCATCCTGGCTCTATTTCTCAAGCTGATGGAAGCTATACTCAACATTCAGCTTTCAGTAGAAAGGAGGAGCCCACTGCCCATATCACCCCCACTTAAGGTGTGTGAAGGAAGAGTCTAGATTTGGAAACCCTTAGGCATGGCTTCCAGCCCTGGTCCCATGTCCACCTGAATGCGTGACTTTGGGCCAGTTTCTCATGCCTGGGCCGCAGGTTTCCTAATATGAATGAGGAGGTTGACTTGACACATTTCCCTTTTCGCACAGCTCTAAAGAGTTTGGAGTTTGTGATTGGGGTTGGAGGTTCAAGCAGACCCCATATTCCATCCTGAAGAACTGAATTTACTTCCCTTCCAGACAGGAGGTCTCAGCATCAGTAGTTTGGAAGGGCCTTTAGAAAAATGTAGACAGATGCTGAGGCTGGGATTCCTTTTGCAATTATGTGAGTCTAGCCATGCATTAGTAGACATCTTTTCCAGCATATTCCTAGATCTTCCATGGAAGAGAAGGACAAAGCCTGTTTGCTCCAAGTGTTCACTGTTGTCAGAGTCAGTCTGCCCAACTTCTCTTTTTTATTTATTGGGTGATATTTGCTTTACAATGTTGTGCTAGTTTCTGCTGTACAATGAAGTGAATTAGCTATATGTATGTATGTGTGTGTGTATATATATATATATATATGTATATGTCCCCTCCCTCATGGTCTCCCTCCTCCCCCGCACACCCCCATCCCATCCCTCTAGGTCACTGCAGAGCACCAAGCTGAGCTCCCTGTGCTATACTGCAGCTTCCCACTAGCTAGCTATTTGACACATAGTAGTGTGTATATGTCAATCCTAATTTCCCAATCCATCCCACCCTCCGTTCCCCTCACTGTGTCCACACGTCCATTCTCTGTGTCTGCATTTCCATCCCTGACCTGCAAATAGGTTTATCTGTATCTTTTTTTTAGGTTCTATATATGTGCTTTAATATATGAATTTTTTCCCCTTTCTGACTGATTTCACTCTTTGTTCAAACTCTAGATCTATCCACAGAACCCTCTTGCACTGTTAATGAGAATGTAAATTGATATAATCACTAAGAGAACAGTATAGAGGTTTCTTAAAAGACTGGGAGCTGACTGTGGCTCAGATCATGATCTCCTGATTGCCAAATTCAGACTTAAATTGAAGAAAGTGGGCACCACCACTAGACATTCAGGTATGACCTAAATCAAATCCCTTATGATTATACAATGGAAGTGAGAAATAGATTTAAGGGTCTAAATCTGATAGATAGAGTGCCTGATAAACTATGGAATGAGGTTCGTGACATTGTATAGGAGACAGGGATCAAGACCATGCCCATGGCAAAGAAATGCAAAAAAGCAAAATGGCTGTCTGAGGAGGTCTTACAAATAGCTGTGAAAAGAAGAGAGGTGAAAAGCAAAGGAGAAAAGGAAAGATGTAAGCATCTGAATGCAGAGTTCCAAAGAATCGCAAGAAAAGATAAGAAAGCCTTCTTCAGCAATCAATGTAAAGAAATAGAGGAAAAGAACAGAAGGGGAAAAACTAGAGATCTCTTCAAGAAAATTAGAAATACCAAGGGAACATTTCATGCAAAGATGGGCTCGATAAAGGACAGAAATGGTCTGGACCTAACAGAAGCAGAAGATATTAAGATGAGGTGGCAAGAATACACGGAAGAACTGTACAAAAAAGATCTTCATGATGCAGATAATCATGATGATGTGATGACTAATCTAGAGCCAGACATCCTGGAATGTGAAGTCAAGTGGGCCTTAGAAAGCATCACTACGAACAAAGCGAGTGGAGGTGATGGAATTCCAATTGAGCTGTTTCAAATCCTGAAAGATGATGCTGTGAAAGTGCTGCACTCAATTTGCCAGCAAATCTTAAGTGAGGAGGAGCTAAAAAGCCTCTTGTTGAAAGTGAAAGAGGAGAGTGGAAAAGTTGGCTTAAAGCTCAACATTCAGAAAACGAAGATCATGGCATCTGGCCCCATCACTTCATGGGAAATAGATGGGGAAACAGTAGAAACAGTGTCAGACTTTGTTTTTTTGGGCTCCAAAATCACTGCAGATGGTGACTGCAGCCATGAAATTAAAAGGTGCTTACTCCTTGGAAGAAAAGTTATGACCAACCTAGATAGTATATTCAAAAGCAGAGACATTACTTTGCCAACTAAGGTCCATCTAGTCAAGGCTATGGTTTTTCCTGTGGTCATGTATGGATGTGAGAGTTGGACTGTGAAGAAGGCTGAGCACCGAAGAATTGATGCTTTTGAAGTGTGGTGTTGGAGAAGACTCTTGCGAGTCCCTTGGACTGCAAGGAGATCCAACCAGTCCATTCTGAGGGAGATCAACCCTGGGATTTCTTTGGAAGGAATGATGCTAAAACTGAAGCTCTAGTACTTTGGCCACCTTATGCGAAGAGTTGACTCATTGGAAAAGACCCTGATGCTGGGAGGGATTGGGGGCAGGAGGAGAAAGGGACGACCGAGGATGAGATGGCTGGATGGCATCACGGACTCAATGGACGTGAGTCTGAGTGAACTCCGGGAGTTGGTGATGGACAGGGAGGCCTGGTGTGGTGCGATTCATGGGGTCGCAAAGAGTCGGACACGACTGAGCGACTGAACTGAACTGAACTAAAAGCCTAAAAATATAACTACCATATGACCCGGAAATCCCACTACTTGATTATACTGTGAGAAAACCATAATTCAAAAAGGCACATGCACCCTAATGCTCACTGCAGTACTATTTACAATAGCCAGGACATGAAAGCAGCTTCAATGTCCACGGACAGATGAATGAGTAAAGAAGTTGTGCTACCTGTATACAATGGAATACTTGGTGGTTGTTCAGTTGCTAAGTCATGTCCAACTCTTTGTGACCCCATGGGCAGCAGCACTCCAGGCTCCTCTATCTTCCACTATCTCCTGGAGTTTGCTCAAACTCATGTCCATTGAGTTGGTGATGCTATCCGGCGATCTCATCCTCTGCTCCCCCTTTCTCCTTTTGCCTTCAACCTTTCCATAGAAAGGAATGAAGTTGGGTCATTTGCCTCAACTTCTTTGCCTCTCTTCTTTCTTGCTGTCAATGCTTGTAGGCACCCAGTGGTTTTCAGAGATGCTTTTGCAAATGTCCAGCCCAGTATGGAGCCAGGCCCACAGAAGGAGCTCCCAGACTATTAGTTTGTGAGGTGCTCATCGATCCCATTTTTGCCATCATCATCTATTTATTATCAGCTCTATCAACACCTGGGCCACTTTTCATATTTGAAATCCAGGTAGATGTCAAACCTTTCCAAGTCCCCCAGTTGGGAATGAGTTTGGAGGAGACAGGATGATATTCAGCTCTGGATGGAAGGATGAGAAGTGTGGCTGAAATGAGCAGAAAGCCTGCCCCAGGCAGAGAGCTTCTGATGTCGGTAGATCAGCCGGAAATAAGTGGAGATCGCACATCCCAGCTTTGGGGGTTATTCTGAGCCCCTTGCTGTGACCCTGCTAACTGTTCTCATCTGGAGGCAGCAGAGGGGACAAAGGAGATCTTTAAAGCAGACAGCCACTCCATAGGAGTATCCATTTTGGCAAACTGTGGATTTGTCCTGAGAACTCAGGCAGCAGAGATTGCAGCCTCCTCCCTGGTCTCAGGCTTGAAGACTTTTTCTCCCAGTAATGAGAGTGTAGAGTGAGCAGGCCTTCCCCGACAGTGCTGGCAGCAGGACAACTTGTGCCCAGGATGGATTTTTCTTCATTGATTCTAATCTTCTTCCTGACTGTCTGTCTTGGCTGCTTTGACATATTGAACACTGAATAGTCCCTGAGTAATTCTTGAACATCTGGGGATCGTTTTTATTTTTACAAGACAGTAGAAGCCAATGGAGTGATTTATACATGTACTAGAAGAAAATGAAGAAAAAAATAACAAAGTGGTTTCATTCGGGGAATAAACACAGATGCGGCGACGATTAAAAACAACACCAAACAAAAGGTTCAGGCCCAATCTTCAATAATTTCATAATTTTTTAAGGATGCACAGCATCATGTAGAGACGTGCAATAATGGATAAAGAGCTTTCAGAGCTACAACTTCTGTCATGATTGATGAGAAAATACTACTGGAGGGAGAAAAGGAAAATGAATATTTATTAATAGAATAGAGTGTTAGGGGCTTAAAATCTAAGGAGATCCATCATTTCATATTCAAGGCTGGATGCATTCAAAACAGAAGGCTTAATACAACGACCTCATAGCTGAGCCAGAGACCAGAAAAAGTCACAGGTACTGCCATCATTTGGACCATGGAGTACTTTCTGGAGGTGTTATTCCCATTTTAGCCGCCACCAATGTCACCTGAACAGGGCAATATTACATGACTTACCACTTCAAGAATGCTATGAAGACAACTGCCTTCACATTTTAGGACACCCAGAGCTATGTGATCTGGCCACTCGCCTAGAAATTAATATATCATGTCTGCATCTTTCTCTGTATATGGTAGTTATGGGCTCTGTGCTGACAGCTTGGGAATTATTATGAAGATTTTTTTCCTCCCATGACTTCATCACTTCTCTGCACCTTATAAGTGAAAGTCGCTCAGTCGTGTCTGACTCTTTGCAACCCCATTGACTATAGCTTGCCAGGCTCCTTTGTCCATGGAATTCTCCAGGCCAGAATAATGGAGTGGGCAGCTGTTCCCTTCTCCAGGGGGTCTTCCCAACCCAGGGATCGAATCCAGGTCTCCCTCATTTGCAGGCTGATTCAGTGTTTAGCCAACCAGTAGCACCTCTTTAAATCTTCTTGCATATTTTCTCCCTATAGATTCCCCTTTCCTGTGCTTGCTTGCTCTATTTAGGTCAGTTAACACCCAGAAAAGACTGTTTCCTTTTGATGAAATGTTACTCGCCTGACCTTAACATCTTAAAAAAATTAAAATTGGAAATCTAAGGAAGGCATTGTGGATCTCTTTTGTGATGGTGTGATTTCTTCATGTAAGCAGCTTGTTCGGACAATTAACAACAGTGATACTGGGGAAGGAGCAATTGACTGATGGCATTTAACTGCCTAGTTTAACTTAAGGTATTGAAGTTGTACTGTAATTTTCAGTGTGTGGACTTCAGCTAATGGGTAGCCCCAAGCACATCCCCCCTACCTACACAACCATGTGCATGCAATGTCCTCAGCTACCCAGGCTTCCTTGGGGTCTATATTACTTTATTACAGATTATGGCAGTGGTGGCTTATTGGTCTTATAAATCCACCTACACTAAGCTTTTGAAATCACTGTCCTGATAGATGGTCTGAGTCTAGACTGTCACACTTCTGTTATTTCTGGATATGACTGTTTCTAGGTGGCAAATCGTAGAGTGCAGGAGCAGGCTATTACTGGTTTGTTGTATATGTTATGCCAGAAGAAGAGTTGCTATTCTGTTAGACAATGTATTTCAATTTATTTTAAACCATTGATTCTACCAAATCCTCAGCAATAGATGCGGATGAATTATTCTGTTGGCCATCTTTGGGAGAAGGCCAAGAGAATATGGATCAGATTGTTCTTTTACGTCATGTACATTTCTTACCTCCCAACATAGACCGGGAAGTTTGGTCCTTAAGAAAGGACTGGATCTAAATCAGGTACCCAGAAAATGTTTAATGGGTTAACTAATTAACTTTTTATTTGGACACAAAGCAGAGCTGAAGTTTTGATTCTGTCTGGAAAGGAAGATGCAGATCCACTGATAATTATGCAGCCTTGGCCAGAAGGTATGTGTTCAGAAGAGGCTGCACAGCTCAAAGGATATGGTTAAGAAAGCCTCGGAATTGAACAAAAAGATGGATGATCTCTGCAGAGAGTTGTCTGGAATGGCTACAAATAGGGTGTTGGGCAAATGAGAAAGAACAATGAGAGAGGAAGCTAGAGATGGATAGTTAAGGGTGACACCCAGAATATCTGGATATTTTCTGGCTAGAATTTCAGTTGTGCTCTTTAAGCAATGAAGCATTAAGAACTTGAAAGGCCAAAGGAAATAGATAATGCCTGATCGTATTTGGATTTTAGAAAATTTCCTTTAACAATTATTGATGGAATGGAAAGTGGCAATAGTGGAGGAAGGAGAAAAATGATAGAAGAATATTTCCATAAGCTAAGGCAATGGCCATGGTGTTAAGGACTTAATTGTGTCTCCTAAAAATTATTATCCTAAAGCTCTATCTCCTAGCACCTCAGAATGTGACTGAATTTAGAGATACAACCTCTAAATAGGTAATTAAGTTAAAACGAGGCTGTTAGGGTGGGGTTCAATCCAATCTGACTTGTGTCTTTAGAAAAAAAGGAGATCAGGACACAAGATAAACACCAGGGATGTTCATGCACAGAGAAAAGGAGACATAAGGACACAGAGAGAAGGAAGCCATCTGTGAATCAAAGAAAGAGGCCCCAGGAGAAACCACATTTGCTGACACCTTGATCTTGGGCTTCCACCCTCCAGAGCTATGACAGAATAAATTTCTGCTGGTTAAGCCACTCATTTGTGGTCTATGGTAACTGTATTAGAGTTTCCCAAGAAATAGAACCAACAGGTATGTCTATCTGCCTGTTTATCTATCAATTTATTGTAAGGAATTGGCTCAGATAATTATGGAAACTAAGAAGTCTTTATAGTTGTCAACCTGGAGACCCAGGAGGGCCCGTGGCATAGTCCCACTCTGTGTCTGGAGGCCAGAGGACCAGGTAAAGTTCCAGTCCTAAAACTGGCATGCTTGAGACCCAAGAAGAACCTGCTTCTGTTCAAAATCAAAGGCAGAAAAAGACTGATGTCCCAGATCAAGCAGTCAGGTATGAGTTTCTTCTTACTTCATAAAGGGCCAGCCTTTCTGCTCTATTTGAGCCTTCCACTGATTGGATAAGGGTAGCCCATCTTAAGGAGGGTAATTCATTTTACTCAGTCTAATGATTCAGGTTAGTCTCATCCAAAAACAATCTCACAGACACCCCCAGAAATAATGTTTGGCCAAAATATGTGGGCATCTCATGGCACAGTCATGTTGACATGTAGAATCAGTCATCACAGCAATCCTAGCAAACTGTTACACATAGCAATAGCCAATGGAATGCATGACAGCAGATGGATCTGTGAAGTATTTTATGTGGAATTATAAGGACTTGGTGACTGATCAGATGTGAGGAGTAAAGAAGAATGATGCATCAATAATATCTTCATTATTCCTACACCAGATGATGGAGTGGGTGACATGCAGGGGGAAAGTAATGCGCACACACACACACACCAACTTCTATTACATATATATAAAAGTTAAGGGATAAATTGAACTGAAATCATCTACCCAGAGTTCACAATTCTTTGCAGCTATTAGGAACAAAGCTGTTAAACTGGACCTATGCAAACTAATAATAAAGGTAAAAATGATCACTGAACTCAGAACCCAGTTAACTCATTTTGCATAGGTGTTATTTTTTTGTCATTTAAACATTTTTAATCATTTTTTAAAATTTTGAAGTGAACACGTGTCCATTGTAACAAGTGATACATCCAACAATGTATATAAAAAAGTTATGCATCCCCCTTTACATTTTCCTTTTTTCTCATTCTCTTCCCACAGAAAACAAATAGATCCTATTTTTTTTGTCTTGTATTTTTCTCCCCCAGCCCACATGGGATGAGAAACCCTGCATTAGAGGGGAATAGGAGTATATAAGGGTGAGCTCTGACTTATGCACAGAGGAGAGTTCCAGCCAGGCAGGCTAATCATATGTAAAGATGACTGTCAAAGCCAAGTTCTGAGGGAAGAGAGAGAGTAAATCTGTAGGAAATATGAACTTAAAGGCACACAGATTTGGGGCCATTTTGACTAAGAGAAAGCAGACACACTCAGTAGTCTTGATGTCCTTGGTGCGTGATATCTGTGAAAGTGAAAGTTACTTAGTCGTGTCTGACTCTTTGGGACCCCGTGTACTATATAGTCCATGGAATTCTCTAGGCCAGTATACTGGAGTAGGTAGCCTTTCCCTTCTCCAAGGGATCTTCCCATCCCGTGTCTCCTGCATTGCAGGTGGATTCTTTACCAGCTGAGCCATAAGGGAAACCCAAGAAGACTGGAGTGGGTAGCCTATCCCTTCTCCAGCCGATCTTCCCAACCCAGGTATGGAAGCAGGCTCTCCCGCGTTGCAGGTGGATTCTTTACCAGCTGAGCTATCAGGGAAGCTCTGCTATCTGAGTCATCGGTTAAAAAGTTACATGTGGTGGTCAGGTCTGCTGTTTAATTAGGTGGAGACCTAATAGGTCGGTTTTGGAAATCATCAGGATATAAAAGAGGTTTGCAGTAAAACTCCGTTGTGATGCCATTGTCAGGGGAGTGAAAATGTTGACTGGAGTCCCCTCATGATTGGACGAGGGGGCCGGGATGGGGGCGAGGGGACAGGAGGAAGACTTCCACACGTGCTGGGGTTCCAGACCTCTGTGAGCAGCGCTGCTTCTCCTGTGGCTCCTGCCAGGTGAGGGGCCGAGCTGCAGAGGGTCTGCCCTGAATGGTGCTGCCGCCATTGTTTGTTTCCTCCCCGCAGTTTCCCTGCCGCACCCCCACAGTCCGCTGGCTGGTGTAGGTGGGGGGTGGATGAGTATCAACAAACAGAAACACGTCCTGTCATAAGAGGCTTTGCCTTTCCTTGTTATTTGAAAAGCTGCAACGTCACGTTCAGGCCAGTTATTCTTCAGGTGGTCTCTTAGGCGAGATGAGTTGGTTGGCAAAAAGGTGGATGTCTGTTTGTTGAGAGATGGATGGCTTGGTTTTGAGAAGCCATTGGCATTCTGCTGTGCAAGAGACTTTTCCCTCTTTAGTCTTTAATCTGTTAGTACAATTGCAAGTGAAAACTCACAAAGAATTGCATTGTAGCCATTTTTTGGTAAAACATATATGATCCTGGGAGACTGGTTCTAGATAAGCTGCTAACAGCCTTTTGTGAAATAAATTTGTCCTTGATTAAAGGCCTATGTGGGGAGGGGGTGGGAGCAGGGATAGAAGGTGAAGGAGTGGTGGGCAGGTATGAGTGCAGGGTAAGTCATTTGTCTGTGCGTGCGTATGTGTATACTAACTTGCTTCAATTGTGTCTGACTCTGTGTGACCCTATGGACTGTAGTGGAGTGGGTTGCCATGCTCTCCAGGGGGTCTTCCCAACCCAGGGATTGAATCCAGGTCTCCTGCATTGCAGATGGATTTTTTACCATCTGAGCCACCAGGGAAGCCCAAGAATACTGGAGTAGACAGACCATCTCTTCTCCAGGGGATCTTCCCAACCCAGGAATCAAACCAGGGTCTCTTGCACTGCAGGCAGATTATTTACCAGTGGAACTACCAGGGAAGACTTGTTGTACATCAGTGGATAACTAACATATCATCTAAGATTTTGGATAAGCATAACTTCAGCTGGGGATTAAGCCAGTGACAGCAAAGAGATTTCTGTTGACACTAGAAATATTCACATTCAAACTCATTTCCTCTCTCCAGGGGGTCTTCCCAACCCAGGGATTGAATCCAGGTCTCCTGCATTGCAGATGGATTTTTTACCATCTGAGCCACCAGGGAAGCCCAAGAATACTGGAGTAGACAGACCATCTCTTCTCCAGGGGATCTTCCCAACCCAGGAATCAAACCAGGGTCTCTTGCACTGCAGGCAGATTATTTACCAGTGGAACTACCAGGGAAGACTTGTTGTACATCAGTGGATAACTAACATATCATCTAAGATTTTGGATAAGCATAACTTCAGCTGGGGATTAAGCCAGTGACAGCAAAGAGATTTCTGTTGACACTAGAAATATTCACATTCAAACTCATTTCCCATCCCATCCTCACCTGCTCAGGGTTGCATATGGCCCCTGACAGTTTGTTATGCCACATCTTAGTTTACTGAGGTTGAAGAGATAAAGTAATGGTTAAAATTATTGATTTTAAGACTCCTTTGGTTATACATTAATTTTAAACCCTTTTTTTTTTTTTGGTAAGAAATTAGGCCTAATTATTACAGTGAATGGGCTCCCCTTGTGGCACAGATGGTAAAGAACCTGGCTGCAGTTCAGGAGACCCAGCTTTGATCCCTGGGTCAGGAAGATCCCCTGGAGAAAGGAATGGCTACCTACTTCAGTATTCTTGCTTAGAAAATCCCATAATCAGAGGAGCCTGGCGGGCTACAGTCCATGGAGTTGCAGAGAGTCTGTCACAACTGAACAACTTTCACTTCATACTTCATTACTGTGAATGGTACCCAAAGCTGATAAAGAATCAGCTAAGCCACACTTACCATCACATTTAGGAACATCAGGTTAAATAAGCCACTAATATGAATGAACCCTGCAATGAAAGAAATAAGTACAAGTGAAAGCATAACAGCTCCTTTTTAAAGAACCTCTTCTTTTTGTTCCCACATCCAAATATAATAAATACTTCTTGGCAGTTTTCCTGCTTAGGGCTTAGAATGGTTAGCTATCCTGAGGCCGTGGTAATAGTCATACTGTTAATTTATTACTCTTTATACTCAGATGGCAGTCCCAGGCCTTGGAGCTCTGGAAAAATTTGTGTGGACATCTGGACAGAAAATGACCCTCCTGCTACCACAAAGCTAGCTGATCCTAGTGCCTGCTTTTTCTTTCCTTCCTTTTTTTCTTTTTCTGAGTATCAGTGATGCTCTTTCTCTGTCTTGGAGGTGAGGAGACTGACATCCTACTTAGTCTAGAAAACAGTCTAGAATTGTGCTGTCCATTAAAAATATCCAAGCCATAAACCCTCACACCATCAGTCTTGTTTGGCTCAGCCACTCAGTTGTGTCCGACTCTTCTGGACCCCATGGACTGCATCACATCAGGCGTCCTTGTCCATCACCAGCTCCCGGAGCTTGTGCAAACTCATGTCCATCGAGTTGTTGATGCTATCCAGCCATCTCATCCTCTGTCGTCCCCTTCTCCTCCCACATTCAATCTTCCCAACATCAGGGTCTTTTCAAATGAGTCATTTCTTTGCATCAAGTGGCTGAAGTATTGGAGCTTCAGCTTCAGCATCAGTCCTTCCAATGAATATTCAGGGATGATTTCCTTACCCCATATGTAACTTTAAATATTCTAGTAACCACACTGAAAAGTAAAAAGAAACTGATGAATTTAATATTAAAAATATATTTTATGTAGCCCAATATATCTACTGTCTTATTACTTCAATATGCAATCAATATAAAATTCATTAATGAAATAGTTTCCATTTTTTTCATATTAAATCTTTTAAGGTTTAGTATGGGTTTTATTCCCTGGGAACCCACTCCACTATTCTTGCCTGGAGAATCCCATGGACAGAGGAGCCTGGTGAGCTACAGTCCATGGGTCGCAAAGAGTCAGACACAACTGAAGCGACTTAGCATGCACACAAGCATGGGTTTTATTGCACTTACATCTTAGTTCACTCCACCCATGTTTCAAGTGCTTGATGGCTGCTGTGTTGGACGAGGCTGGTCTAGAATGTACGTGGAGCAGCTCCTGCCTCTCAGGCTGCTTAGGAACAAGCTTCATGCCACTTTGCAACCTCCTAGTGAACTGCCCCATCCTTTTGGTCCTGGGGTCTTCCTGTTCTGTGCCCTCCTCCTCCGTCAGTTCTTCTCAATCCTCCAGCTTTCTCATGCTATATAATCCGGTTACACTTGGGGATGTTAATTCAACAGCAGGTTCTCAGGATGCTCCTCTAAAGCTCTCTTTTGAAACAGGAAGCATAATAGGATATACATTATGGCAACATTCAAACTGTTCATCAATTATCCATTACATCTGCCATCTCCCTTCTGCCAATCGAGGTAACTATGTTATTACCAAAAAAAATCTTATTTTAATTATAATCCAATCAGAAGATGCATCCATTATGTAGAGTGCTTTGGCATATTCTAAGAATTTAATTTTTGCACAAATAGTGGAGCAAATGCTGCAGAGAGGAAGGGGCTGGCTCCTTTCTTCATGTATTAGTCACTCAAAAAAGACATACAGAGCACTGGATATGCGGCAGAATTTTGTGTGAAGGGGGACACAAAGTTGCATGGACTCTGGCTTCTGTTCTCGGGAAGCTCACAACTCAAAAGGGAGGTGAGCCCGGAGAAGATGCTCAGCGTGGCCGCGTGCCTCCGTGAGGGCTCTAACTGGGGCGATGGGGAGACATCTTGGAGGAGGCGAAGTCGGGCTAAGTATGGAAAGCGTGGGTCGGGTTTTGATGTGTCACCATGGATGAGAAGGGAGAGGCGCGGAGATTATTTCGGAGACTGGCGTGATTCGATGACACAGAGAGGTAAAACCATACATTGAAAATATGTGCAAAGATGTATCTTTTTGACAGGCTGTAGTGGGGAGGGGCTGCAAGGACGCTGTGAGCTGTGAGCATCCACAACTAGGTCAAGCTAGATGGTGGTAGGATTTTTGTGCTAGACTAGGAGACTATATCTCATTTTCTTGACTGGGTGGAGCCAAGGAAGAGTCTAAGCAGAGCCGTAAGAGGATCGTAGCTGTGCTTTTGGAGGACGAACCTGAAATGTGTGTGCATTTCTGCACAGAAGTCTGGGGGGAGGAAGCGGGGAGGGCTGCAAACACTTTGTCTCTCGTGGGAAAAAACAATATTAAAGTAATGGGTTTATGCATTTTTTGACCTTTAAAAAATGGTATTTTCAGCAAACTTCCTCCTCCCCACCTCGCCCTTGTTAAATATTTCATCTCAACTGGAAAATACCCACAACAATAATTTTTTTTTATGGTTTTAGCCTTTCAGTAATAAACCAAAACAAACAGTGGGGAGCTTAAAAGGCCTTTCAGCTGAGAAAGATGAAAGCAGATGCCTCTGGTTTAGCTTATTGTTAGAAAGCACAAGAGTCCTATGCTTCTGGAAATCCTGTGAGGATGAGCGAGCAGGAGGAAGAGCAGGTGCCATGAGCACCCCCATCCCTGACCTGACATGCTGGTAGTAATTCTCTTCCCTGGTAGCTCAGATGGTAAAGAATCGCCTGCAATGCAGGAGACCTGGGTTCAATCCCTGGGTCAGGAAGATCCCCTGGAGAAGGAAATGGCAACCCACCCCTGTATTCTTGCCTGGAAAATCCCATGGACAGAGGAGCCTAGTGGGCTACATCGCACAGGGTCACAAAGAGTAGGACAGGCTTGAGCGCTAATACACACACAGGGTGTGTACGTGCATCTAAGAATCTCATTATCGGAAGTGGGATCTTTCTTCCCCTCCCTGTAGCTGGAACCCTCTTTTTTTTTTCAACCTGTAGAGAAAGCCCCAGGGAGGGAGATGGAGACATTAGATACTCATTTTTTTTTCCTACAAAACCACTGAGGAAACAGTAATGCCTGAATGGCTTAATGATCTGGGTGCAGCAACAAAGATACCTTCAGGCTGGAAGGCATGGTTTCTAAATGCAGCTTTTTGCTTAAACTACTGACTTCAGTGCATTTGTTCCTGTAACTTTGAATTGTCCAGAGCTCCACTATTTTAGCAACAAGCAAATATGTTCTACTTAGGGCTTCCCTGGTGGCTCAGACAGTAAAGGATCTGCCTGCAATGCAGGAGACCCAGATTCGATCCCTGGGTCAGGAAGATCCCCTGGAGAAGGGAATGGCAACCCACTCCAGTATTCTTGCCTGGAGAATCCCATGGATGGAGGGGCCTGATGGTCTACAGTCCATGGTATCACAAGAAATCAGACATGACTGAGCATCTAACACTTTCAAACCATTCCTTTCCACAAGATTTTGGTCAATCCATTCTTTCCACCTAGAAAAGTCTGCCAATTCATTTGTTCAGCCAACATTTAATGAAAACCTACTGGGTGCTAGAGCCCAAGGATTCAGAGACAAAATGTAGTCTTTCAAAAGTGCATGGACAAATACACAAGTGTTAAAATATCTGGTGGCAAGTGCCATGATTGGCATGGTCTTCAAGGCTATGTGGACATCCAACCTGGGAGGTAAGGAAGTCTTAGAAGAGAGGATAGCTTCTCAATTAATGACTTAGGAGCTGTCTCCTTCCAAGTCTATCCACATTCAGCCCTTCTTCCTTGACCGTGTGTCTTCTTCCTCTGAGCATTGCCACTTGTCCCTCATGTGTGGTTTTTTGTTTTTTAAAATTATTTTTTTTTTAAATGAAGATTTTTGGAGCCGATTATACAGAGTGAAGTAAGCCAGAAAGAAAAACACCAATACAGTATACTAACACATATATATGGAATTTAGAAACATGGTAATGATAACCCTGTATGCGAGACAGAAAAAGAGACACAGATGTATAGAATGGACTTCTGGACTCTGAGGGAGAGGGAGAGGGTGGGATGTTTTGGGAGAGTGGCACTGAAACATGTATACTATCATGTAAGAAATGAATCACCAGTCTATGTTCGATACAGGATACAGGATGCTTGGGACTGGCGCACGGGGATGATCCAGAGAGTTGATATGAGGTGAGAGGTTGAGGGGTGGGTGTTCAGGATTGGGAACTCATGTACACCTGAGATGGATTCATGTCAATGTATGGCAAAACCAATACAGTAGTGTAAAGTAAAATAAAGTAAAAATAAAAATTAAAAAAAAATAAAATGAAGATTTTTTTTTGATGTGGACCATTTTTAAAATCTTAAATGATTTGTTACAATATGATTTCTATTTTACATTCTTTGCAGTTTTGGCTGCAAGACACGTGAGATCTTAACTCCCCTACCAGAGACTGAACCCACATGCCCTGCACTGGAAACTGGCGTCTTAACCACTAGACCACCAGGGAAGTCCCATGTTTGTTTTAGATTTCACACATGAGATCATGCGGTATTTGTCTTTCTCTGTAGACTTATTTCACTTAGCATAATGTCCTCAAGGCCCACATGTGTTGTTGCAAATAATATGATTTCCTATTTTTCATGACCGCATTGTATTCTTCAGTGTGTGTGTGTGTTTCTTCTAGTATTTTTTGTTGTTGTTACACTTGTTTCTTTTTGTTGTTATGTTTACTTTTTTAGAGTCTTGCCTGTCTCTTCAATGGAACAATTAAAGATGGGCTTATGGATATTTTGACTTTTTAAAAAAGAATAATTTCAACAAATTTCAACTAGATAACATGATATCACTCTGGGGGAGGGATGTCTATCAAGACTGTTAGGTTAAGTGAGCTCATTCCCTCATTCATTTGCTTAATAACCACATTTTAAGTACCTGTATGTTTTATAGTTCTTAAAATGTGAACAACAACAACAAAAACAACACACAGTCCTTTCCTCATGGAGCTCAGTGATAGTATAAGCCAAGAGTTAAAAACAAAATCTGGTAAGAAGTGCTATGAACCAAAATAATTAAAAACACAGCTTTGAGGAGGATGGGCCTATGGTTTTTATTTTTCTTGTGCTGTGCTTGTTTTCATCAGTGTGTTTGTTGGCTGGATGTCTGTAGGGGAGACAGACTCCCCCGGGGTCTGTAGGGGAGACGTGGTGCTGGTGGGTTAGTACATGGGATTATAGGAGTGGCTGTGAACCACAAGGGGGGCTGTGTTGGGGATGGGTGATGGGCACAAGCTTGAATCTGCTATTTGAGAGGCTTGGTGAGTAGATATCAACTCTCAAGGGTGCCCTGAGGCAGGCACCTGGGCATCGAGGGCCCTGTGAGGGTCCCCCCGGGGTGCACACCTCACTGGCTCAGAGCCCTTCTCCCTTTCCTGCAGGGTGGGCTCCTCCCGGGTACCCTGGGACGTCCTTGAGCTTCTCCTGTGCTTTCCTGGTAAAGGCAATACCCCGTGAGTGGTGTTTGGGGTCATTGAGTTTCCAGTCAAAACAGGGAGCAAGTCAGCTTTAATTTCTGACAAAGAGGTATAAACTGAAAGTGCAAGTTATGTGCTTTGAAAGAAGGTAAATTTGGGTGCTAGAGAAAGGAAGGCTGAATGCAGGATGATAAAGCAATCCCCTGCTGTCCCCATGATGACCAGGGCCTGATTTCAAATGAATTTCTCTCTCTTTTCCTGAGCAACTACAGAGAGGGCCAGGCAGGGTATCCTGAGCAGTGAAGCATGTTTGCCATTTGCTTGGTTAGTTGGTGTGATAGATAACTGATCATATTAAAGCTGTTTAAGACTTTTTGTGTCAGGTGGCAGACATATTTTTTTCAATTTTACTAAGCTATAATTGACATATAACGTTGTATTAGTTAAAGTGCATAGCATTATGGCTTGATATGTGTGTGTGTGTTATGTGTTAGTCAGACATGCTCAGTCATGTCTGACTCTTTGCAATTCCATAGACAGTAGCCTGCTAGGTTCCTCTGTTCATGGAATTCTCCAGGCAAGAATTCTGGAGCGGATAGCTGGATAGCCATTGTCTTCTCCAGGGGATCTTCCCAACCCAGAGATCGAACCTGGTTGCAGACAGATTCTTTACTGGCTAAGTCACCAAGGAAGCCCTATATATTCATTTAGCAACAAATAAACACCACAATAAATCTAGTTAACATCCATCATATCAGCTAATTACACTTTTTGCGTGTGTGTTGAGAACTTTTAAGGCCTACTATTTTAGCAACATTCAAATATACAAAATATTATTGCTTACTACAGTTACTATGCTGTAATTCCATCCTCAGAACTTATTTATCTTATAATTGGAAGTTTGTACCTTTTGACCTCCTTATCCTTTTGAAGTCTGTTTAAAGGGAGGCTTAAAATGGCCCTTGTTCTTTTTTTATATAGCTCAAGAGCTTTAGCAGTAAGCTGTGAGGCTTGAGGCTATTCCAGAATTGGGCGAGATGTCCCACAGTTGGAGGCTGCAAAGAGCAAGACACTGTATGCAGCGACATGCTCGGCCTCTCTGGGTCACTCTCAGGACCCCAGCCAGACTCCCCCTGGACCAGGCCCAGATGGAACAGCCTGACCAGCTGGCACAGCAGTCGCCTTTCTTGTGTGTTAGATGTGAGATGTGTTCAGTGAACCATCTGACAGCCAACCCACATGCTCTAATTGGTGCCTGCTGGGTGCCCTGCCCGTGCAAGATCACCATGGGGACGGACAGCCTGAAGCAGCCAGGGCGACGCCACGCCTGATGCTGGTGCTGCACCCTGAAGTTTTGTGGGTGACAGTCCACCTGCAGCTGGCCTTGGCCAGTAGTTCTCACTCTTGATGTGAAATAAGAGTTTCTACAGGTTCTTGTTAGACTGAGTTCGGGGATCCCAGCCTGGGAGATTTTGGTTTATGGGGTCCAAGTTGGGATCTAGAAATGTGAACTTTTGGCAAGCACACTCGAACATTCTGCTGGTAAGTACATGAAGCCAGCTTGAGAAACCCTGCATTTATGCAGCTCAGGCTTATATTTTTTTCTTCTAATCTACTAAGAACTTTACTTTTTAAAACCACTTTATTGAGATAAGATTGATACATAAAAGATTGTACACCTTTAATGTATAGGGGTTTCCCAGCTGGTGCTAGTAGTAAAGAACCCACCTGCCAGGGCAGGAGACATAATAGACGTGGGTTCGATCCCTGGGTCAGGAAGATCCCCTGGAGGAGGGCATGGCAACCCACTCCAGTATTCTTGCCTGTCGAATCCTGTGGACAGAGGGGTCTGGTGGGCTACAGTCCATGGGGTCACAGATAGTTGGACACAACTGAAGCATCTTACCACGCATGTGTACATCTGTGATGCCATCACCACCATCAAGGCCAAAACCATATCTATCACCTCCCAGAGTCTCCTTCTACCCCCTTTTTATTGATTATTATTTCTGGGTGAGAACACTTAAGATAGACCCTCCTAGCAGATTTTAAGCACACAATACAGCATTATTAACTATAGGCATTGTGCTGTATAGCAGATCTCTGAAATTATTTATCCTACATAACTGATACTTTGTATCATCTATCATCTCTCATTTCCTACTTCTCACAGCTTCTGGCAGCCACCACTTTATTCTCTGGTTCTATGAGTTTATTTAAGATTGCACATATAACTGAGATCACACAGTATTTTCCTTTCTGTGTCTTGTGTATTTCACTCAGCATAATGTCCTCCAGATCCATTCATGTTGTCACAAATTTTCTCCTTCTTTTTAGACAGCCCAATCTTTGATGGGAGAAAATGCTACAGGTTCCAGGAGTAGGACTGCTTGAGTCAGCTTTTTACAGAGCCTAGCCTTTCTCTAGAATGGCAACCCATTCCAGTGTTCTTGCCTGGAGAATCCCAGGGACAGGGGAGCCTGGTGGGCTGCCATCTATGGGGTCGCACAGAGTTGGACACAACTGAAGCGACATAGCAGCAGCAGCAGCCTTTCTCTAGACCTGATGTACCTACTCTGGCCCAAATTCCTTAGGCCTACAAACCATGGTGAAGTAGTTCATAGTTACTGTTGTCGAAGGTGTCGTCTCCCTGATACAGAAAAGTAAAGCCACCCAAAGGAAACAAAAGTAGAAGCCTACTGAAATACTGCCATCATTATTGCTATCACCAATATTTAGCATTGCAATTGTTTACTGGGAGCCACAATAGGTCATACAGGCATCTCAGGTGGCTCAGTGGGTAAAGAATCTGCCTGCAATGCAGGAGATGCAGGAATAATGGGTTCAATCCCTGGCTTGGGAAGATCCCCTGAAGGAGGGCACAGCAACCCACTCCAGTATTCTTACCTGGAGAATCCCATGGACAGAGGAGCCTGGTGGGTTACAGTCCATAGCGTTGCAAAGAGTTGGACATGACTGAAGCAACTGAGCACACACATAGGTCATAAACTCTTCTAAATTCTCTGCATCTTATTGTGTTTAAGTCTATGGAATAATCTTTGAGGTTGGTACTATTATTACCCCCATTTTACCGATGAGGATCCTGAGAGAGAAAGAGATTACATAATTTGCCTGGGATTGCACAATTTGTAAATGAACGATTCATAACTACGGAACGCCAGTGTGGAGGCCTCCTACCGCATGTAAATGACATGGGACTGGAAAAAGAGAAGGGTTTTTGTTTCTAGGCTTTAATTTTCTCACCCATAAAATAAGAGGTTTGAATGATGTGACCTCTCAGCAAGGCTGACTTTGTTTGTCCAACCTGTGCAGTCAAACAGGGCCCTGGGATCAGAAGTGTCTGAAGTTTGGTTTCATGCTCTGCTGTTGCCCCTAGAAATTGCTAATAATTTTTGAACAAGGAGCCACATGTTTTCATTTTTCACCCTGCAAAATAAAGCTGATCTTGTCTCCCAAGGGCTCTTCTTGTTGTGACACTGCATTTTTTTCTCAGCTCCTTTATAGATTCTTGACAACTCTCTGTGCATTCTTGGCCTTGGAACTGCCTTCTGCAGGGGTGATGGAGCAATGGATTGTACTGAGCTTCATAGAGAGGGGAGTTTCTGGCTGGTGAGGAGGGTACACGGTGTGTCTGCAGGGGCAGATGGTGAATGGCTGGTGAAGCAGAGCTCACGGAGAGCTTGCAGTGGCTCAGGGTGGTGTCGCATGCAAACTGCAACTGGCTCTTGGCAACAGCCGTGTCCCCAGCCTGCCACCGCTGTTGTAGGTATTGTCACTAAGCAGCCCATCTACAGCAGTCCCTCCATGCAGGATACACATGAGGACTCGAGGTTGAAGTTGATGAATTCATTTCTCCCAGAGAGGCAGTCTGGGACTGTACTGACTGCCCCATCTTCTGCTTTGGCCCTGGTCCCCACCCCCACTTACCTACCAGCAGCCCTGCTCCCACTTGAGAGTCCCAGGAGTGGATCCTCATGCGTGCTGCCTGGAAGAAGCTTTCTAAAACGTCGGTTTCTTTGAGGCAATATCTAGTCCCACGATACACACAATGCACAGGTTTCATCCCACTGGCTGCTGGAAAGGTTTGGCTCAGGAACAAGGGAAGGAGATGTTTGCGGAGTGCTTATCATGTGACCTCCTTCCTCTCTTCCCCAGCTCTTCCTCTGAGTAAAGTTCTAGTCCCATTTACCTTCTAAGGAAAAAAACAAAAATTAAAGGGTGCTGATTGGGGTTAATGACTTAGATTACTATCAGCGCCGAAACAAAAAAATTCAGACACAGGCAATCCATCCAAAATGTAGGATAAAAGGTTCATTCTTCACACCTTGATGCTTAAAGGCAGAACAAAGATAAACCATGAGGGAAGTGTCCGTGTGTGCCTGTGTGTGAAAGCTGTGTCTATTTGTGTGTGTGTGTAGATTAGGATGGTGAAGAAAGGTGTGACATGTTCTCTTGTCCTAAGTGAAGCATTTCTCACTTCCTTGCTTCCTCTCCCCTTCCCGTGTCTAGATCTTTTACAAATTATGTTTTGAAGTCCTTCCCTCATCCAAGCTTACCAACCACTTCCTCCCAGAGAAACCCACCTGCATCCAACCCCGATCTGGCTCAACTCTCTACTTTTATCCCCCAGAGCGTGAGTATCTAGTAGCTTCTTAGTGCCTGCACACCCCTTTGCACTGCAGTTGTTCACTTACTCATTGTAGCCTCAGGGGCTGTGATCTCCATATGAGCTGGTGGTGAGGCTGTCTTGCTTACCTAGTGAGGATTAATAAATGTTTGTTGAAAGCGTAAGAAGCTCATGGCAGTCACTGGGTCCTGGAGTCTCAGGTGTGAAGACAGATGAGTTGAGTGGGATACAGTGGAGGCAACTCCACCTGAAGGGCCCAGCCAGGAAAGATATTTAGAAGTCTGTATTTCAGGGTTCACTGGGTCCCCCATGCAGAGGACTTCAATTACATCACCCTATTTAATCCTTACCACAACAAAGTGGCTTCTGATTAAAATTTTATGTAGAAGGTAGCAACTGAATCTTGAACTGAACCTTGAAAATTGGTCAGGCATAGAAGATAGAGAAGGGCTTTTCATCCACAGAAGGCAAATTGAGCCCTGTCCCAGGCATGTGGCCATAGCTCAGGTGAGTGTGTCTATGCTGGAGGTCATCATGGTGGAGTGAAATGGGAAGACATGCAATTTACGTGAGCACTCTGCTCCTGGAGGCAGTAACTGTTAAGAGATCTTCCCACCCTTCTGTGTTCCAATAAAATCTAACTATAAAAACCACTACCCTGATCTCTCTTATGCCTAGATAGGGCCGTCTCATTTCTTCTTTATGACTTCTGTCTGCCTTACCCATGACTCCCTGGTTTACCTGTGTCTATTATCAGATTCAAGGCCCCTTCCTATTCTTTGATATGTTCTCATTCATTCTTCCTATTGTGAGGCCTGAATAAAATCACCTCCTTCGTTGTCTGGCACACTTTGTCCTGCACAGGGGTTACATCTGGCAAGAAAGGGGAGGGGCTAGACTGTGGGGGCCTTGCCAGCCATGGGCAGGAGTTTGGACTTGATCCTGTATGCATGGGAAGCCAGTGATGGGGCTAAAGAATTTTTAAAAGAGAAATGGAGAAGTCTGATGCTTGTTATAGAAAGCTCCTTTTGTTTTCTGTATGTGAGAAGGATTGAAGGGAGAATTAACTAAGACAAAGAAATTTCACATTCTGATAAGAAAGGATAGTGCTCTGAGCTAGAGTGGGGTGGGCTATGGGTGATGTGTCAAGGGTGGTATCCTCTAGGACATACATGGTACCTGGATGGGAGGCCACGGGAAGAGTCTAGGCAGAGTCTCATTCATGAGCAGGTGGTGCTAGTTCACTGACATTGTCAGCCATCATAGGAGAGGTAGTCCTTAATCTGTACCATGGAAAATGAGCAGGATGGAAAGCCATAGGTAGGCTGACAGCATATACAAGGTACAAGAAAGTTATGATAGTACCATCAGACACAAAAACTCAGAAGCAGATGCCTGCAAGGCTCTACAAATGTCCTTATGATGGGAATTAGGGGGAAGAGGCTTAAAGTCTACATAGCTTCCCTCCCTGTAACTGGGCCATCTATGGTTTTGTGTTTCGCCAAATGCTAGTTCTGTTTCCATTGGAGAAGAGATCCCCTAGCACCATGATTTCAGCCTGAATCACTTTAGGGAAGGCTACAGGGAAGGTGGAAGATACAGGCATCAAGGCACCCAGAGGGATGGCTATTGTAGTTTTCATTCATCCACCCTTAGTGGTAATGAGGCCTAATGGGAGACCTGGTTCTGGGTTCCCTCAGCCTCTCACTTACACATCAACACTAAGAAATGCTGACCTTTAATGTCAATCAAAGGGTGAGTTGCTTCTATGTAGGTGCCATGCTTGAAGGCGGTGGATGTTCAGGTGCAATTCCTCAGAGAGGGAGACACCTTTGTTATCTGTCTTTATAAGCCTGTGCTCAGGCTGGAGCTGTGAATTGTAGACAGCCTGGTAAAACATGCTTCCCAGTTGTTCGTAAGATATTGGTAGGTTTGTTTTTTTTTAAGTGTTTTTCACACATTAATACCATTTTCAGGCTTTAAAAAAAAATCTGGTCTTTGATTGCCTGAAAGCTTAATGTAGATGTAAGCACTTTCCTGGATTCTCAGTGAGAAATGTTACATTAATGTAATTACAGCAATGATGATTCATATGGCCCTGGTATTATGAATCTGGGCCTATAGAAAACTCTTCACGTAGAGCTCCGAGTTTATCTCTTTCCTCTGAGTTTAACATCTCCATTCTGCATGGTGGCTGCTGGGGGAGGCCTCGAGCCTCGGCTACCCTTGGGGACTCCCCTCACACCAAGGCCTTCAGGACAATTCATATGGTGGGTGCAACCTGGTTGCTTCTGGAACCAGTTTTCTGCTCTGATATCCAGGCCCAGAAAGCCAGCTGTTCACTGCCTCTCATCACCTGGCCTCTCCATAGAAATCACAAAATCCTGAGGTCTCAGTACCTGAGTATGGAATTAGTCACCTTTCCTATGCTCACAGCACCCTCTCTCCAAACTGCAATGATTCAGATGTCAAAGGGGAAGCATTCTGAGACAGATTTCTAGAGGAAGTGATGCTAAATGTAAAGTGTAGAAATATTAGCCAGGCAAACTCTTCAGAATGTGATTAGGCCTGCAAATAAGTCAGGAATTTGGTAAAGGGCTCCTTCCTGGGTCGTGGGTGGATGGTCAAGCTACATGGCTAATCTTTCAAGATGTCCTTCTACTGGAGGAATCCATGCAGAACCAGCAGAGAGCCAACACTGGGTTGTTGAATGTGCTCTCACAATTCATCCTCCTTCTCTTCCCTTTCTTCTCTGTGTTTTAATTATTGATTGGAAGCCTATCATAAAAACTTGAAGGTCTTGACTTTCTGTCAGCAAACTTCCTAGTTTTAAATATTCTGTCCTAAGCAACCAGAGAGTGGCAACTTTCCCAAAGTAATACCCAGGTCAGTGAATAAATTCTGTAAGTCTACAGACCTGAACAGGGCCAGCCAGGGATATTGTATGAACCTGTGAGATACCGAAAGGAAGGGGGAGATTGTGGGTGGGGAAATAGTAAGATGGTTGACAAAGATCTGGTTTTTATTTAGCCATTCCTCTTTCTTCAAGGGCTTTGGTTTGGGACTTAGGGTGTGTTAGTCCATGGAAGTGAAGCCAGAAGCAGCTACTCTAGGATTTATCTGCCTCTGAAGACAGTAGCTCCTGCTATTTTAGGAGAGGCAGCATGTGCTTGGTGGGGATGGTGAGTGGGAAGTTTTTGTAAGGCAGGAGAGATTTGTGTAGGTCAAAGGATTGCTTTTTCAGTGTGGATGAAGTATATTAATGAGGAACTATGACCAGTTTCCTGTCTTTTACATGTTCCCCAAATGACTGTGCTCAGTTGAACAGTGACATTCGCCTGCCCTTAAATCCATGATCCCCTGTGTTTCCTTGCATGATGGCAAAAAAGGTTTTTTCCATGTGCATGTTACGAATCTACAATGTCTAAAACCTTAATGCCAAGTAGCCAGGAGACTGTGGTGCAGAGGGAGGTGTGTATGTGTGTTATATATGTTTGCGTACCTGTGTCTCTGTGTATGAATGGGTTGCTTGGACCTGTGTGCATCAGTGTATAATTATGAGCTCCTTTCTTGTCTGAATTCCTTTACAGGGTGTTTTGCAAGTGAAGGCCCACTTCTTTATAAAAACAGAATTGCTTTTCTAAGACAGAAATGCTGAATAAGCAGAAGGACGGCTCTGAGTTTTAGAAGGAGCTTTCCAGAAATTGGTGCAAGGAACTTGCTAGTGGTACTGGGAGATAGAAGGGGAGATGTACCGATCATGCTGTGTTTTGCATTTCAATCTCTGTGGATCCTCTCTCCCTGCCTATGCATATTTAAAATTCCTTTCAATATATAAATAGGATAATTCTCTCCCTCATCCCCACCAGAGTTCATTTAACAGGCACAAAAAGAATTGCACATCCAGGCCTGTCTTTTCCTGCTTCCTGTTATTACTATTTATTGGTTTTTCTCATCTTCTTGTTTTCCCCTCTCCCGTGTTGCTCCCCTTAGATTAAACTGTGTTTCAGGATTGACCAGAGGGAGAGATGCTATTTCTTCAAAACAAAGCTGAGCCCAAGAGAGGTGATCTCCAGGCTGGTTTTGCTCTTTGGCACCAAACCGAACCTTCCAGAGCTCCACTCTGAATAGAAAGCCCTGGGCCTTAGACAATTTGGGTTTTTACAACCCCCTCTTAATGCCATCCTTTCACAGTATTGATAACAATTACCCATTTACCCCATGAATGAAGCCCTGACACTCTCCACTATCCCAAAGGCATAGGTGAAAGAATTCTTGATGGGATGGATGCTGGGTGAGAATATGAGCTGGGATCTGGGGATTGGTGCCTATGATAGTAGCCAGTCAATCTTCCTAGAGAAAAGCTCTCAGAAGCACTTGTTGAGTCTAATGGTCTTGCTTCATATTGCTAATGTGAATAACTCAATCATTTTGGAAGAAGTTAGACCTTGCATTTCAAACACTGTCCAGATTTCAAAATGGCAGTTAGTGAGGCCTATAGGACAGGAGTTCTTGGAATGACATTCTGCATCATTTTGCACACAGTGCAAGGGGCACTGAACTGGGATCAGAAGACTTGAGTTCTAGGCCTGCCTCTGTTAGTGTCAAGTTTACAATTCACTTCCCAATGCAGATCTCACTTGGTTCTCACTTTATTGATACCCAGTGATTCCTCTGATTACAACAAAATGACCAATTTTGATAAACTCTTGGGTCATATTTGATGGCCAAAACATCTGTGTAGTGGGGCAGAGAATAAGGCACTGACTTGTCACCTGTTATGTAAACAAGTATGATGGGCAGGAAGAGTTATCCACTAAAATATGATGAGCCTGATTCTGGGACACACTAGGATCTCATTCTATAAGCAGAGCTCCACTGAACAGTGGACAGAATCCAGAAGCGTGTTGTTGCTGTTTTCTCATTAAGTCACGTCCGACTCTGTGACCCCATGAACTCTAGCTCACCGGGCTCCTCTGTCCCTGGGATTTCCCAGGCTAGGATACTGGGATGGGTTGCTATGTCCTTCTCCAGGGGGTCTCCCCAATCCAGGGATCAAGCCCATGTTTTCTGCATCACCTGCATTGGCAAGCAGATTTTTTACCACTGAGCCATCACCACCAGGGAAGCCCCAGAAGCATGTGACCCACGGAAAATGTCACTGCTGTATGACTCAGCACAGAACCAAGGGGAAGTTTATAGCCACGTCTCTCAATTACAAGTAAGGTGAGGTACAGGTGTAACCTGGATATTTCTGAGGGATTCATTTGGGGAGCAACCTACCCCTAAATGTGGTCTGCCTTCTGAGGGAGCTCTTGATTCAGAAGGCTGCTACCAGACAGGGGGCAGAAGGGCAGGTTTCTGATCTGGACAGAGCAGGGGACACAGGTGCAGTGCATGAAACGTGCAGGCGATGTCTCTACCTGGCAAACATTGCTTGTTTGCCTTCCTCTCCATATACTTTGCTGTCAACAAATCTACGTAGGAAACTGATCTCTGCAAGCCAGGCTGTCCTCGGAGGCCCAAGTGATGTGTACACTGTGTCAGGTCCCTGGTCTCAAGAGCAAAGCAAGGACTTTCCTTACAGGCCAAGTCAAGGGATCCTCAGCACCATTCTGTGAAATACTGAGAAACAGGTGGGCATAGCAATGAGTTTCAGCTCCTCACACAGACCATGTGCCGGGGAGGAATCCCTGCTCTGTATTTCCTCCTGTCACGGCTTTCATCTAGGATTGGCGATCAATAATTTTCATATCTAGCTCACTTGGAGCTCATCCAACCATAGGTAAGCATAAGCACATGCGAGGCTGTTCCACTGGGCTTCCTGAAACACTAGTCTATTATAATGGGATCCTGGATACTGACTCGGAAAGTCTTCACTTTTTCATTTCTTACAAAAAAGGAAGATATACAACTCATACTGGATACAGCTCAAGGGCTGTAGTGAGCTCATTGACATGGATTACCTTATGTAATTGTCCCCAGGTAAAAGTCATTGTCCTTACAGAATATCCTTGGCACCAAGGGGAGTATAATGGGTCTGCACTTTCCCTGTGAATTCAACAGGGACATTACCAGAGTCCTATGCTGATATCATAGTACAGATAAGCCAGACCCTCTTGAAGAAAGGCATTTCCTGATAAGGAGCATAAATGCTCAGGGCCTGATCCTGTGGAACCTGCCGTCTCTGTGGTTATATAGGCAGCAGCGATTTAAGACCATTTTGATAACTGTGAAAGGACTCTTGACTATTCAAAATTAAAAAAAAACTTTTTTATCATCTAGCAACAAAAAGAAGTTTTATTTTTATGTCCCACCAGGTGTCACATGATTTAGCTATCATGCAAAAGAGCATTTGGTAGAATCTCTTTTTTGACTCATTATACTTCTTTAGCTGTCTCTCACACATTGCCCTTTATCCAGTGAAATCTACATATGCATAAGGCTGATTCACTTTGTTGCACAGCAAAAACTAACACAACAGTGTAAAGAAGCAACCATACTCCAATAAAAATTAACAAACCAAGCCCTTAACTAAATGACTCTTGACTTTAAAGATCCTCAACTGAATGAGGTGCACGTCCATGAGTTGTTGGAGTACAAAGTTATTACATAGTATTAAAAAGCAGAGACATCACTTTGCCAACAAAGGCCTCTAAAGTCAAAGCTATGGTTTCTCCTGTAATCATGCACGGATGTGAGAGTTGAACCATAAAGAAGGCTGAGTGCCAAAGAATTGATGCTTTCAAACTGTGGTGCTGGAGAAGACTCATAAGAATCCCTTGGACTACAAGGAGATCCAATCAGTCAGTCCTAAAGGAAATCCATCCTGAATATTCAATGGAAGGACTGATGCTGAAGCTGAAGCTCCAATACTTTGGCCACCTGATGTGAAGTGTTGACTCATTGGAAAAGATTGAGCTGGGAAAGATTGAAGGCAAAAGAAGAGGGCGGCAGAGGATAAGATGGTTAGATAGCATCACCAACTCAATGGACATGAATTTGAGCAAACTCTGGGAGATAATGAAAGACAGGGAAGCCTGGTGTGTTGCCACACATGGGGTTGCAAAGAGTTGGACACAGTGACTGAACAACAGTGAACAACAGCAGATCCCTGATACCATCTGAATTCTCCAAACTTGCAAATGCCATGATGGTAGAAAGTTTCCCAATAGAATGCATGTGCTAAATGAGCCAAAGAAGAACTACAGAGTATTCTTGGAACAGAGCTCTGAACATGCAGCTCAGCTCTCTTATTTTCATCAGTTTCAACACCTCAGCCATTGCATATCTGAGCCTCAGCAAAATCATAAATGACCCAAGGCCAAGTGCCTTCAGGGTCTCTTTAGAGTCTCCACTATTGTGTAAATGATATCAGCAAATAGCACACATCTGTCATATTTGACTAGTGAAGCGGACTTGAGGATTTTAGTTCTTGGTCTTTTCAACATTCACACTTTTTATTTTTATTTTTGTTGTTTGGTTGACTTAGGTACTGTCACTAGAAAACAGTATGAACCCTAGAGCTAAACCGCATGGGATTCAGTGCCAGCCTTGCCACTTCCTAGTTATGCAATCTTAGGCAAGTTGCTTAACTTTTCTGTGCCTAAGTTTCTATACTTAAAGTGTGGACAACAGTAGGGTTGTTTTAAGGATGAAATGAACTCATGTGCTAACAGCTCTTAGAACTGTGCCTGACAGTAGAAGCACTTTATAAGTGTTAGCTCCTCTTATTGTAAGTCACCATGGCTGCTAGAGTTGACATCTGGAAGGTGTGCTGAATAGCATGTCCTGCATGAAAATATGATAATGGCTCTTGTGTTTGCAACTAGTATCTATTAATTAAGAAACCATCATTTGTACTCTGTAATTATATTTATTAAACCCTAACTCCTATCATAACAATAATTAGTTCTTGCTAATTAAATTTATCAAATTCCCCTGGATTCATATCTTAGGTAAATATTTAGTAGCCCTACACTAATTATTTTAATCAACATGGAGTGTATTTCAAATGACTACAAATAGTTATAACTAATTAAATTGAATACAAAATAATATCTTATGTAATAAATTTGCAGGTGCTAAAAAGAGTGGGAATGAACCACAGGATAATGTTTCAGGACCTAACCACCTGACTTGGTGACTGCAGCATTTCCAAAGCTTAGCCAACTTGCTAGGGGTAGTATCCTGAGAAAGTTTATTGTTCCTCTTCTGATTTGTCTTCTACTGCCAATGTTTTGTGTGTGGAGCAAGCTCTGTGTGTAATTTGAGAACATGTCTCATGATTTGGAATTGGATGCATCAATACTAGTGATTAATGCAGAAGCGAGAAGCCAGCAGCAGCAGCAGTAGGGCAAATTCCTGCTTCAAAGAGTCTGAAGGAAGAAAGGCAAACTCTCTGAGGTTCCTTCTTCTGCAGGCTTGGCTTCCTCATCCTGAAATTGCACTGTCCATTGTTTCTCCTGCTGGGAAGTCCTCCCACCTTACCCTGCTTCTCCCAGCTCCTTCCTACCAAAGACCTTGAACCCTTGAATTACAGTCACCTGATTGATATCCTGTTGCTAGGAAACTGTAAATTGAATGTGTTGTATTTCATGATAAAGATGCCTGTAACCCATCCTTGGTGAGACATGCACAATCAGGTGTGGCCTCGTGTGGAACTGGCCAGCAGTGTCCATCTCCCTCTCCTTTCCTCTGCTCCCTTCTAGGGTCACAGTGAGATAACTGACTCAAGTTAAATGTGTCCACTCCCTGGCCCGCCATAGGATTGTCTGTGGCCTGAATGAGGGGTCTGTCCATGGCTAGGCTTGGAAGGATGGCTGTCTGTGGCTGGAATTAGGGGCTCAGTCAATGACAAGGATTGGGGGGATGTTCAATTCACAACTGAGTTTCAATACTCATTCTGGGGTGGGAATTAGAATGTAGGCTGTTGTGAAGTCCTATTAGGGAGAGGCAAGAAGGAATGACCACTCAAGCCCTGGCAGCTGGATAATATTATAATACAAATGGTCTATCTCAAGAATAATGAGTTCAAATATTACACAGCCTATGTAGAAAACTAAATCTTGTCAAAATCATCTTCAGCCCTTCCTTGTAAATGACAAGTAAATGATCATAAACAAGCAGCCAGAGGTGGATGCCCAGGGCATGGTGTCAAGCATCACCCCAGGCTATCCCGACCTTCCCTTTTCATCAGGTGGCTGGTGGGAGGTGGGGGCTACCTCTTTGCAGCTTACACACTTCATTCTATTTTTGTGGAGGAAGTGTCTCAAGTGGGCATGGGAGGGGTCATGGGAGACATATCAGACAGTGGATCTGCACTTATGCTCTCAGAGAAGTTCAAACACACAAGAGAGTTATAGAAGATGCACGAACTTTATCTCCCCCTCTCATTAAGCTGTCATCCATGTTCAGCGTGGATCTATTTCCTAGTTCTGAATATCACTTTCCCTCCTTCTAGCTCTCTTTTGAGTATTTGTGATCTCATGCAACCACCTTTATGATAGATGATTCATTCCTATGGCAACCACAGTCATCATGAATCCTCTGAGTGAGCAGGCAGGAGAAAACAGCTTTCAAGAGAACAGAGATTCTAGGGGGACCTGGAGTAGCAGAGAAACCTGAGAGCATTGAACGGATGGAAGTAGGATCTTATCATATCGGAACTGAAAAAGATGAAATGACTGAGGCCCAGAAAAGGGACTGGCTTTGCTCAACATCACACAGAGCTAGAACTCAGCCCTCTTTTATTCCTGTACCATGATGTACTGTAAATAAATGAGCACAGACTTGCCGTGTGTCAACTGAAGGCAAACAGGCCATATAATAGGACCTTTATGTGTTCTTCGTTTGAACCCATCGGCCTGAACGTGAAGTTTTGTTGATAGAGTCTGATGCTTCAGGACTGAGACTGCATCTGGGTCTAAGACATGTTGTCTCTGAAAATATCATTCTTTTCCATCCCTTTTCTTTTTTTTTTTTTTTTTAAAGAAAAAGCTTTTTATTTTGTATTGCAGTATAGCTGATTAACTGTCCCATTTCTTTTCCAGGGAATATGCTCACTTGTAATAGCAGTAGTTTGGGGGTCTCTGGCCAGTGGAGGCAGCTCTGTAGATAGCAATGATAAAGAATGTTGGATTTGCCCCCTAAGTGAGGGTATTGTGGGACCTAGATTTGTTCTTGCTGTGGTTGGCAGAGCATGCAGGTACAGTTTATTTAATAGCACCTTACAGACAGGTCTTAGAGCAGATCTGCCTGAATGGAGCTGAGACCAGGTCATATAAACACATGGATTTGTTCCCTGGTGGCCACCACAGGGGCCTCACACACCTGGTGCCTACCTGTCAGTTCTGAAGTTACCATCAGTATCTCAGCTCCATGTGTGAAGATGTTCTCCATCCCTTCCTTGCCCAAAGATGTCCAGGGAATCCTTCCTTTAAAGGAGGAAATGCCTTATTTTTTGCTTTGAGCAATTTTAATCCCAGACTGTGACCGAAGAATAGGAAGAAAGCTTACATCTTCTAAAAGAATCCACTACAAAAGAAGGGGATGTGCACAGAAGGGAGGTATTGCAGCTGTTTCATTTTTGTGCTTTGCATAGGAGTCTCCTGAGATGGTGCCCTGAAGCATGCCCATTGTTGTTTTCCTTTAATGGATCAACCAACAGAGAGCTAAAGCCCTTGGCTGACTGGGCAGAGAACCACAGCGTCTGAGCACATTACTACTTATTCTGAGAATAGCTGAGTTCAAATTGTCCTTTTTCAGTCCACTGCCGTATAGCTGCTCTAAGCCCTGTCTATGAGGCACTAATGGCATCCAGTTCTGCTAAGTAATCTAAATCTAACAGATTTTTTTTTAAATTTCTGAATTTGAAGCAGAATTTAGCATAACTGATCCCACACACCTTCACCTTATTTGTGGCTCTCATATCAATAAAGTTTCCCAGATTTTCCCTCTCTGTTGGCTGTATCTTACTTTCCTTATTTGGATTTTCTCAATACTTAATATAAAGCATTTTCCCCTCAGTTCAGTCACACAGTTGTGTCCAACTCTTTGTGACCTCATGGAATGCAGCGTGCCAGGCTTCCCTGTCCATCACCAACTCCCAGAGCCTACTCAAACTCATGTCCTTTGAGTCGATGATGCCATCCAATCATCTCATCTTCTGTTCCCTTTTCCTCCTGCCTTCAATCCTTCCCAGCATCAGGGTCTTTGCAAATGAGTCAGTTCTTTGCATCAGGTAGCCAAAGTATTGTAGTTTCAGCTTCATCAGTCCTTCCAATGAATATTCAGGACTGATTTCTTTTAGGATTGACTGGTTGGATCTCCCTGCAGTCCAAGGGAATCTCAAGAGTCTTCTCCAACACCACAGTTCAAAAGCATCATTCTTTGGTGCTCAGTTTTCTTTATAGTCCAACTATCACATCCAAACATGACTACTGGAAAAACCATAGCTTTGACCTTTGTTGGTAAAATAATGTCTCTTCTTTTTAATATGCTGTCTAGGATTGTCATAGCTTTTCTTCCAAGAAGCAAGAGTCTTTTAATTTCATGGCTGCAGTCACTTAATTTCATGGCTGGTGGCTGCAGCCATTTTTCCTTGTATTTATCGATTTTAAAGAATTTAATGATCATCTCTGTCTATACTGTCCAGTATGGTAAATAACCACTAATCAGCTGTGGCTACTGAGCATTTGGAATGTGGGTATCTGAATTAAGATGCAATAGAAGTGTAAAACACACAACAGATTTCAGAGACTTATCACAAACAACAAAATAATATTTTTATCTTATTAACAATTTTTATATTGATCCTTGCTAAAACAGTAATATTTGAATACATTAAGCAAAATATACTATTTAAAAAGTTTCATTTTATGTTTCTGTCCAGTGGTGTGCAATGAACATACCCAAACTTGTACAATGAGCATACCCAAAGTTATCTCCAGCTCAGATTTCTTTAAATTCCAGACCATGTAACTAATTTCCAACTTAACATTTCCCAAGGTTATCTGACAAGTGTTTCAAAGAAACATGAAAGGTGAGATTTATTTTTCCTCCTAAATCCAGTCCTGTTTTAGTGACACTTCCCTTTTCTTTTCTCCATATGGCTTCCTTCCTCAAGCATTATAGACATGTAGAATGTCCAGGTAGGAAGACCAGGTATTACACATGACCACCAACCCTATGGTTAAGTCTTCACTGCATTATAAAATTTCTATGTGGGCATCTGCAGTGAGTGGAAGCTCATTTCCTTATAAGGCAGCACATTTCATTGTAGACAGCTCTGTTAGAAAGTTTCCCAGTATATCACACTACAATTGGATTTCTCAGAATTTCTAATCATGTTTTATTTCTGTCTCCTAAAGCCATACAAAACAAGTTTAACTCCCTTTCTATTTGTGAGAATTGTTTCATGTCTTGACTACATTGACTTTTCTCGAGTTAAACATTTCTTGTTCAGAGGCTGTGGTTTCAAGTCTTCTCAATCATTTTTGCCACTTACATTTGAATACAGTATAGTTTTTCTACTTATTAATAATGTAGTTGTCAAATGGTCCATTGATTTCAATAGGCTAGCTGAAGACTTCTGGAAAGGGGTTCTTTCTTTCAGTTCAGTTCAGTTCAGTTGCTCAGTCATGTCCGACTCTTTGCAACCCCATGGACTGCAGCATGCCAGGTTTCCCTGTCCATCACCAACTCCCGGAGCCTACTCCAGCTCATGTTCATTGAGTCAGTGATGTCATCCAACCATCTCATCCTCTGTCGTCCCCGTCTCCTCCTGCCTTCAATCTTTTCCAGCATCAGGGTCTTTTCCAGTGAGTCAGTACTTTGCATCAGGTGGCCAAAGTATTGGAGTTTTAGCTTCAGCATCAGCCCTTCTAATGAATATTCAGGACTGATTTCCTTTAGGATTGGCTGGTTTGATCACCTTGCAGTCCAAGGGACTCTCAAGAGTCTTCTCCAACACCGAAGTTCAAAAGCATCAGTTCTTTGGTGCTAAGCTTTCTTTGTAGTCCAACTCTCAGTTGCATATGTGACTACTGGAAAACCATAGCTTTGACTAGATGGCCCTTTGTAAGCAAAGTAATGTGTCTGCTTTATAATATGCTGTCTAGGTTTGTCATAGTTTTTATTCCAAGGAGCAAGCATCTTTTAATTTCATTGTAGTCACCATCTGCAGTGATTTTGGAGTCCCCAAAAATAAAGTCTGTCACTGTTTCCATTGTTTCCTCATCTATTTGCCATGCAGTGATGGGACCAGTTTCCATGATCTTAGTTTTTTGAATGTTGAGTTTTAAGCCAGCTATTTCACTCTCCTATTTCACTTTCATCAAGAGGCCCTTTAGTTCTACTCTTTCTGCCATAAGGGTGGTATCGTCTGCATAGCTGAGGTTTTTGATATTTCTCCCAGCAATCTTGATTCCAGCTTGTGCTTCATCCAGCTCAGCATTTCGCATGATGTACTCTGCATATAAGTTAAATAAGCAAGGTGACAAATTACAGCCTTGATGTATTTTGTATAAATAATGATATAAATACATTATGTATATATAAATAAGCAAGGTGACAAAATACTCCTTTACCAACTTAGAACCAGTTTGTGTTCCATGTCCGGTTCTTTCTTTGGTCACATTAAATTCTGCACCTCTGCTAATACCACTTGGGAGTATGTCCATTTGTTGAGGAGTCTCATCAAACACAGATACTGGTTTGTATAAGACTCACTTTCGTGTATATCCATTTATACCTCAGATATGCAATTAAGCCAAGCCTCTTTCATCTTCTGTTTTATTGGTTTGTAATATTATGTATTTGAAGTTTGTGGTTATATTTATAGTTTAGCCCTTGTATAAGTAAGCTAATCTGGATGGTATTAATTCCTTTTCTTCCACTTTTATTTGTTTTGTGTCTTAAATCAATGTCATCCAAAATTTGAGTACTAAACCTGTATTTTCACATAAGTATCAGCAGAAGTATCTAAAGTACAGGATGAAGGTTAGAACTATGTTTTATATTATAAATCTGTTCTGTCCATGTTAATTGCTCAGTCATGCCCAACTCTTTGGGACCATGGACTATAGCCCACCAGGCTCCTCTGTCCATGGAATTTTCCAGGCAAGAATATTGGAGTGGGTAGCCATTCTCTTCTCTAGGAGGTCTTCCTGACTGAGGAGTTGAACCCAAGTCTTCTGCACTGCAGGCGGGTTCTTTACCATCTGATTCACCAGGAAGTCCAAGTTATGTCAGAACATAATTCAGCTCTCCAGATTACTGGTCATTTAACCAACCACAGGTTTAGGTGACAGTGCTTGGTAAATTCTTCTTCATTATCACTTTATATATTTCCTCTATTCTGTTCTATCTCTTTCTGGGACTTCAACTACCTTTCCACTGAATACTTGATATGTCCCACTCCTCTTATATTTTCTGCTCATTTTTTCCCTTTCCCTTTTCATCTTTGTGTCTCAACTGGGATAATTCTACTGGCACTGACACATTGTCAAGTAGCTAATTTATTGCTATGCTGTTTTTACCCTACTGATGAGAAATTCTTCATCTCTGATGTAGTTTCTATTGGCAGAATTTCTATTTGACTTTTATAGTTTTCATCTCTCTGTTGGTATTCTGTATTTATTTATGCTTATTGTCAACTTTTTCCCATTAGGCTCAAGATCAGCAAATTTTTCATTTTTTTTTTTTTTTTGTCAAAGGGCAGAAAGTAAATATTTTAAGCTTTGTAGGATCTACAAACTCTCTCACAACTATACAGCTCTGCCATTTTAGTGTAAAATTATCCCTCAATGACTATAAATGAATGTGGTTGTGTTCATTAAAATATTTTTACAAAAGTAAGAAGAAGCTGAATTTTTCCTGAAGGCCAGGGTTTGCTGACCCCCTGCTCTAGATTATTTGAAGTATTAATTATAGCTACTCTAATATACCTATCTGATAGTTCTGGTCATCCTGAAGTCTGCTTATGTTGACTGCTTTATCAATTGACAATGAGTTATTTACCTTGCTTTTTTTGTTTGCCTCATTTTTTTTCTCTTTAATTTATTTTTTTATTGAAGGAAAATTGTTTTACAGAATTTGTTGTTTTCTGTCGAATCCTCAACATGAATCAGCCATAGATATACATATATCCCCTCCCTTTTGAAACTCCCTCCCATCTCCCTCCCCATCCCACCCCTCTAGGTTGATACAGAGCCCCTGTTTGAGTTTCCTGAGCCATTCAGCAAATTCCCACTGGCTATCTGTTTTACATATGGTAATGTAAGTTTCCATGTTATTCTTTCCATACATCTCTCCTCCCTCTCCTCCCCTCTCCCCGTGTCCCTAAGTCTATTCTGTATGCGTGTTTCTCCATTGCTGCCCTGTACATAAATTTTTCAGTACCATTTTTCTAGATTTTGTATATGTGAATTAGAATATGATATTTATCTTTCTCTTTCTGACTCACTTCACTCTGTATAGGGCTTCCCTGGTGGCTCAGAGGTTAAAGCGTCTGCCTGCAATGTGGGAGACCTGGGTTCGATCCCTGGGTCGGGAAGAGCTCCTAGAGAAGGAAATGGCAATCCACTCCAGTATTCTTGCCTGGAGAATCCCATGGACTGAGGAGCCTGGTAGGCTGCAGTCCATGAGATCACAAAGAGTCGGACATGACTGAGCCACTTCACTTTCTTTTCTTTCACGTTCACTCTGTATAATAGGTTCTAGGTTCATCCACCTCATCAGAACTGACTCAAATGTGTTCTTTTTTATGGATGAGTAATATTCCATTGTGTATATGTACCACAACTTCTTTATCTATTCATCTGTTGATGGACATCTAGGTTGCTTCCATGTTCTAGCTATTGTAAATAGTGCTGCAATGAACAATGGGATAAATGTGTCCTTTTCAATTTTGATTTCCTCAGCATATATGTCAAGGAATGGGATTGCTGGGTCATTGCCTCATCATTTTTGATTAAATATCAGAGATGGTATATGGAAGAACAGAAGTAACTAAAGTAAATATTATTTACTAAAGGAAACGGGCACATCTTCTGTTAGGCCATTAGTGCAAAGGACTGAATCAGTCTGGTAATATTTCAACTGAAGTTTTGTTTTTGCAGTTATTCATACTACAATTACCTCTGGTATAATGGAGCCTTTTAAATCAGCTGGTGATAAGTTGCTTTTTTGTCTGTTTTGGGTATAAAATGGTATTGAAAGATTTTTTTTTCTCAGTGTTCCTGTTCAGCCTTCAGCTTTCAGTGGTCTTAATACAAGCACATTACATGGGGGTATCTCTCTCCTTATCTTGCCCAGGTGGTAGAATACTTGTTGCTTGAAGTTAGATTTATGATGTTGAATGGGTTCTCTTATGCCAAAGTACTCGCATTAGCTCATATTTTTGTACTTCTTTTTCTTATTTAAGAAAATACTATAATGATCTAAATGAATTTTTAGACAATTTTAAAAATTTATAGCTACATCATTAGCCTGAATTATCAGACTAATAACTTTGAGAAAGCAAAAATCGTGATTTTAGACATGATTATTTTTCTAGAAGAAGAGTACTGGCTCATAGTAATGTTTCCTCTGTAGATTTAATTGAATAATATATAATAAATTCAATAATAGTTTATGGAATCTTGAGTTGATGTCAAGACAAGCCATCTCTAGATTCCAGGATCAGCCTTATTCCTCTTTAACCTGAAGTAATATTTGCTTTCTGTGATTTTTCTGTGTCTTCTTCATGTTCTCATTATGTTAACAAATATATAACATAATCACATGTTTGAAGTCCTTTTTTTCTTAAAGTCTCTTTACCTAATTTGGCATAAGCTTCCTTCTTTTAATGTGTTTTTTCTTTATAGCCTCTAAATAATTATAATTTATAAAGTTACTACATTGTTTGATGTATTAGTTCAAGAAAAGTTTTTTCATAACTTATGTGTCAAGTTTTAGGTTTAAACCTTGAGAAACAAGCTTGGATAAAATTTAGCCTCTGCTCCCCAGTCCAGATGCTAAAGCAGACATGTAACAGGTATTTAGCCAGGTGCACATGATAAAACAATAATAGGAGAATAGTTAATAAGCTATGACTAGAGTTGGCTGATAAGCCATGAAAGGGCTGGCAAAGGAGATTAGGAAGGGTTCAGAGAGTTTCTGGTATTCTTAAAGTCTTGAAAATTGGTAAAGACTTTAACTTGATGCATGATACAGAAAAGAATATTTCCGACAATATAAATCATGTACAAAGTAGCTTCATGCTTGCATTTTCATAAATTCCCACAATGGTTAAACATGGTGGCAGGTAGTGGCAATAGATGAGGCTGGACAGGAAACTGAGGTCAGGCTGTAAAGGTCATACTGGCCACTGAGGAATTTGGACTTTGTCCTGTAGATGATTAGGATTAATGGAAGGATTTTAGATAGAGGAAACACATGATCCAGTTTATAGTTTTAAAAGTGCACTTTCACTTGAGTGAGTATAATGAGTCAGTGCAGCTTTATTATTTTGACTTTGCAGGCATGATATGTAGGGCTCAGGAGCTACACAAGGGTCCTCAAATTGTGAGAGACATGGGAGAGGAGACACCTTAGCTTCATAGTTGGAAAACAGCCAAGTCAAAATAAAAATTATTTTAATGAAATTCCTATAAACCATGGAATTATGTTAGTTCAGTTCAGTCGCTCAGTCGTGTCCGACTCTTTGCGACTCCATGAATCGCAGCACACCAGGCCTCCCTGTCCATCACCAACTCCCGGAGTTCACCCAGACTCACATCCATTGAGTCCGTGATGCCATCCAGCTATCTCATCCTCGGTCGTCCCCTTCTCCTCCGGCCCCCAATCCCTCCCAGCATCAGGGTCTTTTCCAATGAGTCAACTCTTCACATGAGGTGGCCAAAGTACTGGAGCTTCAGTTTTAGCATCATTCCTTCCAAAGAAATCCCAGGGTTGATCTCCTTCAGAATGGACTGGTTGGATCTCCTTGCAGTCCAAGGGACTCTCAAGAGTCTTCTCCAACTCCACACTTCAAAAGCATCAATTCTTCTGTGCTCAGCCTTCTTCACAGTCCAACTCTCACATCCATACATGACCACAGGAAAAACCATAGCCTTGACTAGACGGACCTTAGTCGGCAAAGTAATGTCTCTGCTTTTGATATACTATCTAGGTTGGTCATAACTTTTCTTCCAAGGAGTAAGCACCTTTTAATTTCATGGCTGCAGTCACCATCTGCAGTGATTTTGGAGCCCAGAAAAATAAAGTCTGACACTATTTCTACTGTTTCCCCATCTATTTTCCATGAAATGATGGGGCCAGATGCCATGATCTTCGTTTTCTGAATGTTGAGCTTTAAGCCAACTTTTTCACTCTCCTCTCTCACTTACAACAAGAGGCTTTTTAGCTCCTCTTCACTTTCGGCCATAAGGGTGGTTTCATCTGCATATCTGAGGTTATTGATATTTCTCCCAGCAATCTTGATTCCAGCTTATGTTTCTTCCAGTCCAGTGTTTCTCATAATGTACTCTGCATAGAAGTTAAATAAGCAGGGTGACAATATATAGCCTTGACGTACTCCTTTTCCTATTTGGAACCAGTCTTTTGTTCCATGTCCGGTTCTAACTGTTGCTTCCTGACCTGCATACAGATTTCTCAAGAGGCAGGTTAGGTGGTTTGGTATTCCCATCTCTTTCAGAATTTTCCACAGTTTATTGTGATCCACACAGTCAAAGAATTATGTTAACTTCAGCTCAAATGGATCTCCCTGGTGGCTCAGATGGTAAAGCGTCTGCCTGCAGTGCGGGAGACCCGGGTTCAATCCCTGGGTTGGGAAGATCCGCTGGAGAAGGAAATGGCAACCCAGTCCAGTCTTGCCTGGAAAATTCCATGGATTGAGGAGCTTGGTGGGCTACAGCCCATGGGGTCGCAAAGAGTCAGACACGACTGAGCAACTTCACTTTCACTTTCACTTTCCGCTCAAATAAACTCTAAAATATTTTCATACAAATTGGAAAAATGTTGTGTCAAATAAGCAGAACTTGTAGAATGCAATAATAAGGTGACTTTAGGCTCTCCCTCTCCCTTCAAATCTAGTCTGTGGGAGAGTTCTGTCTCTCTTTAGATAAAAAAGTATCAATATGAGGAAAATCCTATGACTTCACCAGTCACTCTTTAGGAACAAAGTTCTTATGGTTGGTCTAGTCCCTCTAACAGTTTTTGTTCAATAACTAGAATGCCCAGTTCTATTACTAATACTGTATTTTCATGTATGGTGTTAGAGAATGTTCTAATTATATTCTATTACATGTAGCTTCCCATTTTCCCAGCACCACTTAATGAAGAGACTGTCTTTTCTATACTGTATATTCTTGTCTCCTTTGTCATAGAATAATTGACCATAAGGGTATGAGTGTATTTCTGGACTCTCCATTCTGTTCCACTGATCTGTGTGTCTGTTTTTGTGCCCGTACCACACTGTTTTGATTATTGTACCATTGTGATGTAGGTCATTCAGGTATGAACTAAATCAAATCCCTTATGATTATACAGTGGAAGTGAAAAATAGATTTAAGGGTCTAGATCTGATAGATAGAGTGCCTGATGAATTATGGAATGAGGTTCGTGACATTGTACAGGAGATAGGGATCAAGACCATCCCCGTGGCAAAGAAATGCAAAAAGGCAAAATGGCTGTCTGGGAGGCCTTACAAATAGCTGTGAAAAGAAGAGAAGCAAAAAGCAAAGGAGAAAAGGAAAGATATAAGCATCTGAATGCGGAGTTCCAAAGAATAGCAAGAAAAGATAAGAAAGCCTTCTTCAGCAATCAATGCAAAGAAATAGAAGAAAAGAACAGAAGGGGAAAGACTAGAGATCTCTTCAAGAAAATTAGAGATACCAAGGGAACATTTCATGCAAAGATGGGCTCGATAAAGGACAGAAATGGTCTGGACCTAACAGAAGCAGAAGATATTAAGAAGAGGTGGCAAGAATACATGGAAGAACTGTACAAAAAAGATCTTCATGACCCAGATAATCATGATGATGTGTTGACTAATCTAGAGCCAGACATCTTGGAATGTGAAGTCAAGTGGGCCTTAGAAAGCATCACTACGAACAAAGCTAGTGGAGGTGATGGAATTCCCGTTGAGCTGTTTCAAATCCTGAAAGATGATGCTGTGAAAGTGCTGCACTCAATTTGCCAGCAAATCTGGAAAACTCAGCAGTGGCCACAGGACTGGAAAAGGTCAGTTTTCATCCCAATTCCAAAGAAAGGCAATGCCAAAGAATGCTCAAACTACCGCACAATTGCACTCATCTCACATGCTAGTAAAGTAATGCTCAAAATTCTCCAAGCCAGACTTCAGCAATACGTGAACCGTGAACTCCCTGATGTTCAAGCTGGTTTTAGAAAAGGCAGAGGAACCAGAGATCAAATTGCCAACATCCGCTGGATCATGGAAAAAGCAAGAGAGTTCCAGAAAAACATCTATTTTTGCTTTATTGACTATGCCAAAGCCTTTGACTGTGTGAATCACAATAAACTGTGGAAAATTCTGAAAGAGATGGGAATACCAGACCACCTGACCTGCCTCTTGAGAAATCTGTATGCAGGTCAGGAAGCAACAGTTAAAACTGGACATGGAATAACAGACTGGTTCCAAATAGGAAAAGGAGTACGTCAAGGCTGTATATTGTACCCCTGCTTATTTAACTTCTATGCAGAGTACATCATGAGAAATGCTGGGCTGGAAGAATCACAAGCTGGAATCAAGATTGGCAGGAGAAATATCAGTAACCTCAGATATGCAGATGATACCACCCTTATGGCCGAAAGTGAAGAGGAACTAAAAAGCCTCTTGTTGAAAGTGAGAGAGGAGAGTGAAAAAGTTGGCTTAAAGCTCAACATTCAGAAAATGAAGATCACGGCAACTGGTCCCATCACTTCATGGGAAATAGATGTGGAACCAGTGGAAACAGTGTCAGACTTTATTGTTTTGGACTCCAAAATCAATGCAGAAGGTGAATGCAGCCACAAAATTAAAAGGCACGTACTCCTTGGAAGAAAAGTTATGACCAACCTAGATAGTATATTCAAAAGCAGAGACATTACTTTGCCGACTAAGGTCCGTCTAGTCAAGGCTATGGTTTTTCCTGTGGTCATGTATGGATGTGAGAGTTGGACTGTGAAGAAGGCTGAGTGCTGAAGAATTGATGCTTTTGAAGTGTGGTGTTGGAGAAGACTCTTGAGAGTCCCTTGGACTGCAAGGAGATCCAACCAGTCCATTCCGAAGGAGATCAGCCCTGGGATTTCTTTGGAAGGATTGATGCTAAAGCTGAAACTCCAGTACTTTGGCCACCTCATGCAAAGAGTTGACTCATTGGAAAAGACTCTGATGCTGGGAGGGATTGGGGGCAGGAGGAGAAGGGGATGACAGAGGATGAGATGGCTGAGTGGCATCACAGACTCGATGGACATGAGTCTGAGTGAATTCTGGGAGATGGACAGGGAGGCCTGGTGTGCTGCGATTCATGGGGTCGCAACGAGTTGGACACAACTGAGCGACTGAACTGAACTGAACTGAGACTTCCTTGGTAAGGCCATACATCATAAAACTCCTAGAAGAAAACATAGAAAGATCACTTTTTGACCTAAATTGTAGCATTTTTGGGATCTATCTTTTAAAATAAAGGAAATAAAAGTAAAGTTAAACAAATGGTTAAAAGGTTTTGCACAATGAAAGAAACTATTGCAAAATGAAAAGAAAACTATGAAATGGGAGAAACTATATGCAATTGATATAACTAATAATATCCAACATATATGCACAGCTCACACAACTCAATATCAGAATACAGACAACACAATAAAAAATTGGTGAAAGAACTGAATAGAGATTTTACCCAAAGAGGAATTGCAGCTGGTCAAGAGCCACAAGAAAAGATGCTCAACATTGCTAATTATGAGGGAAATGCAACTCAAAACAAGGATGAGATGTCACCTCCCTCTTGCCAGAATGCTTATCATTAAAAAGAACACACAAATGTTGGAGAGGATGTAGTGAAAAGAAAACCCTTGAACACTGTTGGTGGGAATGTAAACTGGTGCAGTCCCTGTGGAAAACAGTATTTAAGTTCCCCTCAAAGTAAGAATAGAACTACCATATGACTCCAGAATTCCACACCTGAGTGTGTATTTATACAAAAACACTAATTTGAAAAAATACATGCACCTCAAATTCTTCGCAGCATTATTTACAGTTGCCAAGATATGGAACCAGCATATGTGTCCATCAATAGATGAATAGATAAAGAAGATGGTGTGTGTATATGAGTGTGCAGACACACATATATATTATGTGTGTACATGTACAATGAAATACTACTCAGCCATAAAAAGAAAGAAAGTTTGTCATTTTCAGCCACTTGAATGGGCCTGCAGGGCATTATGCAAGTGAAATAAATCAACCAGTGAAAGGCAAATGTAATTTGATATCACTTATATGTGTAATCTAAAAAATACAACAAACTAGTGAATATAAAAGAAAAGAAACAAATTTATATAGAGAAAAAAATGACTGGTTACCAGTGGGGAGAGGAAAGTGAGAAGGCGTAATATAGAGGTAGGAGGTTAAGAGGTACAAGCTGTTAGATATAGAATAAGCTACAAGAATATATTGTACAACACAAAGAATATAGATAATATTTTATAACTATAAATAGGGTAAACCCTTAAAAAATATGAATCACTATATATTGTACACCTATGAGTTTCCTGGTGGCTCAGCAGTAAAGAATTTGCTTACAAATGCAGGAGATTTGGGTTCAATTCCTGGATTGGGAAGATACCTTAGAGAAACAATGGCAACCTGTCTCAGAATTCTTGCTTCGGAAATCACAAGGACAGAGGAGCCTGCTTTGTTACAGTCTATGGGGTCGCAAAGAGTTGGACACAACTGAACGACTTGTCATCACTGCAACTTTTCTGGGCTGTTGGCTCATATAGAAAGAGAGGCTTTATATATTTTACAATTATTATTTTTAATTCACTTTTTCCACTCACTAACTGCCTCTAGATCTTGCTGAGTTGAAACAGGGTGGGGATTAGTGAAAGGATGGGTAGGGTTGAGGAGAGACTGGTTAGAAATGGAAATGAAAGCATTGTTTACAAGTCATGTATTAACAGAAGGCAAGTAACTGGACAACTTGGTCAGCTGAATATCAGAGTGGGAGAGAAGGAGACGCTTAGAATGACTTCTTGTGTGACGTGCTATGGTGGTGTCTCTGACTGGACTCTGTGTTTATTCATTCAAGAGGCATTAACCACCTACTTGATATTTAGATCCATATGAATGAGACAGTTCCAAGTCTTGAACAGCTCAAGTCCTTTGGGAAGAGTGGCAAATACGCAGCTAAAATGTTCTGTGCTGAGAACTGTAACAATGTGATGCTTTGGAAATTACGGGAACACAATGGTACATTTCATGCAGCTTGAGTGAAATGGGAGGTGGTGCCTCTGGAGATGTAGACCAACCGGTCTTAGTTTGGGAAATACTGATTGTAATTCCTGTGAGGAAGTTGGAAATGGTGTTGGTTATACATACTGAGGGCTAAGAAAAGGTTTGATCTCATAGAGGAGTTTAGGAGCTATCGGCATGGAGGTATAAGCAGAAGTGGATGAGATATATCATCTAGCAAGAATATTAACTCTCTGACTTATACACATGAGGGAAAAATTGGAAGTATAGAGAACTAGGGAATACGTGGTGATGTTTTAGTCTTTAAGCTATGTCCAACCTTGCAACCCCATGGACTTCAGCCCACCAGGCTCCTCTGTTCATGGAATTCTTCAGGCAGGAATATTGGAGTGGGTTGCCATTTCCTTCTCCAGGAGATCTTCCCAACCCAGGGATCGAACCTGGGTCTCCTGCATTGCAGGCAGGTGCTTTACCAACTGTGCCACCAGGGAATAATACCTAAGGGATAAAGAAGAGATGGAGAAGGATGCTGAGGAGAATTGGTCAGGTGTACAAGGAGAACTCAGAGAGGGAAGAGCCCTGGAGGCCAATGGAGAAGAACTTTTCAGGGATTAGAAAATTACTGTAAATGCTACAAAGAGCTCAAGCTCTGGTTTCTAGGTCTGAGATACCTGGATGTACCCTAGTTTCTACTTTGTGAAGAGTTAAACATGACTGAAGCAACTTCACATGCACACAACACTTACAACCTATGACTTTGGGCAAGTTATCTAACCATTTAGCAGGAAAACTGTGGGTCTTGGTTGCTTCTTATGGTTGCTCTGTAGGGCACTGGGTGATGTCTCTTTCTCTTTAGAAGCTATATCCATCTTTTGTGCTGGAAGACTACCAATCCTGTGTCCAGAGACACTTCTCCTTCCCAACCTTCTGTGTCTTTATTCTCAACCTATGCCTCCATGTTATCTTAATCATTTATTAATAATTTCTGAGTTCCTTTTTGTTGGAGCCTCTTCTCTCTCTAGATCACCCTCTCCTGCAACTTAAGGCTCCTGGAATGTGGAGCTGTGTACAGATGTTTCCATCCTGCGAGCACTCCATTGTTTCTCAGGCAGCGTCTCTGAGCAGATGTTCTGCGGTGTGCATCCCATTTCCTCTGCTGTTGTATTTTCTATACAAACACCAGATTGCATGGCTACAGCCTTCTTTCTGGAGAAAACCCAAGTCATGATGGTGATGGGATAGGCTGTGCTTTCAGGCTGTCAGAGATGGTCTATAGTGCAAAAGCTTTGCAGCAAGAGTGTGAAGCCAAAAGGCTTAGGGGGTGCAGTTGTGTGCTGTGGCTTATCTACTCATGACCTGTTGTCTCTGGTGTGTCTTCGCTGAGCTGCTGCTCTGCCAGAATGTCTCTTCTCTTTACCTCTTTAGCCTTGCCCTGTGTCCCCATGTGCCTCTTTTGGTCTTTTTTAATTGTGCCCCCTCAACTGAGCCTTCCCAACACATGGGGTTCTTTGTCTTCTGACAGCATGTGTGCTTCGGGGGCAGAGTCAGAGAGTACTTTACAGTAATAGCCTTGAAAAGTCTTGCTGAAAATGGGGAGGAGGCAGGGTTACCTGCTGGACAGGGTGGTAGGAGGGCAAACTATCCCCATGAGGGTCAGTGTTGACATGTTCCAGTGGTCTTCAGCTCCCCTCACCATTTTCTCTTGGTTTGTGGACTTGTCTTTGATCACTTACTGAGAATTTGTAACAAAGGGCCCAGGGATGTGGAAGAAAATTTCCTGACTTTATTATTTATTTACTTTACTGCACGATTCCATTTTTATAAAGTATAGAAACAAGACAATCTAACCTTTATTGTTAGAAATAAGGATAATGATTGAGGGACTGGGGTGATAAATAGTGACTGGAAGGCACACCCCAGAGAGCTAGAATGCAAGTCAAGTTCTCCTTCTTGACCTGGGTGCTGATTGCATAAGTGCCTTTCAGTTTGTGAAAACTCATTGAGCTGTACTCTGACAGAATGTGTATATTGTGATTCAAGAAAAACTTTGAAAAAATCTATAGCTGGGTATTTTTTAAAAATTGAAATATAGTTAATTCACATTGTTATGTTAGTTTCAGATGTATAGCAACATGATTTAGTTGTATATGTATATATATGTATATATATTCTTTTTCAGATTCTTTTCCATTATAGTTATTGCAAGATACTGAATATAGCTCCCTGTGCTACACAGTAGGTCCTGGTTATTTATCTTTTTTGTCTCCAAAAAGGCAGACTACTCTTTAAGCTTACCTCTCGATCTGTTTTTGGGAATTCATGATTTGGAAAAGACTTTTCATTTCCATCTTTGTTCCATTCATACAAGTAAGCCTCTTTAGTCCTTCATGTGATAGAAGAGGTTGCATTCATCTGTCACTGGCCACCTCTCCTTGCTGGAAATAGCCATCTGGTTGAAGCTGCCTATGTTTCTTTCAGAGATGCCTATAGACAGGGTGTCCTCATGTGCATTAATTTGAATGTTAAGTAGAGCTCTGGAGAGTGTGATGGAGTCTGGGGAGCTGAAGGAAAGGAGGGACTAGAGTGACTCACTTACCAACCAAGTTTTATCCATAACCAGATGAGCCAACCAAGTGATTAAAGGCAGGAGTGGAACTCAGACCTGGCAGGTCTCAATGCTGCTAGTATGGAGTGCATCTTATCATCCAGGCCTCCCTGACTCCACATAGCAGATCATCTGAAAATTTTTATGTGACTTTCTCTCTTTTGAAGGACCCAGCAATACATTTATTTATAAAGTGAAGAGTGTGCTGCAGAGAAGAAAGTTTGACCTTCAGATGCAGACACACCTGAATCACACCATGGCTTTATCACTTCATTTGTTCATTTATTCAGCCATTCATTTATTCAAAAAAATTTATCTAAAGCATTCCCTGTCCCAGGCATAATGCCAAGTATGAATTTTCTATGGCAATCTGGATAATTTAGTAACTTCTCTCAGCCTCAATTTCTCATCTATAAAATATGAATGATACTACTCTCTGTGCAAGTTGTCATGAAGGTTGAAATAAGGACACAGTTTCTGGCATATATCAATTTAAAAAAAAACTAGAATTATAATTATGTGAAAAATATCCTATTTTGCATGTTCCATGAGTTTTTTTTTTTAAGTGAAGTCTACATATTTACAATGACTTATAATAATGTGAACCACAGCTTCCCTTGTGGTTCAGCTGGTAAGTAATCCTCCTTCAGTTCAGGAGACCTGAGTTAGATCCCTGGGTTGGGAAGATTCCCTGGAGAAAGGAAAGGTTACTCACTCCAGTATTCTGGCCTGGAGAATTTCATGGACTGTACAGAGAGTTGGACATGACTGAGCGACTTTACTTTCACTTTTCATAATAATGTTATTCTTATCAAGGTTTCCCAGGTAAACAGTTCTCTCCCTCTAACAGATTAAACTTCTACACACTGAAACTCATTGTGATGAAGACTTTAGAAATCAACTCAAATTGTAAATGTTTTAGCTATACCATAGGACTTGGCTTTTTTTCTCTATAGAAGACTTCCAAAGAGCACAGGACTGGAAGTACCCAGGACTGACTTAGTTTTATCTTAAACAGAATATAACCTGGGATATTTTTGTTTTGCCTCTCTCTGGACTCTACCTTTTGCATTTATGAAACAGTTATAATTGTAAAAATTTCCTTGCTTATTTGTAGTATTTATGTACATGCTATGAGAGGGCTTTAATACTTTAATTGTATGTATGTTTTCTTGCTTTCTTGTTTTTAAGGGGAAAAAATGAGAATAACTAGGGATATTTTGCCAAGTTTTACATCTTCTTACAGATTATCCTATTTTCTTATCTTTTGTAAATTTGCACACTTAGATTTCTGTTTTGAATGATAAGGAATAATGATGGTTGATCCTAACGTGGAGAAGGTGGATTTGTCAGACTTTAAATTTGCTTACTATATATGAGTGAGTAAGTGAAGTCGCTCAGTCGTGTCCGACTCTTTGCGACCCTGTGGATTGTAGCCTACCAGGCTCCACGGTCCACGGAATTCTCCAGGCAAGAATACTGAAGTGGGTTGCCATTTCCTTCTCCAGGGGATCTTCCCGACCCAGGGATCAAACCTGGGACTCTTGCATTGTAGGCAGATGCTTTACCATCTGAGCTACCAGAAGTGTTTTATTTTATAAAAGTCTATTTTTACTTGACTTTCTTAAACTGGTAGGGGCAAACAGTGCATTTCAAGCATGATTTGATGTTTTAGAAATATAGCTATTACACAATTTGAAATATACCTACATAATAATATTAGAACATGAGTTAACAGTTGGATTTTTGTCCCAATACCCAGGTCTATGTGCACAGTGATGGGCTGGAGTTGCTCTTATATCGCACAAAACACTGTCAAATTTGTTGCTATATATTTAGTTTGGGGAGTTGGTTTCAAATAAATTCTGGGGAAAAAAAAAAACAAAAAACCTTTATAGCTTGCAGGCCTAGGGAAAAATAAGTGGAACAAGGTCTAAAATATAATCAGTCAATCCGTAAGTCTCTCCTCAATGCCTGGTGTGGGTACTTGCTACTTTGCTAGGAGATGTGCAGTCAGAAGCGACATTTGAGATTAAATTTGAAAGTGGTATAGTTGTTTACCAAGTTAAAAAGGAGTCTAAAGGAAAACAAGGCATAGAGAACTCTGTGATCAATTTAGAAGGATCATAGAGCCTGGGGAGCTGGTTTGAGTGTGGCAGAGCCCTGAGTGGGGCGGGGAGACTGGAGAGATAACCAGGAGACAGGCTGGGGAGGGAATCCCCCACCATGTTGTAAAGTTGCTGCAAATGCAGCCAAGAGAATGAGTGTTTGATTAAGCAGATCTTATAAAACACATCAGCTCATTCTCCCCTAGGCATTCTATAAATTTTCTCACTGAGCCAAGGCAAGTGCTGTTCTATTATTATGCAGAGGGGATTAAGGTTTCTTTCCTTACGACTGAGCTCCTTAACCCAGCATGCTGATGTGCTAAGGTTTATAAAGACACACTCCTGTGTGGGTGAGTCATGTCTAATGTGTTCCACCCATTAATTTGCTGTAATGATAAACCCTATGGATTATGTTTTTTCCTGAAGTGGTTGCTGTCTTCTTAGTGTGTTCAGTATTTATGGAGTTATTATTAAATGATCACAGACTCATATAAACTGAAATTAAAAAAGAACTTGATCTCTAAGAATGCAATATAGATAGTCAGCATTGAGATGGGAGCCCCCAAAGAGAGGAAGTGTGTGTAGGGGTCAAGTAATGGGTTAGCAGAGAGGGTTTTTAAAAGGAAACTTGAAGACAAGGACAAGGAATGATAGGAAATCCAAAAGCTATAAGACCAGAACTCTGAATTTGATTTTGGAAGCATTGGAAATAGAATAATTATAAATGTTCATTCTTGCTGCAGTGCAGAGACTTTTTTGATGGGGGTCATCTGGAGAGTGAGAATCAGACACCAGGCAAAGACAGGCATTAAACTACAGGGCTCAAAGGTCCTCAGCTTTCCTAGGACTGCAGAAATACCAAAGAAACCTGTTTCAAGGAAAGTCAGAGGTTGTTGGCTTCAGCATTTGGAGGCAGGCTGCGAAAGCAGGGAGCAGAGAAAAGTGGAATCTGGGAAGACTCCTGGGCTAGTTGACTGGCAGGACCCAGCAGGGAATGGCACTGCTCAAGGATTTCTTGTTGTTAATCATTTTTCTCATTTTCCCTCGTTGTTAACCCTGGGACCATACTAATCAACTCCTCGTTTCCCTGCCCGTGGCTTACATGGTTCCTTGGTTATTACATCTGAGTTTAATCATTGTCCAAACTGAGCTCCATGTCTTCCTTGCAATTTTGCTCCTGATTCAGTTAGTGTTTCGCCAGGAAATGTAGCTGTGTAGAGAAATGGAGAGACTCTATTCAGAGAGAGGGGTGTCAGAAAGGGGCAGCACAGTCCAGAACAAGGAGCTGGGGCTCTGACAGAAAGCATGGAAGATTTTTTCCCCCCGGATCCCCAGACAGTGATGAAAAAATTCAGAAAGATAGAGAGAAACCAAAGCCACCGTGACTTGCTGCATTTCCTCTTATTCTCATTGCATGAAGGCGAAGTGGAGACGTTCACTGGGAAGCAGGAACGTGATCACATCAAAAGCATAAAAATGCAGTCAGCTTGACATTGAAGTAGGGATTGTCTGGAAGTCATGTTTGGCCTCCACTCCCATCTCTCTCTGCTCAGCTTCCTTCGCTCCAGGAGTTCCTCATGTTTCAGAAACAGAGTGTTAGAGGAGGCAGAAGTAAGTCAATCACGGCTTCTTCAATTACTAGGAACTGTCAGTGCTGGCCAACATCAATTGATGCTGTAAGACATCAGAGATATTATTTATCTCTCTACCCTCTAAGGTCTAATTTGTAGATGGCAAAATTAAAATCAGCTCCTTGCAGACCAGCTCTCAAAATCTTAAGGGAATTTATGCATAAATATGTGTATGTATACATATTTTTCCACAGAAAATGCTGTCAGATGTCGGATACCCTGAGGAATATCCCCCTCTAGAGAATGGGGTGTTTTCAAACCATAGACCAACATCCCATTATTTTTTCCACCTTTAAAACAAATAAACATGTAAACCTTGACCCCCCCCACCACTTTCCACATCAACAGCCTTTTAAAGTAAATCTCAAAAAAATTGTCTGTGATATACACTACCCCCAGTTTTTCTCTTCCTGTTCTTCTTTGAGCCCACATTCATCAATCCAATGCAAATGATCTTGGCAAGCTCAAGAAGAACCTCTGTTTAATAAATCCAACAATTACTTCCTGGTCCTCAGCCTGCTGAACGTAAAACAACATCTACAGTTATTTACCTCTTCCTCCTGGATTCTGAATAATTCCTTTCTTAAACTGGCTTCCACGTAAAACACATCCCCCCAGTTTTTCTCTGGTCTCAGAAGCTGCTCCTTTTTAGCCTTTACTATTGGTTCTTATCTCTCTGCCTTTTTCTTCTTTGTTTCTTAATATTTATTTATTGGCTGTGTCAGATCTTAGCTGTGGCACGTAGGATCTTCACTGTAGCATGCGGGCTCCAGAGCAAGTGACTCAGTATTTGTGGCGCGTGGTCTTGTTTGTGTCGAGACATGTGGGTTCTTAGATCTCTGACCAGGGATTGAACCTGCGTCCTTGCATTGGAAAGCGAATTCTTAACCACTGGACCACCAGGGAAGTCCCTCTCCTTGCCTTCTTAACGTTAGAATGTTGCAGGGTTTGGCAGTCTTTCGCTTAATTTCTTCATGATCTTATTCAACTCCATTTTTTCACACACCAAGTACAAAATGTGACTTCCAAATTTATACTCCAAGCACAGACCTTCTCCCTGAGTTCCACACTTGTGTATGTAAATATCCATCTGACTACTCAATATTTCCACTTGGATGTCTAATAGAAACTCAGTATGTTCAAGACTAAGCTTGTGATCTTTTCTTCGTCTCTGTTAGTGCTGGGACTGTTTTTCCTATGGCTTAGGCCATTAGAGCTTGCTGTCATCCTTGACTTATTCCTGTTTCACAGTCTTCATCTATCCGTTAGCAAACCCTATGGACTCTACGTCTGAAATAGATGCAGGACTGGCTTACTCCCCACCCATGCCACTGCTGCCATTCTGGTCAAGCCATTAGCTTGAATCTGGATAATTGTAATGCAGTTTATTCTTTGAACAGCAGAGAATAGCTAGGTCTATGAGCAATAGAGATAAAAGAGATTAGAGTCCAAAAGTTAATTTAGTTTTTGAGTTAGGGGTCTGAGGATGAGGTGAAAAGTTCAGGATGCTCTCAGTGGGTGTGCTGTAGACACAGAGGATTGTAGTAGTTATTTTGATCCCTCTGCCCACCTGCCCATCCAGGTTCATTCTCCACTCTCTGTGTCCTGCTCTGCACTCCAGAAGCCTGACTTCTATGCTTTGCATCTTGTAGGCTCTCTTGCCCATTGTTATGTTTGGGATTGAGCAGTCAGAAACATGGGCAGGATCTCAAAGTGAAGAGAGGAAAGGCAGAGTCTTTTCTGCACTCCCTGTCCCCACTGCACATCTGGTGGTGACTTTGCTCCATCCACAGCACATGTCAAATTGTCTTTACTGCCTGGTTTCAGCTCTCCCTGGGTTTAAGAAACACTGTTTCTTCTCCTTGCTCCCTCAGGATCATGAGTGTGAACAGCTTTCTTCTGTTCCCCACCCCTGGGTATCTCAGCATTCATTATAATCATTAGTTTCAATATTCCTTTGTCTTCAAAATTTTAGGTATCTTATATTTTAGACATAGCATAAAAAAGATGTTAGAGATCAGCAGATTCTTGTCCCTTGATGAGTAACACATATTTTCCTGCATATTTGCTAAAATTTTGGGGGTTCTTTTTTTTTTAACTGACAATTTAATGTAATTTCCAGCAGGTTACTAGATGTGGTTCCTTCATCTATTTTACCATTTTCCTAAAACTGCCCAAACCTCTTTAAATAATCCCTATTTAAAAAGCCCTTTTTAGATAAACCTATAATAGCTCAGTTGGCTAAGAATCTGCCTGTAATGCAGGAGACTGGTTCTATTCCTGGGTCAGAAAGATTCACTGGAGAAGGAACAGGCTACCCACTCCATATTCTTGGGCGTCCCTTGTGGCCCAGCTGGTAAAGAATCCTCATGCAATGTGGGAGACCTGGGTTTGATCCCTGGGTTGAAAAGATCCCCTGGAGATGGGAAAGGCTATCCACTCCAGTATTCTGGCCTAGAGAATTCCAAGGACTACATAGAGATCTCAAAGAGTCAGACGTGACTAAGTGACTTTCACTTTTCACTTTTCTTCATAAAAAGATAGGTTTTTCAGGTAAATCTTTTTGAAAGTGTCCTTTATTTCCTTCAGGGACCCTTCCTCACATAAATATAATTATTCTTTTGTTATTAAAATAAATATTAAATTAATTGCACATTATGGAAATAAATTTATGGAATACATTATTCACAGAAATTTAGGAACTACAAAGTCTTGAAGGAAGAAAAATGTTCATTCTTAATCCCAGTGCTACTAAATAATTGCTGGAACATTTTGGTGAGATGTAAAAAAAAAATTAAAAGATATTTTTATTGGATTATAGTTGATTTACAGTGTTGTGTTAGTTTCTGGTGTACAGTAAAGTGAATCAGTTATGCATATACATATATCCATTCTTTTATTTGAATAATTTTAGTCTCCTTGTGATATTTTAAAACATTAATATTTCTTATATAAAAAGAAAAATTTGGAATGTATAAAATACAAAGGACAACAAAATCAAAAGTTCTATTACTTAAAGACAAGCTTGGAAATTTTTTGTGTGTTTTCTTAAAAATCTTTCTTTCTTTGGAGTGTAATATAGCTTCTACTTTACACTATGTGGTGATTTTAAAGCATGGTGAATACAGATCAGTTATAATTCATAGAACAAAGGGGAAATGAAGAGAACCTTGTATAATATTGATTGCTGGTTAGTTTTTATTGCTCTGTCATAATATTAAAAATTACTTTAGCTATTAAACTGGAGTTTAAATTATAAAAATCAGTTATTTAATTATCTTAATATTAAAACTGCTTCTCTGACTTTGTAGTTGGTAGATTTTGTGGATGGAAGAGAAAGACTTGTAATTATCTTGATAGTGGATGAAAAACCTAAGTACCATGACCATTGTTAGTGGCCTTTGTCACCCTTAGAAAGGGTATGTCTCCAGAAAATTACCTGGTTCTTGGAAAAGAAAGAAATCTGCTGAGGAGTAGCTCCATGAAGCAAAGCAGGTTCAGCTTTGTACATGGGATACAAAATCTAGACACATAAATAAACTGATTCTGAAATGGAGGTCCAACTAAGCAACAAAAACTGGCCATTTTGAAAAATATTAGAACCTTCCTAGTTTTGGAGCTTCCCTTGTGACTCAGCTGGTAAAGAACCTGACTGCAAGAGACGCTGGTTTGATCCTTGAGTCAGGAAGATCCCCTGGAGGAGGATATGGCAACCCACTCCAGTATTCTGGCCTGGGAAATCCCATGGACAGAGGAGCCTGGTGGGCTACAGTCCATGGGGGTCACAAAGAGTCGGACATGCTGAGCACACGTGTACACATTCAATTGAGATGTATTCATTTGGATTTTTCCTTGAGGCACTTGGTATGTCTCTCAGTTCAGTTCAGTTCAGTCGCGCAGTCGTGTCCGACTCTTTGCGACCCCATGAATCGCAGCACGCCAGGCCTCCCTGTCCATCACCAACTCCCGGAGTTCACTGAGACTCACGTCCATTGAGTCTGTGATGCCATCCAGCCATCTCATCCTCGGTCATCCCTTTCTCCTCCTGTCCCCAATCCCTCCCAGCATCAGGGTCTTTTCCAATGAGTCAACTCTTCGCATAAGGTGCCCAAAGTACTGGAGCTTCAGTTTTAGCATCATTCCTTCCAAAGAAATCCCAGGGTTGATCTCCTTCAGAATGGACTGGTTGGATCTCTTGCAGTCCAAGGGACTCTCAAGAGTCTTCTCCAACACCACAGTTCAAAAGCATCAATTCTTCGGCGCTCAGCCTTCTTCACAGTCCAACTCTCACATCCATACATGACCACAGGAAAAACCATAGCCTTGACTAGACGGACCTTAGTCGGCAAAGTAATGTCTCTGCTTTTGAATATACTATCTAGGTTGGTCATAACTTTTCTTCCAAGGAGTAAGCGCCTTTTAATTTCATGGCTGCAGTCACCATCTGCAGTGATTTTGGAGCCCAAAAAAACAAAGTCTGACACTGTTTCTACTGTTTCCCCATCTATTTCCCATGAAGTGATGGGGCCAGATGCCATGATCTTCGTTTTCTGAATGTTGAGCTTCAAGCCAACTTTTCCACTCTCCTCTTTCACTTTCAACAAGAGGCTTTTTAGCTCCTCCTCACTTTCTGCCATAAGGGTGGTGTCATCTGCATATCTGAGATTATTGATATTTCTCCCAGCAATCTTGATTCCAGCTTGTGTTTCTTCCAGTCCAGCATTTCTCATGATGTACTCTGCATATAAGTTAAATAAGCAGGGTGACAATATACAGCCTTGACGTACTCCTTTTCCTATTTGGAACCAGTCTGTTGTTCCATGTCCAGTTCTAACTGTTGCTTCCTGACCTGCATACAGATTTCTCAAGAGGCAGGTCAAGTGGTCTGGTATTCCCATCTCTTTCAGAATTTTCCACAGTTTACTGTGATCCACACAGTCAAAGGCTTTGGCATAATCAATAAAGCAGAAATAGATGTTTTTCTGGAACTCTCTTGCTTTTTCCATGATCCAGCGGATGTTGGCAATTTGATCTCTGGTTCCTCTGCCTTTTCTAAAACCAGCTTGAACATCAGGGAGTTCACGGTTCACATATTGCTGAAGTCTGGCTTGGAGAATTTTGAGCATTACTTTACTAGCATGTGAGATGAGTGCAATTGTGCGGTAGTTGGAGCATTCTTTGGCATTGCCTTTCTTTGGAATTGGGATGAAAACTGACTTTTCCAGTCCTGTGGCCACTGCTGAGTTTTCCAGATTTGCTGGCAAATTGAGTGCAGCACTTTCACAGCATCATCTTTCAGGATTTGAAACAGCTCAACGGGAATTCCATCACCTCCACTAGCTTTGTTCGTCGTGATGCTTTCTAAGGCCCACTTGACTTCACATTCCAAGATGTCTGGCTCTAGATTAGTCAACACATCATCATGATTATCTGGGTCATGAAGATCTTTTTTGTACAGTTCTTCCGTGTATTCTTGCCACCTCTTCTTAATATCTTCTGCTTCTGTTAGGTCCAGACCATTTCTGTCCTTTATCGAGCCCATCCTTGCATGAAATGTTCTCTTGGTATCTCTAATTTTCTTGAAGAGATCTCTAGTCTTTCCCATTCTGTTCTTTTCCTCTATTTCTTTACATTGATTGCTGAAGAAGGCTTTCTTATCTCTTCTTGCTATTCTTTGGAACTCTGCATTCAGATGCTTATATCTTTCCTTTTCTCCTTTGCTTTTTGCTTCTCTTCTTTTCACAGCTATTTGTTTCCAAGGGATTAGGCCCATCAGTGCTGTATTTTTGAATCTCTCAAATATTTGCCTCTCTCTATTGCTTTAAGACAAAAGACAACTTAGCATGTAATCATGAGGTTTCAATATTTTTTCCTGAAAACTTGAGGTATTTTATATTTTTGACATAGCATAAAAAAGTTAGAGATCAACAGATTTCTCTCCCTTTGTAACATACATTTTCCTACGTATTTGCTTAAAAATTTAGTAATTTTTTTTTTTCTAACAGTTTAAGATAATTACCAGCAGGTTACTAGATGTGGCTCTTTCCTTTCATTGATTTTTACCAAAAATTTAGTCTGAGCCCTGTTAATCAATACACATCATCAGCTTCAACTCAAGACTTTAAAAAAAAAACACCTTAATTATGATTTCATTATAATACATTCTTTTTTAAGTTAGAATACATATTTTGTTATAGTGAATCTGTATTTCTACCAATTCCTTCATTATTTTCCATCTCTTTCTATTTTCCTCCTCATAGTTAGGGAAATTCTCAGGTTCTAAATGTCTGATTTGATTTTTCACAAAATCAGCCCTGCTTTTTACTGCCTTCTGGGTGGATTTCAATTCTGCTTTTCTATTTTAAATTTATTTCCTTTCTTTGCCTTCACTTACATTTTATCTTTTAATTTTGGTCTATGTTGTTCATATTTTTAGCTCCTATTTCTTATAATATTTTCGAGGAAATAGTTATTTTGCCTAACTTTGATTTTTAGCATAGGTTTATTCAGTCTTCCCCTTCTTCATCTTTCATATTGAATTCTGTACTCCTCATTGAATATTGATTTTTAGTATCTTCTCCCTTGGTTTCTTGATCACTTTGAATAAAGACTTTTCTTTTTCCTTTAAAAAATACATTTAGTGTTTTCAAAGAACCAATTTTAATGTTGCTAAAACTCTCTATATTCATCTTCCATTTCAACTAATTCTGTTTCTATTATTTCTTTTCTAAGTTATTTGAGCTTATTGTAATATGTTAATCTCCTTTCTTGAGATGAATATTTAGACTATTCATTTTCAGCCTTTCCTCTTATCTAATGTAAGGATATATACTTCTCTCTAAACACTGTGCTAGCTTTTCCTTTTCTGTTTAACAAGTAGTTTCTCTCTTTCAATTTTTGACTTCTCATGTCTACTTTTCATTATAATTCTTTTAATGCATGCTACCCCAAGTGTATTTTACAGATATTATGCTGATATCAAATCCTCACTTCATTAAATTATCATCAAATCTGTATGTGTCAATTTATTCAATGATTATTTATTGAGGTTTACTGTGTCCAAGGTATTCTTTCAGATGTGAGGATTTCATTAATGTACAAGCCAGAGAAACTCTTAATGTATTCAATTATATTAGCTTATATTCTAAACTGGGGAGAGTAGTAGTCAATGCAATTTTTAATTTGTAAAACAAAAGGTGGGAAGTATATGTAAATTAAGAAGCAGGATAAGGAGATTGGTTTCTGCTGTGTATGTATATTCGGAGTTGTGTGGGAGGTGTGGGAGGTGTGTCTATGTGTTGAATGTGTTGTGGTGTGGAGTTTTAAATAGAGTGATCAGAGAAAGCCATCCCAAGGGGGCGAGATTAGGAGAAAAGGGATTCTTCTCTGGGGGAGAAATTCTTGTCAAAGGGAACATCCAGAGCAAAATTTCTGAGGCAATATGGTGCCTGACGTGTCTTCAGAGGCTGAGGTGACTATGAAAGAGTGACTGAGGGCTGGGCATGCAGACGAGCAGATGAGAGAGGATAGTTAATGCCACTTTGATAACAGCCAGGGAAACAAAGATCTCGATGCGTATGCATCTGATCTTCATGGAAGAGTTGTTTATCCAAAGAACATTTTATTCTTCAGAAATTGTTTATAGAAATGACTTTATTTTGACCTCTAGGAATAATTAGATGACTCCAAAAGCATAGGATCTTTTAGGTCCTTGAGCCTGGGGGCTCAGTGGTAAAGAATCTGCTTGCCAATGCAGGAGACACAGGTTCAATCCCTGGGTCAGGAAGATCTCCTGGAAAAGGAAATGGCAATTCACTCCAGTATTCTTTCCTGGGAAATCCCATGGACAGATGAACTTGGCGGGCTACAGTCCATGGGGTTGCAGAGTGGGACACGACTTAGCAACTAAACAATGACAACAAACACTTTTACAACTATGGTTTAATCAGAAGAAACTCAGATTTTGCTCTCTTTTCACCTGCTCTTTATCCAGGAGTCATCCATTCATTTAGTCAACTAGTAGTTATTTTCTTCAAAATTATTTATGTAAAGGTTCTTATGCTGACCTTTAGATTTAGACAAATTGACATGTAGCCATCCCATCTGGTCATTTCAGTTTTGAAATTTGAAGAACTTCAGTAGTCATCACCATAACAACAGATCATTATCCAAATTCTGCTTGAATGATCCCAGTTCTTATTTATAGCTGAATCCATTGCTGGATTGCTTTAATTTTTGCCAGTTTTATCTTATAATCCATCAGCTGTTTGAAAAAAAATTCCAGTTCCCCTTGAGTCATAGCTTCTAGCCCTTGAAATCTCACTCTTCATATACTGTTCCTCACACATTTCTTGTGACTGCTGTTTTGGACTTTTTGCCATTATGTCACCCTCTTTTAGACAAGAACAGGGGAATTCTTATATTTCTATGTAACAAAAGCTCCTGGCCTTGAATTTCAATTTTCAGTTCCCTTCTCGTAAGTAAAGTTCTAACAGTGGTTATAGACAGAAATGTGATGAAAGCAAATCAATTAGACGCAGGTGCTGATGGCCATGTTATGCATTTTGGCACATTATGGAAAGAGTTTCTTTCCCTCACAGAAAAGTTCTATAATAGATCTTCCTTCAGCCCTAGTGAAATTGATTAATTACTCCACCTTAATTGATTGTATGCAGTTTCTCAACCTGTTCAACATCCTAGAAACCAAACTCAGTCAGGAACCAACATTTTTGCATTTGGTTCAATCTGTGTTTATTCTTGGTGACAAAACAAGTGCCTAGTGTGTTGCAAAGCAAAGAGGCTAGGTATTCTGCCTCTATTAACATCCTGTTTGTGATATGAATGAAGTTAAGATGAACCTGATGAGGCACAACTTTTCCCGTTCTATTTTCGCCCTGGTGATGAATATCACTTTCCCTGAGTATCATGCAAATCTGCTCTGTTTTGGAAAGACCATTGATTTATTGAAAAGTTAAGTTGGCAGAAGCTCTCAACCTATAGACAACGCATCTGTCCACTCATCCACACCTCTCCCCAACAAAATTTTATTTTATATTCTAATGCTACAAGGAGGTATTTCTTCCCTGGAATATCATTTTAAATCTTTTGAATACCCATCTTTCATTCAAGGTTCAGGTAAAAATTATTTCAATGTGAAATTTGAAATAATTCAGATTTCTAGCCCTTACCCAGAGTAGTATATTCTTTCTTTAGGTGCTGAGCTCTGTCCCTAGGACCTCACCTGTATCATGTGAGCATGTCACATGTGTAGCATGTACTTTGCTGGTGTCACAGTTAGGTGCATTATATATAATCAGGTTTCCATTCCCAATTCCAACTCCATTCTGAAGCTTTGAGCAGACATCTCTTTTCCTTTTTTTTTTTCCTTGACCATTGGAAATCTTAACAGTCTTTCTCTGATACAATATATCATCATGTATGTCACAACAAGAAGTCCTGCTTCTGACTACAGAGGCCAAAATATATAGAAAACAGTCCTTTCCTGCTCCTAACACTGGGACATGGACACATGATGTAAATTCCTGATAGCATGATCCTACCTATATCCTTAATTTGGAGTGTTAATATTTGTCACTAGGGGCTGTTGAGATTGGTTCTAGCCATAGTGATGATAGGGGCCCTCAAACGGTGGGACCATTGCTCTGGTCTGGTAGTGGCCTCTGAAGTCCATTGATGACATCAGTAGTGTCCCGTCTAGATTGTCCCTGTACTGTGCTCTTGCCTCTGGTTCTGGTTCCTGCCCATTTCCTCAGGCTGGCTCTTCATCTACATGTTCATATTGCCTAGTATTCTAATAAGCCATCACTTTTGTTGTCATTAACCAAGAGCCCTGACTGGTAGATGAAGAATGTTTATTTTATTCTGATTTGATTACCTGGTGACTAATAAGTGTTTATTGAATGATTGAGATCATACTGGATATGATGTCTGTGGGAACCAGAGGGGAATCAGTGGCCAAATTATTTCATTGACTAAACCGTCATCTTTCATTTTAGAATGTGAGATGCTGGACCACACTTTGGAAGAGTCTTTCTCCTTCTACTCTCCTTTCATCTCTCAATATAGGAGATGGCTCAGATGGTAAAGAATCTGTCTGCAATTCAGGAGACACAAGAGATGTGTGTTCAATCTCTGAGTTAGGAAGATCCCCTGGAGAAGGGAATGACAACCGACTCCAGTATTCTTGCCTGGAGAATCCCATGGACAGAGGAGCCTGACTGGCTACAGTCCATGGGGTCACACAGAGTCAGACATGAAAGAAGTACAAACAACACATAGATAAGCAAATATAGGTTCTCAGGGTAGAACTTAGCTGACTGTGGATTAGTTGGTTGCCTTTTTCATGTTTTTGGGATTGCTGTGTTCAGTTGCACTAAAAATCTCAAGCCTGAGAAACTTCCCTGACATGGAGTCATTAAAGGGTTTGCAGCAAAGGAGGAGACTGAGCAGACTGCTCAGTCCTCCTGCTGCATAGCCTGTAGTTTGGAATTGCAAGTACCAGGGACCCAAGCACAGAGGAGAGAGAGCTGCCTGAGGTGGTTTATCCTTATTATAATTCTGCTGGGTCCTGATCTTGCCAAGGAATTTTGCAGAGATGAGAGTGTTTCAAACTCTGTAAACAGAACTGCAGGGGCCGGAAGCCCTGTTTTTTCCATTAGCCCTTCAATGCACAGATGACTCCTTGAATCTGGAAGGTGGTCTGAAGTTTCCTGGTGCTTCCACTGCTCTGTCACCTTTGACCTGGGGTCCCCGGGTGCTGGCAGAACCACGTGTGTCTGTGTGTGTGGCTGCGACTGAGAGTGTCGTCCCTCTGGGGACACGCACCCTGTGACAGCAGCGTCGAGTTTCCTAATGGGCCTGCGATGCAATGGCTGCAGCCCTACCTGGAGGCTTGGCTTCGGCCTGGTGCCGCTGGCCTTGTCCACGGCCTCGGGGAGCCCACTTTTGGTTTGTGCTACTTCTCTGACTCCAAAAATCTGTGTGTTTCTGCCATGGGGAGTGAGATAAGTGTGTTTATCAACCACAGGCTTGGCATGAGAGTCTTCTCGTGGGAATGCATCAAACCCTTCGCGGGGATGACCGTTTTGAGTAGCGTCTCTTGTCAATGATGTTTTGCTTTCCCTGATTGCACAACAAAATAAGAGCTTCATAATTAAGTATGTGGTAAACAGTGAGGCCATGGCCCTTGGATCCCCAGTCCTCTCCTAACTGCATTTTGCTGCAAGGGGTGGGGGCAGTGGCTTGGGGGCAGATGAGATAGTTTGGGAATTCTTTCCAACTTCCTGGTTACATTTCTCCAAAAGGACACAAGATGACTTTGGTATGACCTTGACCTCCCCATTCTAAGTTCCTTCCCAGGAACTTGCCATACTTCATTCAGTTTAGACCAAATCCTTTAAGTGGAAAAGCCAACTGAAGCCTCTTGTGTTTATATACCCCAGGGTGCAGCTTTGCCTAAGCACACAGCTTGCATTCCAAAGTTGGAACAAAGAAGCATTTGTTCTCTTTTCTGAGTGGCTATGAAACATTTTCAAGAGCATTTTGCGGCAGAATTATGTTGATTTGACTCAGGACAAAAATCAATGGGTTGTTTTTCTGAAAAAGATGAGAGGCCGTCACTTCTTTACACACCCCCTCCATCTCCTTTGGAAATAGCCTGTGAGAACATCAGCCCTTGTACTTATTATCTGTACTTCTAGGGATGTTCTTATTAAATAAATTGTTTTGAGGTCAACATGAAACACCAACTGGAATGTAACACAAAAAAATCAAAATAGAACAGCCCTCTTTGTGATCATTAAGACAATGTTAAAAAGGGAGAAATCTATACTATTGACCCACCTTTGATATTTTCTGCTTTAGTTTAGGGTCATCACCACAAATCTCAGTTACTAAACTCATTACATGTTGCACAGGCTCCCCATGCTGTGTGATTAATAATCGAGATGTCACAAACAGTGTGTTCCTCTCTGGCGACTGAGAAATACAGCTGCTGAGGCCAGCTAGTCTCGTTGGCAGCCTGGGACAATCATTTCTTCTGCCTGAGCTCCCTCTAACCAATTCTTGGATCCTGACTCTCTGATGACTTACGCTGTGATGAATGACAAATAAACACTGCTGACAGTATTATGAGTCTTCGTTCCTATTGGCTTCAGCTAGATGTCATCAAGAAGGCTTCTTGTGACCAAGTGGAATGCAGAGGGGTTGCCAAGACCATAAGCCAGTCTGTGTGGTTCATCTGTCAGCACTACATCCTCACCACAAACATTTTAACCTGGAGGCCAAAACATCTAACTTACAGCAGTGACAACAATGAGAAAAAAATTGCAGGAACTGCTATTTATAGAGTAAGCTGTGTAATTCTAATTAAATAACCCCCCAGTAGTAAGTATGGCAACTTCCTCTTTGAGAGTTGGGTTATATAATTTTATTATGACATTCTCAGTCTTGTTTTGGTATCTTTGGAGGGAGTTGGACATCATCAATGGAAAAGCCTGGTTTTAGCCAGGAAAACCAGAATCCGGAAAGCACAGAGCCACCACAGAGGACCCACTGCCTGGTAATCCAGTTTTGATGGTCTTATTTCTGGTCTGGCTTTAGAGAAGTTTCCAGCCTTTGCAGATGAGTATATTATGCAGCCAAGGTTGAAAACCAATGCCATCAATGGAACATTGGCTGCTCTCAGTTCTGAGTCAGATCATAGGTGAGACTTTTGACTCCTTATTTGTGTTTTTCTTAACTCTGAAGTAATGTTCAGAATGTGGAGAAGGTGTGGGCAGCGTGTGAAATTGTGGAAAGAAAGGTTGAGAAATGCAGTGTAGGAGTGGGGAGGCATATGTGGGGAGCATAGAGAGAGGAGGAGAAACCTGATCCTAGTGCTTCTCCTTAACTGGGCCTGCCTATCCTGAGTGCAATTCTCATTTATACCCAGTGCCACCAATACCAGCTCTAAAGTCAGATATCATAACATTTCTAGGCTGAGAAAGACTCAGAGACAACAGTCAGTGCAGTTCCTCTTTCATCTGATGAATATCCACTCTTTCCAGTGCCCAGTAATGATTCTTCTCTTCAAGGTTACAGAGATTTTTACCCAGAACAATCTCAACTGTTCTCTTCTGTGATACTTCTTTCTTTCCTTTCCCCTCCTCCCTTCACTTCCTTCTTCCTTCTTCTTCATCCACTGAACACATAATTACTAAGCACCTTCTGTATGCTTGGCTGTAACTGGTCATTTCCCTTTGATTAAGTGTATAATGTGCTTTTCTAAACATTTCTGGTTTACTCACATCCCTTTTAAGATTTTTGTGTTCAAAGTGTAATCTAGAGCTTTCCAGAAGTTCTGGAAAAGAGAAAGGGTGAGAGGAATGTGATTCTGAGCCTGGGTGGTTTGTATTTAGCTTGTGGGAATCTTGGAACCCTTGTTTGTTTTTCCTTGCCCCACAGTGACCCTCTGTAGAGTCACTCCATCTTGCTAAGATCAGTTTGAATTTTATTCCTGTCTTTGGAAGTATTAGCAGATCTGCCCAAATTAGGATAGTCTGCAAATTTAATGAGCACTTGTCGATTCCTTCATCTCAACCATCAGTGAAGATATTGAACAGACAATAAAGATATTGAGTCCTGTCATACTCTGGGACAAAGGCATGGGTGTTTACAGTAACATTTATGACCCAAGCAATCCTGTTGATTGAACTCATATTTTCTTCTCAGAGTCAGGCCTCCAGCACATGGGAATTTTACTTACACTGAGAACTTCAAATGTTACTAAAACTGGTATAAAGCAACCTCCTAATTTTCCCCTTTTGAACATGTCATGTGCTCCCCATCACTCTCACTGTAGCCTATGACCCTTCATTCTTATCCTCCTCAATTAATTGGGCCTTTTTCTTCATTGGCAATTTGTGCTGTGGACCATGTTGGTATTAAAACTTCTGCATCTTATCTTTGATATCTTATGATTTCTAGCCATGACTGTTTCTGCCATAACTTTTCTTCCTCCTCAATTCATAATGTTCTTCATATCATAAAATGTAGCCCCTGCAGTTCATTTGGAGAGCAGCATAAGATACTATTTTGATGGCCATCCATGTACCAGAGCATCTTTATCAGTGATCATGAGAGGAGTAGGTTTTAATTATTTTAGATGCTTGGATATATTTCCTTAAACCTGTGGTGAGATAGGAGATTGAACAAACTTACCCTTGAGTCTCACTATAGCAGTCCCCTGATTGGGGTATAGAAGAAGCGCTCAGAATATTTCTGAGGCAATGATTCTTCATTCTGAAATGTCAGGTAGTCAGCAACCGTGGCAAGGCTTCTTCTCAGTACTTCCTCTTTGTTTGGCCTCAGATTATCCCTTGACTTAGAAATAAAATGCCAGTACAGTTAATAATGAACTGGCGGAAAGACATGGAGTCATTTGTCTCCATAGAGTGAGACAAAAGCCCATATCAACCCAAACAAACAGATGACAGTCTTTCTCTGCAAAAAAACTTTTGCTCATTCCTGTCTATCCAGAAAACTTTCAGTTTTTGCTTTAATTTAAACCATCCATTTGAAACACCAATCATAGCTGGAAATAAAGACAAATGATGTGCAGTCCTCAGACTTTGAAATGGGCACCCTGCCTGTTCTCTGGTCCCTTTAACTACACATGCTTCATCTCCTGTGGTTGGCTGTGGATCTCTTCACTCTTCTCTGCATAATAAATGCTTATTCCAGCCTCTGAGACTTTTGACCTTTGATGTCAATACCTGGAAAACAATCTCCCCATCCACACTTCTTTAGTTATCTCAATTCTGTTACTGATCCCATCCTCTCCATCATTCCCTCCTCTGATCATTGACTTTCTGGGAAATACTTTCATCCTCCATTGCTTTCTTCTTATTCTCCTTTGCCAGGTACTCGGACACTTAGTGATGATCTGGCTGTAATATTTATTTTGTTTATTCACTCACTCGTATATTCACTCTCTCATCAAAAGATCATTATTGAATACCTACTATGTGTCATAGATTGGAATAGGGTCAGAAAGTGAAGCAAAAACAAATGTTCACTTGCCCTCATGGAACTTATGGTCCAGTGAAGGGCACTGACATAAGTGATTGAAAGTGGTATAAAATAAAAAAACTATTTTAAATGCTTTTCCAAGGATAAATGGTGACTACTTCAAGAACTTATAGGATTTTTTTTCCTGACAAAGTAATTTTTGAGTTGAAATTGAAAGGATGATCAAGAATTATTTAGGAAGGGGTAGAGGAGAGGTAGAATATCCTTACCATGGGGAGCAGCAAACACATGAAATTTCATGATGGAAACCAGAATATCAATGTGATTTGGAGAGCAGGGTGTGGGCAGCTGTGAGACAAGGCTGCAAAGATGGCAGGGCTCAAGCAGATCATGTTTTGTTGACTGAGAAGCAATTTTGGTCTTTAGTCTATGAGCAACAGGAAACCATTAAAGGCTTTGTAGCAGGCAAGCCCTTGGCCTTAGTTTTATTTTGTAAATGTCACTCAGGAGCTATCTGAGAAAAGGTCCAATAAAAGCAGGAGTTTTGAGAAGAGTTTAGGAAGGTCATTTAGAAAGCTATTTTTATTTTCTTTTTTAAATTAAAAAATAATTAATTTATTTAAATTGGAGGCTAATAACTTTACAATATTGTGGTGGGTTTTGCCATATATTGACATGAATCAGCCATGAGTGTACATGTGTCCCCCATCCCAAACCCCCCCTCCCACCTCCTTCCCTATCCCATCCCTCTGGGTTGTCCAAGTGTACCGGCTTTGAGTGCCCTGTTCCATGCATTGAGCTTGGACTGGTGATCTGTTTCACATATGGTAATATATATATTTCAATGCTGTTCTCCCAAATCATCCCACCCTCACCTTCTCCCACAGAGTCCAAAAGTCTGTTCTTTATATCTGTGTCTTTTTTGCTATCTTGCATACAGGGTAATTATTACCATCTTTCTAAGTTCCATATATATGTGTTAATATACTGTATTGGTGTTTTTCTTTCTGACTTACTTCACTCTGTTTAATAGGCTGCAGTTTCATCTACCTCATTAGAACTGATTCAAATGTGTTCTTTTTAATATCTGAGTAATATTGGGCTCCAAAATCACTGCAGATGGTGATTGCAGCCATGAAATTAAAAGATGCTTACTCCTTGGAAGGAAAGTTATGAGCAACCTAGATAGCATATTCAAAAGCAGAGACATTACTTTGCCAACAAAGGTCCATCTAGTCAAGGCTATGGTTTTTCCAGTGGTCATGTATGGATATGAGAGTTGGACTATGAAGAAAGCTGAGTGCCAAAAAATTGATGCTTTTGAACTATGGTGTTGGAGAAGACTCTTGAGAGAGTCCCTTGAACTGCAAGGAGATCCAACCAGTCCATTCTAAAGGAGATCAGTCCTGGTCATTCATTGGAAAGACTGTGCTAAAGCTGAAACTCCAATACTTTGGCCACCTCATGTGAAGAATTGACTCATTGGGAAAGACTGATGCTGGGAGGGGTTGGGGGCAGGAAGAGAAGGGGATGACAGAGGATGAGATGGCTGGATGGAATCACCAACTCAATGGACATGAGTTTCAGTAAGCTCTGGGAGTTGGTGATAGACAGAGAGGCCTGGTGAGCTGCAATTCATGGGGTTGCAAAGAGCTGGACATGACTGAGAGACTGAACTGAACTGAATATTCCATTGTGTGTATGTACCACAACCTTCTTATCCATTCATCTGCCGATGGACATCTAGGTTGCTTCCATGTCCTAGCTATTGTAAACAGTGCTGTGATGAACATTGGGGTACACATGTCTCTTTCAACTCTATTTCCTCAGTGTGTATGCCCAGCAGTGGGATTGCTGGGTCATATGGCACTTCTATTTTCAGTCTTTAAAGGAATCTCCACACTGTTCTCCATAGTGGCTATAGTAGTTTGCACTTACACCAACAATGTAAAAGTGTTCCTTTTCCTCCACATCCTCTCCAGCATTTATTGTTCGTAGATTTTTTGATAGCAGCCATTCTGACCAGTGTGAGATGGTACCTCATTGTGGTTTTGATTTGCATTTCTGTGATAATGAGTGATTTTGAGCATTTTTTCATGTATTTGTTAGCCATCTGTATGTCATCTTTGGAGAAATGTCTGTTTAGTTCTTTGGCCCGTTTTTTGATTGGGCCATTTATTTTTCTGATATTGAGCTGCATGAGTGGTTTGTATATTTGTGAAATTAATTCTTCATCAGTTGCTTCTTTTGTTATTATTTTCTCCCACTCTAAAGGCTATATTTTCACCTTGCTTGTAGTTTCCTTTGTTGTGCAAAAGCTTTTAAGTTTAATTAGCTCCCACTTTTTTGTTGTTGCTTTTATTTCCATTACTCTGGGAGGTGGATCATAGAGGATCTTGCTGTGGATTATATCAGATAGTGTTTTGTCTATGTTTTCCTCTAGGAGTTTTAAGTTTCTGTTCTTACATCTTTAATCCATTTTGAGTTTATTTTTGTGTATGGTGTTAGAAAGTATTCTAGTTTCATTCTTTTACATGTGGTTGACCAGTTTTCCCAGCACCACTTGTTAAAGAGATTGTCTTTTCTCCATTGCATATTTTTGCCTCCTTTGTCAAAGATAAGGGGCCCATAGGTGCGTGGATTTATCTCTGGGCTTTCTATCTTGTTCCATTAATCTATATTTCTGTCTTTGTGCCAGTACCATCCTCTCTTGATGACTGTAGCTTTGTAGGATAGTCTGAAGTCAGGCAGCTTCATTCCCAGTCCATTCTTCTTTCTCAAGATTGCTTTGGCTATTCGAGGTTTTTTGTATTTCCATACAAATTGTGAAATTATTTGTCCTGGTTCTGTGAAAAATACTGTTGGTAGCTTGATATGGATTGCATTGAATCTGTAGATTGCTTTGGGTAGTATACTCATTTTCACTGTATTGATGCTTCCTATCCACAAACATGGTATTTTTCTCCATCTATTTTTGTCATCTTTGGTTTCTTTTATCAGTGTTTTATAGTTTCCTATATATAAGTCTTTTGTTTCTTTAGGTAGATTTATTCCTAAGTACTTTATTCTTTTCATCACAATGGTGAATGGGGTTGTTTCCTTAATTTTTCTTTTGTCTTCTCATTGTTAGTGTATAGGAATGCAAGGGATTTCTGTGCATTAATTTTATATTCCTGCAACTATATTCATTGATTAGCTTTAGTAATTTTCTGGTGATGTCTTTAGGGTTTTCTATGTAGGGAATAATGTCATCTGCAAACAGTGAGAGTTTTACTTCTTCTTTTTTTCCCCCTCTGATTGCTATGGCTGAAATTTCCAAAACTATGTTGAATAGTAGTGGTGAGAGTGGGCACCCTTGTCTTTTACCTGACTTTAGGGGAAATGCTTTCAAATTTTCACCATTGAAGATGTTTGCTGTGGGTTTATCATAGATGGCTTTTATTATGTTGAGGTGTGTTCCTTCGATCTCTGCTTCTGGAAAGTTTTTATCATAAATGGGTGTTGAATTTTGTCAAAGGCTTTCTCTGCAAAACAAAGATGCCATAAAAACAGAAAACTACAGGCCAATATCACTGAGGAACATAGGTACAAAAATCCTCCACACAATTCTTGCAAATAGAATCCAACAACATATTAAAAAGATCATACATCATGACCAAGTGGGCTTTATCCAAGGGATGCAAGGATTCTTCAATATTCACAGATCAATGTGATACACCACATTAACAAATTGAATGATAAAAACCATTTAGAAAGTTATAATAGTAGTCCAGGAAAGAAATGTTGACAGCTCCAGACAGGGTGATAGTAGTGGCGATGGAGGGGGTGGAATGATGTAGGAAGTGAGATAAGCAAGACTGTCATAGCATGGCTATGGGGGTTAAGGAGAGTCAGGTAAGGGTGGCTCTAAGGGGTTTGGCATGCACACAGTTTGGAAGGTTGGAGAAGGAAATGGCAACCCACTCCAATATTCTTGCCTGGAGAATCCCGTGGACAGAAGAGCCTGGTGGGCTGCTGTCCATAGGGTCACACAGAGTCAGACATGACTGAAGTGACTTGGCATGCATGCATGCATTAGAGAAGGAAATGGCAACCCAGTCCGGTATTCTTGCCTGGAGAATCTGAGGGACAGAGGAGCCTGGTGGGCTGCCATCTATGGGGTCACACAGAATTGGACATGACTGAAGTGACAGCAGCAGCAGCAAGTTGGAAGGAGATGTCATTCACTGAAGAGACTGAAAGAGAACCATATTGGAGAGGAAAGGTCATGGATTTGGTCTCGATACTGTTGCAAGTGAAAGTGAAAGTGAAAGTAGCTCAGTTGTTTCTGACTCTTTTTGACCCCATAGACTATACAGTCCATGGAATTCTCCAGGCCAAAATACTGGAGTGGGTACCCTTTACCTTCTCCAGGGGATCTTCCCAACTCAGGGATTGAACCCAGGTCTCCCACATTGCAGGCAGATTCTTTACCAGCTGAGATTTTTCACTCACGAAGTGGAGTTCAACATATGGGTCAAGATTTTCAAGGAGCAATCTGGACCAGAGTTATCTATGTTGGAAGCTTAGATGTGCAGAAGGTAACTGAATCCAGAGGTGGGTAACAATGCTTAGGAAAGACGGTGAACTGTTTATATGTCTAACTAGACCTGAGGTTTCTATTCTCCTGTGCCCTTCATTATACTGAGCACAAGCCTTTCATTCATTAAGTTTAATTAGTATTTTTAAGATACTATGCTTGTCTATAGCTACTTCTACAATGTTTATTATTTATTTAATAATACTTTAGTTAATATTTACAAGACACTGTGCACTAATCACCAGTCTTTGTTTAATTTTTATAGCTTTCTTGTAATGAAGATATGATTATATCCATTTTAGAGATAAAGAAACTGAAACTCAGAGGGATTAAGCAAATATTTAGTTCAGACAGCTAGGAAGTGCCAAAGCTGGATTAGAAACCATTCTTTAAAAAAATATTAATCTTGAGCTCCTGACTATAAAAGCCAACCAGAGGAGATTGCAGCAAATACTTGTTTGTTGATTGATGCCAGATAAATGAAATGTCTGAGAATTAGTAAATGTTACTGATTTTTCATTTTTCTAGTCTCTAGCTGTGAAATAAGTGTCATTCTTGGGTCCATCAGAACTTCCCTGGTAGCTCAGCTGGTAAATAATTCACCTGCAGTGCAGGAGACTGGGTTCAATCCCTGAGTTGGGAAGATCCCCTGGACAAGGGAACAGCTACCCATTCCAGCATTCTGGCCTGGAGAATTCCATGGACTGCATAGGGGACCAAAGAGTGGAACAGGACTGAGTGACTTTCACTTCCACTTGGGTCCACCCAATACAAGCACCTGTCTCTGGATTAGCAAAATGTACAGAGTGTGTCAGAAGTGCTCTGGCCAACATAACCAAAGGACAAGGGACCCTGGGATCTAAAACTGTTTAGAGGAACAGGCAAACAACTAATCCCCTCTCCAGCCTTCAGGATACACTCCTAAACATGTGACGCCAGTGTATTTGTGGTAATAAAAATTCATATAAAAAGAATATTTCTTAGAAGTTTTATGTTCATAGGGGGGACATGGAGGTAGGGCAACTACATTAGTCAGCTCAGAGGCCACGACACAGTACCACGGACTGGGCAGCTTGAACCCCTGAAATGTATGTCTTCCAATTCTCAAAGCTGGAAATCTAAGATCAGTGTACAAGCAAGGTCAGATCCTGATGAAGGCTCTTTCCCTGGTTTGCAGACACCCTGCTGTATCCTCACTTAGCAAAGAGAGAGAGAGAGACCATGCACCCACGAGGGCTCGAGCACTCCCTGGTGTCTCCTTGCACATGGAACACTGATCCCATTGTGAGAACCCTAACCTCATGACCTCTTCTAACCCTAATTGCCTCCTAAGTCCCCATCTCCAAATATCATCACATTGGGAGTTCAGCTTCAACATAAGGATTTGGAGGGGACACAATTCAGTCCCTATCAGTGATGAACAGTTCCCAAGACAGAAAAGTTTCCCAGAACATGGGCTTTTAGTGATAACATTGGGAAGGTCCTGGCAAAGCAAGATGGTTGTTCACCTCACATGGAAGGGAAGTCTTTTTCCCTATTATTCAGGAAAAGTCTAATGGAAGAAGTACAATTTCAATGATTTTTTTTTAGAGATAAAAAATAATTGAGAACAACATTGAATTGGGAATATGATGTGATACAAGTTGCCAGGCAGATTACCAGGGACATTAATCCCTTCAAGTCTATTAATGAGAAACTATTAGGATATAACCCCAAAGCGGTTATGTATACTTTTCCAAAGGCCTTCCACAGACAATGACTGAACTGTTATATCAGGCTGTTTGGATATTCCAAGGGAAACTTCTAGAAGTGGAATATATTTTACTTACTCTTTATCTACCTTTTCTCCAGACCAGTACTATTAAAAAAAAAATAAACATTTTCTGCAAAAATGCTATAAACCTATAAGACAAAATATTATATAACCAATTAGCTATCTGACTTTTAAATGAGATATTTATTGTACATGAATAAATATGTGTGTGTGCTCAGAAGTGTCTGGCTTTTTGTGACCCCGTGGACTATAGCCCACCATGCCCCTCTGTCCATGAGATCTTCCCGGCAAAAATACTGGAGTGGGTTCCCGTTTCCTTCTCCAAGGAATTGCCTTGGTACTACACTACCTGTTCTCTTTAATGCTTCCAAGATAGACTATAATTCCTAATGTACAGACTTGTAATTATCAGAGCAGTGTGATTTATTTCCCTAAAGTTGATTTTTAAATGTTCAAGCAAGTATATAAAAGAGATGCTTTTCTAAGTCACCAATGTCTTTTTAAAAAATAATGACCAAGTGCAAACACAACTGTTACGGTGTTATCTTTGTTTTAACAGACTTATAGATTGTTAACTCCAGAAAGAATCTCATAAGTCCTTTGTGTAACACCCTCATTTTTATGACAGAAAACTAGTACTTTCCTCCACACTACGTATCTAGTTGGTGATAAGGCCAGTATTAAATGTGAGTTCACCTGGATCATGTTCTAGGAACCTTGTGCTCTCACATGCCACCGTATTGATGGGCAGCCTTTGAATGCCCTTCTTCCATTCAAGGGAAGACAATAGGTTTAGTTGTTGAGGATGGAGGTGGATTATTCACTGAAACTAGGAATGGAGTTGAGGAAGGGGATCTCTATTCTGTGACTGCAGGGAACACAAAATCTAGAAGAGCAAGTGGAGGGCAAGGGAGTGTGGGGAGCCCACGGTCAGTAAACCAGTTCGAATAGGGTTGAGCTGAGGGACCTCAGCCAAAAATCTGAGGGACCAGGGAACAGTAATCAGATTAATAGATAATATACAAGACAGAAATAACCTGGGAAATTGCTTGGCAAGCCACTACTTTCTGAAGCCAGCATTTTCGTGTGTGTGTGTGCTGGCTGCTCAGCAGAGGAAGAATGGGCCAGCTCATTTAAAGGGCCAGTCTGGCACAGACAAGAATAAAAGGAGAACATGCATGAGCACAGAAAGGAGTGTTGATTTCATATGCTTCCAGAAAAAAGAGTCAATTTAATGAAGTAGAAAGGGAACAGAGGCTTTGGAATCAAATAGACCCGGGTGAAACCTCCACCACCTTACTTATCAGATGCACGACTTGGAGCAGATAATTGTACCTCTCTGAGCCTCCCTCTATCCTTTATAAACTGGGGTTTCTGATATCCACCAAGGTGAGTTTATGGAGTTGAAGTTCCCAGCACAGAGCCCAACACATAATAGGATTTCAGCTTAACAAATGAGCTTTTCTTCCCACCTGCTTTTTCACTTCATCATTCTTGCCCACTCTTGGAAGTAGAACTGCACATTTCTATCTTGGAAATGTGCAGTTCTGAAAGAACAAGTGAATAAGGAAGCAGATCTCTTGTATTAAGGGAACTCCTTTGACTAAGTGAAAGAGCCATCGGTGGGTGAAGAAATGTCAGAGGCACCTGATTCTATTTATGGGTTAGCAGAGCTGGACCTGAATATGTGTGTGTGTGTGTGTGTGTGTGTGTGTGTGTGATTGTCCTTCCTATGTCCCATGAGTGAGGTCTTACAGAGCCTGCCCTGGGGGAGGAGTAGTGTGATCACGGGGTCATCATGACCACAGGTCATGTTCCACAGAGGACATGGGTGGCGATCTGTGACCAGATTATTTCCTTCCTATTTCCTCCCTCTTCCCTACTGAAGAAGCCAATACAGAGTTTCAAGATTCCACAGATGCTTCTAAAGGCCCTTCACTCCCATCCAGGGAGTTGTTAGGATTGCCCTTCTGTCTCTGGCTATTTCTCTCTGCCACAAACTTTCCAAATTTCCCCATGAGTTGCTCATCCTAATTCAGCCATTCAACTAGAATTATTGAACCCATTATAAACCCAGGGATGTATTATATAAGGTCCTTGCAATAAAAATATAAACAAAACCAACATTGTTCTTATTTTCAAAGAGCTGATCATCCAAGAGGGGCGTCAGACATTTTATAACTTATTGTGATAGCACTTGGGGCTTCCCTGGTGGCTCAGCTGGTAAAGACCTGCTTGCCAATGCAGGAGACTCAAGAGATGTGGGTTCAATCCCTAGGTCAGGAAGATTCCTTTGGAGTAGGAAATGGCACCCCACTTCAGTATTCTTGCCTGGAAAATTCCAGAGACAGAGGAGCCTAGTGGACTACAGTCTATGGGGTCGCAAAGAGCACGGACATCGGACATGACTGAGTGTACGCACACATGCACTCGCACACACACACATACATGAAAGCACCTACATTAATTTCTAGGGCTGCTGGAACAAAATAACACAAATGGAGTGGTGTAAGCAACAGAAATGTGACTCACAATTCTGCAGGCTATTAAGGGTGAGGTCCAGGTGTTGTCAAGGGCCACGCTCCTCTGATGGTGGTAGGGAAGGATCTGTTCCATGGCTCTTGCCTAGCTTCTGGTGGCTTCTGCAGTCTCTACTGTCCCTTGACTTCTGCTGCATCACCCTATCACTGCCTTCATCCTCACACAAGATTTTCCCTGTGTGTGTGCACCTCTAAATTTCCCCCATTTTATAAGGACATCAGTCATATTGGATCAGGGGCCCACTTACTCCAGTATGACCTCATTTTAATTTGACTATATCTGCACAACCCTTTTTCCAAATGGCGCATTCTGAAGTACTGGGACTTCAACATATCAATTCGAGGGGACACACTTTCGTCCATAACAGTGCTAGATCAAAATCAAGGTAGGAAAAGTCCAAGGTGCTCTGGGAAGATTCTCTTTTCTCTCTCCTTTCCTAAATCCTATATATTCCATAGGGTCCTTCTCCTCCCCAGACTCCTTCCAGACTCCTCCACTCCACTGCAACCTTCCCACTTCAGCCCTCAAGCCTTCCTTGGTCCTGTGTTCTCTTTCCTCTACTCGATTCTGAATTATGAAAAAGCTGAGAAAGTGTCTTCTCCTTCCTTTTTGACTGCCTCCACAGCAATTAGTTAACAGTGCTAGATCAAAATCAAGGTAGGAAAAGTCCAAGGTGCTCTGGGAAGATTCTCTTTTCTCTCTCCTTTCCTAAATCCTATATATTCCATAGGGTCCTTCTCCTCCCCAGACTCCTTCCAGACTCCTCCACTCCACTGCAACCTTCCCACTTCAGCCCTCAAGCCTTCCTTGGTCCTGTGTTCTCTTTCCTCTACTCGATTCTGAATTATGAAAAAGCTGAGAAAGTGTCTTCTCCTTCCTTTTTGACTGCCTCCACAGCAATTAATCACCAAAGCCAGCATGCTTTTTGGAATTGGTGACTTGGTGCCTTTCCAGCATGGAGCAGAGTGGTGCCAAACACCAGGCTTCCCTGCCTGCACTTCTGTCTTCTCACTAGTCTATCTCCTGTAGCCCCGGGTTTCTCATGGTCATAAAGCCAATAGGAAGTATCTCAGGAAGCAGAGCTCCTCCAGAACCTTGTCCTGCAGCAGGGACTCTGAGGAGAGCCTTGGAAAGAGGCACCAGCAAATGTCTCTGCATCTGGACCACCTCCTGTGAAAAAGGCTGCAACACAGTAGCAAGTAAGTTCCAGCATGGAGCAGAGTGGTGCCAAACACCAGGCTTCCCTGCCTGCACTTCTGTCTTCTCACTAGTCTATCTCCTGTAGCCCCGGGTTTCTCATGGTCATAAAGCCAATAGGAAGTATCTCAGGAAGCAGAGCTCCTCCAGAACCTTGTCCTGCAGCAGGGACTCTGAGGAGAGCCTTGGAAAGATGCACCAGCAAATGTCTCTGCATCTGGACCACCTCCTGTGAAAAAGGCTGCAACACAGTAGCAGGTAGCAAGTCTCAACATCCTTCATTAATGAAAAAAAGACTACCTCATCAGAGACCCTAATGATATCCTTAAAAATCATAGAGGGTATGTACAGAATCATGCTTTGAACAGGAATAGCAGATCCAGGATTTTATTCATAGAGCTATTTGTGTTTTGACACATAACGCAGAATAAAAAGAAAAAAAAAACTCATATGCATCTGTAAAAAAAAATCCAAGAAAAATATAAGTACTTAATAAAATATTATATATTGTATAGAATATTGAGCCTGAATACAAACTTATGTTTCTGTGACCTTTCTGAATAAATGATTGGGTTTTGTGGACCTGAGGTTAGAGATCCTGGTTGCTCCTAAGGCAGCAAAGCAGATGGTACATTAATAATGGGGGTATTAGGAGGATCGGCTTCCCAATTCCAGTGTATTCATTAATACACTTTAGACAGTTTAATTGCTTCCTGAAACACTAATTGAAAGAGGTTCATTTGCAAACGCCTAGGTTCTAATAATATAAATCTGGCACAGTGCCACAAAAGCCCCTTAAATACCATTATAAGATGAATTGTGGCATTTAAATCAAGGCAGCTACATTTTTTAAGTAGAATTGGTACAATGAAATATATACATTTTTTCCCAGAGGGAGAAAAGAAAACAGTAGGTGCTGAGTCCTTCCAATATCAGGGTTTATGAAATACTCACCAACATTATGCAGCTGAGCTTTGCGATGGTGAACATCTGGTATACTCTGTGACTTCAACAGCACAAAGCAGAATGCTCTAGTTTACATAAACTCATTTCCTAGAGGGACAGCAACAGAATCTGTTATTTTAAGAGAATATATGACTAAATGTTGTTACACCTTTGAAGGAAAGATTTTCCCTTAGAATCATTCTGTCTAGTGACCTTCCTTAAATTGTATTTCATGCCTTTATAGACATATTGATTCTACACATACTTCCTCAGTATTTACCAACTAGAACTCAGCAGTTAGGCCAAGAATACAAAAGGAGTTTTGCTTCTACATGAAAAAATAAATAAATAAATACAAATCGATCAGCACCAGATTTTAGTAATTCTGTTTCTTTCAGTGGAGTAAATTTCTCCAATTAATGGACATGAGTGTTGTATCAATGAACATCAGCTTATTTGCTGATGAAATTATGGCTAAGTAACCTGTTGTTAGAGTACAGTGACCAGAAATTCCACATCTTCCACCAATGAGTGGAACTTTTGATGGTTTCCTTTCTCTATGTGAGGCAGGATGAAGATGCTTTACATAAATTGTCACAGTTAATTTCCAAGAGATGAGCTCAGTTTGGTGTCCAGGACTGTTCTGAGAATAGGAGTTGAGGTCTACTTATAGGAAAGACCAGTGAGACTCAAGTACAAATACAAAGGCATGGCTTGCTATTTGAAGGGCCAGGGAATTAGGGATGAACCTGCTCCTTTGCAAACAGGCACGTGGATTAAATATGAGGGAGTAGGGCCTCCTGGAGCCTTTGTGATAAGATGAGGAAGCTATTTGGTATTGGGAGCTACTGGAATTTTCAGGGGAAAAGTTTCCCTTAAGAAAATAAGAAACAGCTTGTTGCTTTCAAATTATTTCTGTCCTGTTGATTGCTGTCCAGGTGTGAATTTTTTGCTCAAATTTCTCCTTTGAGTCATACCTGTGGTGAAGACCAGTTGGCTTCTGAGAGCATCTCTATATTAAAACATACATGATTCCTGCAACACACATCAACCCATGTGCCTTTAATGTCAGTTATAATTTTTAAATTATCTTGGGAAAAAGTAAAAATAAACATTTTATTGAAAATATTATAAATATAAAAAATAAAATGATCTTAATTCTATATTATTTCTTTACCCCCGACCCTAGTACCCTTGAAGACAGGGATCTGACTCTTTTCAGATATTGTACATAGTACCTATCCTTGATTTAAGGATTTTCATTAACATTTAGATCAAATCAAATAAGGTATTGGATTGAATCAAGATTCAGAAGTTATATCCATCAAAAACAAAGCAGAAAATAAAGTGTATAGTATTGGGGATAACTCCTAAAACATTCTAACAAAAGCATGTAAAGTTAGTTGCCTTACCATTATATTCGTTGATGCAGGCATGACTAACCACCCCATTCATTCTCAAATGAAAGCTATTCTTCCCTGCATCTCTCTCTCTTATACACGTATACACACAACATATATCCCTAAAATCTACAGTAAGTAATTTCATCTTAACTTGTTTGTATTTTCCTTTGTACAAATCTTGAAAGTTTGTCTTACAAATCTAGTATCACAATTAGATTAGTGTGAACCCAAAACAGACTAAGACAAGATGAATTTCAAGGACTTAGACTAAATTATCTGTGTATGCCAAGTAGGTGTATTTTTCATATTCCTTAAAGCAAGTTCAAGTAAATTTCTGCTAGGCGACCCTTTTCATGAGTTGTCTCCACTTGAATATATTGAAATTTCTCTTCTAAATAATCTAAAATTTCACACTGAGCACTTAAGCTCATTTCAAGTAGGGGCATTTGTTAGATTTAGTCTGCCTAAATGTCTCAAACCCTTCCTTTTTGGAGAGTATTTCACTTTTGTGAATCTTGATAGAAGGCTGGAATTTAAAGGCAGCTAGAGGCTCCATTTCCCCCTTCTCTCTGCTGAAAATGTGCAATCTTAAGTCCTAGGCTTTCCCAGTTGGCTGGAACTTCCCTGGTGGCTGAGATGGTAAAGAATCTGCCTGTAATGCCAGAGACCCAGGTTTGATCCCTGGGTCAGGAAGATCCCCTGGGGAAGGGAATGGCTAACCACTCCAGTATTTTTACCTGGAGAATTCCATGGATAGAGATTGGTGGGCTACAGACCATGGAGTCACAGAGTCAGACGAGATTAACATTTTTACCAGTTGGCTGCCCTGCCCCAAAGACACAGAGATACAACAACTGTTTAGAATTTCTTTTTGTGGTGGTGACAGCCAGTGTCAGCAAGAGAAGGACACTGGTGTCAGTCAGTGGGATATTAACCATACTTTTCCTATGGCTTGATTTTTGCCCTGTCTACTCTCTTAATTTAGCTCAGAAAATTTATTTATTTATTTATTTAAAATACAAATTTATTTATTTTAATTGCAGGTTAATTACTTTACAATATTGTATTTGTTTTGCAATACATCAACATGAATCTGCCACAGGTATACACATGTTCCCCATCCTGAACCCCCCTCCCTCCTCCCTCCCCATACCATCCCTCTGGGTCATCCCAGTGCACCAGCCTCAAGCATCTAGTATCCTGCATCGAACCTGGACTGGCGATTCGTTTCATATATGATATTATACATGTTTCAATACCATTCTCCCAAATCATCCCACGCTCTCCCTCTCCCACAGAGTCCAAAAGACTGTTCTATACATCTGTGTCTCTTTTGCTGTCTTGCATACAGGGTTATTGTTACCAACTTTCTAAATTCCATATATGGTAAAAAATGATCTCTTGACCATTTTGGTCAATTTCTATAATTTAGGTCAATTCTTCCACACATGTGGAAGAATTTTTATCCATTTACATGATAAGCATTCTCAAATATTTAAAATAGCTTTAAATGAATGCATTTTTATTAAATTTCACTTGGTAGAATTGCATTTATGCATTGTATTTATTTGAACATAATCTCAAATTGTACAGTCTCTTTTCCATTCTCACTGTGAATGTCCTAAATCTGTGAGTTTACTAGAGTTAAACTTTCTAAAAGAGTAAGTTTTTGTTCCATCATATATTATGGTGTATTGAATTATCACTTGACATTATTATCTAATCTGGGTTATGTTTAAAAGTCAAAGTCATTAAATATTTTAAGCTTCCTTTGAGATTTGTCTTTCCTTATTAGGGTTGGGGCATAGAGAAAAGGTATATCTAAGAGAAATTGGTAATGAAGGTACCCATCTCATGTGTAAAAAGGGTCAAGTTCCTGTGCAAGACAGGGAAATTCTAGCTTCTGTGAAGATGAACTAAAGAGAACTTGATTCCAAGTCTGAGAGTTTCAAGGATATTTAGAGGTCAATTCTTTCCTCCTTTTACCTAAATGTATAGATAAAGTCTTAAGAAAAAAAAAAAAGCCCAAGAAAGGTGTGAAGTGGGAGGAGGGGCTTGGTAGCAAGTTATAGGTGCTGACATAGATAAATCTTCAAAGCCAAATTAGTTTTAAAATTTGTTAAGCTGTAATAGACATCCTGAGGGCTTCCCAGGTGGCACAGCGCAAAGAATCTGCCTGCCAGTGCAGGAGATGCCAGAGACTCGGGTTTGATCCTTGGGTCAGGAAGATCCCCTGGAGTAGGAAATGGCAACCTGCTTCAGTATTCTTGTCTGGAAAATCCCATAAACAGAGGAGCCTGGCGGGCTGTAGTCCATGGGGTCATAAAGAGTGGGGCATGACTGAACAACGGAGCACAGGCACACACTAGACATCCTGCTTATTTTTGGTGATCTGTCTTATGCTAACAGAAAAAAGAAAGGTCAGAACTGGGCTTTGATTGATCAAAATCAATCAAGGTGTAAGAAAATGCCACTCCAAATTTGCCTGCTGAGGGCATTGTCTTCGATGACAAGTCAAACCAGCCCTCCAAAACTCTGAGGCAGGCTGTGCTCACAATACTGTGGACAGATACAGTTCCAGGGACATGTGTTTGTGTATCTATTCTGTGAAGAAATACAGAGAATTCTTTCTTCTCTCCTTTTCCTTCTTCCTCTTCCCTCCCTCTTGACTACTGGGTTTGGCTATACCTCATTCATTTTTTTGATTGTAAAACATAGTCCTGAAGAGAATTTGGATGACAATGGGCAAATCTGACTTCCTACCTGACTTTAAGTAATTGATGTGACAGCTTTAGACAGACATATTGATTAATAATTCTATCATAGGCACTAAATGTCTTTACCAAGCTAGTTTCCATTTTATTAGCGTGAAATATGTAATCTGCATAAAATTAAAGTTGTTATGTGCTTGAAACATTGTCTGTTAAAGAGATGCTTATTCTAAAGAACAGACATGGCTGTTTTTTTCTTTTATTCAGTTCTAATTTTTCTTTTCTCCCCTTCAAAGCTATATTCCCTTGTCATTATTCCTTCTGAACTAATCTATTCTCCATCTTAGGCAACACTTTATGGAGCTGGAAATGATTTTGAGTATGAACATTCAGTGTTCATGTCACCACCTCTCCTGAAAACAGAACTGTTAAATTATGAATTTGTGGTCTTGTTTCACACCATACTAGCCCAGGCTAACGTACTCCCATAAGAAATGTCAGTTTTCATCTAAACGCACTCAACAGTAAATGTTTTCTCCCAGGAGCACACCCTATTTGTTGAAAAGAGATACAGAAATTTCAGTTTACATGTTGTACTTTGGGATCACAGCTGGTCTAAAAATTAGTGCATTTGAAATAATTAATGGCTGACTGGAGGCATTCTTCTGTTAAGTGTGGTCCAAAATATTCTTGACAATTAGAATGTTAGAAATTTTCCCTAAAATTCTTAGATGTCAGTGTGTTTGGAAGACAGCCTACGATGAATGAGACTTTAGGGAGGGTTAAAAGAGTTTTTCATATAGACCCAAACTTGCAATCTCCAGACAAGTCTGCTCTAATATATTGTGAAGATTAGATGATTTAAAACATATGAAGCATCTGCAAATGGACCTCATACATAGTAAGTGCTTAATAAAATTGTCTATTATTATTATTTCTTCTCTTAGTTCAATGACTCATCTTGCTTTAGGGTATTCAGAAACTGGCAATATTAAAACTGACAATATTGGAAAATGTAATTTCATGAACTGGGTGGTTATGAGGCTATGGGAAAGGATTGCTTTTATATTTGCCAGTACATTAAAGAAACAGTGACCTTACAAATTTCAGAAAGGTGTCTCTTAAGCCTTTCATTCATACATATTGATTCTTAGATGATAAACATAACTCTAGGCTTGAAAACCGCAGTGAAAGTGAAAGTTGCTCAGTCATGTATGACTCTTTGAGACCCCATGGACTATACAGTCCATGGAATTCTCCAGGCCAGAATACAGGAGTGGGTAGCCTTTCCCTTCTCTAGGGGATCTTCCCAACCCAGGGATTGAACCCAGGTCTCCCTCATTGCAGGTGGATTCTTTACCAGCTGAGCCACAAGGGAAGCCTGAAAAGAACCCAGAGGAACCCTATTTAGGAAACAAGGGTCCAGGTTTGCAAAATAGTTCATACTGTACTCAGAAGTGTCCAAGACTTGACCTGCAGGCAACCCTTTCTCCAGCTGGTTTAACCTTTCCTAATGACTTCATTATCTTGCAGCTGATGATTTCAAAAGAGCAGTATATACTCACAGAGTGATTTCTAGCAAGGAAATCAAACACTGAAAATATAGGATGGGACTGTGAGACAAAAACAGATAAGAAGCACCTCACTTGTTCCCAGGAATCCTCTTTCTGTCCCATCCCTCCAATTTCTAAATTCTCCTACTTTAAAAAGTAGAAAACTCAAATTCTTTCACTCCTGTTATTTTTACTTCTCTAGGAAAACTGTGATTCTTTGAGAATAGGCACCATGTCTTACATTCACACAGGACCCAGGGGTGAGCACAGTGCCAGACGTAGGTAGACAACTGTCAAGACTGAATCGATGAAGAAAATATCAGTATTGTTGGAAAGAAACCAGAGATAAAGGACACAGGAGATAGACAATCTGGGTTCTTGTCCTTACATCAACGTTTTTGAGCTTGGACAAGTTTGTTTAATGTTTAACCTGCTTCAGTAAGATCACAGCTATGGAGCTTTGAAGATAGAAGGTGCTTGTGACATTCCTGTGAAAGAATGAATGAATAAAAGAAATACATTAAGACTTTTAGAACTTTTCTTAGATTTCTTTTTAAAGTTTCCCATTTGAACTAAGAAGTAAAACCCATACCACCACACAGATGCCTGGATTCATTTTCCCTGGTGCCTTCTCCTTAGAGTATAAAACCTGATGTTAGTGGGCTAAAGTGCTGGTGATTGGGGTTCAAGATTTAGCTGGTCTGTGTTTGCTGTTTTGTTGTTGTTTAGTTACTAAGTCATGTCTGACTCTTTTGTGACCCTATGGACTGCAGCCTGCCAGGCTTCTCTGTTCATGGAACTTCCTAGGCAAGAATACTGAAGTGGGTTGCCATTTGCTTTTCCAGGGGAGCTTCCCAACCCAGGTGCCTCCTACACTGACAGGCAGATTCTCTACCACTGAGCTGCCAGGGAAGACCATGATCTGTCTCTGCTTGACTTTAAACAATTTCATGGAGAATGATCCAGAGTGTGACAAAAAGAAAAGCAGCTTAAGTCATCCTGGCTTCACTGGGACAGAGCTGGAATATGTGTGTAAATAGCCGCTATAGGATTGTCTCACATTCATTCATTCATTGAGGCCTACATGGACCAGGTGCTGCTCTAGGGACCAGGATGCAGCAGTAAACAGACCTGACTTGGTGCCTGTTCCTAGAGTTTGTGTTCCAGGAGGAGAACAATACCAAATAAACAAGTGACTCTACAGTACGTCAAATAATGACGACACCTACACAGAACAACAGGCCAGGGTAAGGGCAGAGGATTTGAGGGTTAGGGAAATAGCTATTCCTTAGCAGGAAGACCTTTCTGGTAAATTAACAATTGTATTAACAACATGGAGAAAGTGGGAACAAGCCTCTTGGACTTTTAGGAGCCAGTAGTAAATCCCTTATGATTATACAGTGGAAGTGAGAAATAGATTTAAGGGTCTAGATCTGATAGATAGAGTGCCTGATGAATTATGGAATGAGGTTCGTGACATTGTACAGGAGATAGGGATCAAGACCATCCCCATGGAAAAGAAATGCAAAAAGGCAAAATGGCTGTCTGGGGAGGCCTTACAAATAGCTGTGAAAAGAAGAGAAGTGAAAAGCAAAGGAGAAAAGGAAAGATATAAGCATCTGAATGCAGAGTTCCAAAGAATAGCAAGAAGAGATAAGAAAGCCTTCTTCAGCAATCAATGCAAAGAAATAGAGGAAAAGAACAGAATGGGAAAGACTAGAGATCTCTTCAAGAAAATTAGAGATACCAAGAGAACATTTCATGCAAGGATGGGCTTGATAAAGGACAGAAATGGTCTGGACCTAACAGAAGCAGAAGATATTAAGAAGAGGTGGCAAGAATACACGGAAGAACTGTACAAAAAAGATCTTCATGACCCAGATAATCATGATGATGTGTTGACTAATCTAGAGCCAGACATCTTGGAATGTGAAGTCAAGTGGGCCTTAGAAAGCATCACTACGAACAAAGCTAGTGGAGGTGATGGAATTCCAGTTGAGCTGTTTCAAATCCTGAAAGATGATGCTGTGAAAGTGCTGCACTCAATTTGCCAGCAAATCTGGAAAACTCAGCAGTGGCCACAGGACTGGAAAAGGTCAGTTTTCATCCCAATTCCAAAGAAAGGCAATGCCAAAGAATGCTCAAACTACCGCACAATTGCACTCATCTCACATGCTAGTAAAGTAATGCTCAAAATTCTCCAAGCCAGACTTCAGCAATATGTGAACCGTGAACTCCCTGATGTTCAAGCTGGTTTTAGAAAAGGCAGAGGAACCAGAGATCAAATTGCCAACATCCGCTGGATCATGGAAAAAGCAAGAGAGTTCCAGAAAAACATCTATTTCTGCTTTATTGACTATGCCAAAGCCTTTGACTGTGTGGATCACAGTAAACTGTGGAAAATTCTGAAAGAGATGGGAATACCAGACCACCTGACCTGCCTCTTGAGAAATCTGTATGCAGGTCAGGAAGCAACAGTTAGAACTGGACATGGAACAACAGACTGGTTCCAAATAGGAAAAGGAGTACGTCAAGGCTGTATATTGTCACCCTGCTTATTTAACTTATATGCAGAGTACATCATGAGAAATGCTGGACTGGAAGAAACACAAGCTGGAATCAAGATTGCTGGGAGAAATATCAATAATCTCAGATATGCAGATGACACCACCCTTATGGCAGAAAGTGAGGAGGAGCTAAAAAGCCTCTTGTTGAAAGTGAAAGAGGAGAGTGGAAAAGTTGGCTTAAAGCTCAACATTCAGAAAACGAAGATCATGGCATCTGGCCCCATCACTTCATGGGAAATAGATGGGGAAACAGTAGAAACAGTGTCAGACTTTGTTTTTTTGGGCTCCAAAATCACTGCAGATGGTGACTGCAGCCATGAAATTAAAAGGCGCTTACTCCTTGGAAGAAAAGTTATGACCAACCTAGATAGTATATTCAAAAGCAGAGACATTACTTTGCCGACTAAGGTCCGTCTAGTCAAGGCTATGGTTTTTCCTGTGGTCATGTATGGATGTGAGAGTTGGACTGTGAAGAAGGCTGAGCGCCGAAGAATTGATGCTTTTGAACTGTGGTGTTGGAGAAGACTCTTGAGAGTCCCTTGGACTGCAAGGAGATCCAACCAGTCCATTCTGAAGGAGATCAACCCTGGGATTTCTTTGGAAGGAATGATGCTGAAACTGAAGCTCCAGTACTTTGGGCACCTTATGCGAAGAGTTGACTCATTGAAAAGACCCTGATGCTGGGAGGGATTGGGGGCAGGAGGAGAAAGGGACGACCGAGGATGAGATGGCTGGATGGCATCACAGACTCGATGGACGTGAGTCTGAGTGAACTCCGGGAGTTGGTGATGGACAGGGAGGCCTGGCGTGCTGCGATTCATGGGGTCGCAAAGAGTCGGACACGACTGCGCGACTGAACTGAACTGAGTTGCAGCAGGTGAATTCAAAAATTAGTTAGATATTCAAATAAAGACTTTGAGAATAAGCTTGGACCCTAAAAAAAAATGTTGAATTTTTAGTTCAGCAGCTAACTATTAGTAATCTGGAGTTCAAGACTGGATTAGGATATTTCAGAATAGTCTTGAGACTAAATGAGTCCCAAAGAACAGTGGAGATGGAAGAGGAGAGGTTCAAAGACAGCTCTCAGGAACCCCAAGTGTGGAAGCTTGTGGCTGGTGAGATAAGAGGAGAGAGAAGAGAGAACAGTGGCTCAGAATCCAAGAAAAAAATTAATATCTAAAGACTAATCAATACCAATGAATACCTAAATAATACAAAATAAGTTAAAAGCAAGGTTAAAAGTTAGTATCAAATAGACTAATATCTAATATCCCTTATCACTACAGCTAAAAGGCTTTGGGATTTTCTATATATTATTAAGCAATGATTTCCAGCATTTGAAAATAACATCGGTATCTTGGAGGCATTTGTGCTGGCTAAAATGAAACCAGATATTTTTATCTGGAAATGACATGAGAATGGCTGAAAAGTTTGAGCGTTTAGCTTCATTTCCAAAGGGGCTTCCCTTGCAGCTCAGCTGGTAAAGAATCTTCCTGCAATTGGGGAGACCTGGGTTCAATCCCTGGGTTCGGAAGATCCCCTGGAGAAGGAACGGCTACCCACTCCAGTATTCTGGTGTGGAGAACTCCATGGACTATATAGTCCATGGGGTCACAAAGAGTCAGGCCTGACTGAGCGACTTTCACTCACTCCAGGAAGGTATGCCTGATCCTTGACAAAGTTTGGATGATTGACTAAATTCTCAAACATGCTTCAATTTTAGCAGAGATGGAAAGAGTTGTCTCATACCCACCATCTGGGGCTGGTGTCTCAGATGGACTGTGAATTCTGATAACATTAGGTACCTCCAACGGGGGCTGTTTCTGGAGGCAATTCACAGGAGAGTATTCCTGTCAGCTCAGGAAAACTTAAGGATGATTAAAGAAAACAAATTCTGATTGTCACTGAGTTATCTGTTTTGGGAAGAAATTCAGTGATTAATTTGATCATTGGAGGACTTACTCTGTGTCACAAAAATATCACTAGCCACATAGGTTGGGCAAAAAGCAAAAGGGGAAAATACAGAAGCATTGAGAAAAACAGGATACAAAATTATTTTAAATATAAGACATAAAACAAGAAAAAAAAATTTAACAAGTCCATATATAAAAATGTCAGTAAAGGAAACAGCAAGCTAGGTAATGTCTTCTCTTCAATTTCCATATTTCCTCTTTTTTTTTTTCTGACATAAGTAGAATTTCTTTGATAACAGGAAAGTAAGCTAATGAAAATAGAAGAAACTGGAATTATTATAAATTTATTTTTGGTTTGGCATTCAATATGGGCAAAGGATAGTGTTTATCCTTAGTTATCCTTCCATGAAGTTTATACCCTATTTATGAAATTCAACTTCATCTATGCTAATGGCTGTGAAAATCAGGCAGCCACCCTACCTGCTCTCACTGTGGATTGCCTGGGGTGCTGCCTTCTCAAGCTGCTGTTTTATTAATGATCTTGAAACTGAAATAATAAGGAATGAAGAAGTGTTAAAAAGACTTAGTGATATGCTACTAACATTTGCCAAGAAAATGAAATAAGCTAAGATGAGAAAACACTGGGGAGGCAATGAGAAGCCAACTGTTCCATTTCTCTGAGCCTCTGACCTCTGCAGTCAGGATTTCTAAAGACACGCTCTCTGTGGGTCAGGCTTGGGCTGTCTACCCTCTGCCAGTGCGCCGACATCAGTCCTCCGAGAGGTACAATTTGTCCTGATAAAGCTGAGTTGGATTGATTTTATTTCCAAACATGTTTCAGTTGCAGCACAGTTATAATTTGGGAGGGGAAAAAGAAGGCTTTAGGCTTCATAACACTCTCACTTTATTAATTTTTTTTAATAAAGGAGAAGGATTATTCAAGATATGATTATCTAGTGGCCCAGTTTGCATAAGTTAAATTACATATCATTAATATGTTAAGTTTTATCAAATTAAAAATGCTATTAAATGGTTCTAGAATCTTTTTTTTTTCCTTCCAGGCTACATGGTTTCACCACTTGTTTTATTTAAACTGGAGAAGATAGTGTGTATTCAGAGGCCATAATAGACACCAGAAACAAATTAAAAACAAAAAATTGGAATTGTTTTGGAGGGAGCCTACAATTGCTTGCTTATTTCGACAGTCATTGTAGGGGGAACTTGGCATAGAGATGCCAGATCCTTGGGATCATGAAGACATACTTGGTAAAACAAAGACTGTGAAGGAAGAACTTTAAAGTATTAAAAGAGTTCACTCAATTTTTAAAGCAATTGATGCCTTTTACAAATAAAGAACCAAACTGGATAGTCAAGGTCTGAAAATTCCTTTTACTTGGTGCGTGGGCTCAAAGTCACTTTAGTTGCATCCGACTCTTTGTGACCCTATGGACTATAGCCCGCCAGGCTCCTCTGTCCATGGGATTCTCCGGGCAAGAATATTGGAGTGGGTTGCCATGCCCTTCTGCAGGGGATCTTCCGCACCCAGGGATCGAACTCGTGTCTCAGATTTCTTGTGTTGGCAGATGGGTTCTTTACCACCAGGGCCACTTGGGAAGCCCCAAAGTTCAGCCCACTGCATTGGCCAGAAGTACAGGGTGGTTGATAGCAAGTTCTTGATGCATGAGTCCTGTTACTATTGTTTTTTAGTCACTAAATCATGTCCAACTCTTTTGCCATCCCAGGGACTGTAGCCTGCTAGGCTCCTTTGTCCATGGGATTTCCCAGGTAAGAATACTGGAGTGGGTTGCCATTTCTTTCAAGTTTTGACAAAGCTGAAAAAGCCAGAGAGATGACTAGGGGAAATATGCAGAAGGAACAGGTGATGGGCATTAACATCTATGGAGTGTTTGCCAATGTATGGCCTTGCCTTTCATGAGCCATCTTATTCACTACTTACAAATTGTCTCTAAATTGGGGAGTCATTTCTCATCTTTAAAGATGAAGAAAGTAGAAGCTTGGAAAGATGGATCATTTGCCCCAGATGATGTTGCACAATAAGCTTTTGAACTGTGGTGTTGAGAAGACTCTTGAAAGTCCCTTGGACTGCAAGGAGATCCAACCAGTCCATCCTAAAGGAAATCAGTCCTGACTATTTATTGGAAGGACTAATGCTGAAGCTGAAACTCCAACCCACTTTGGCCACTTGATTCAAAGAACTGACTCATTTGAAAATACCCTGATGCTGGGAAAGAGTGAAGGCAGGAGAATGGGACGGCAGAGGATGAGATGGTTGGATGGCATCACCAACTTGATGGACATGTGTTTGAGGAAGCTCTAGGAGTTGGTGATGGGCAGGGAGGCCTGCCGTGCTGCAGTCCATGGGGTCACAAAGAGTCGGACACGACTGAGTAACTGAACTGAATAAGCTTTTGAATTTTGAATCCAGAATCCCATTTTCTTAAACTCATCCAAACTTTATAAGACTCTCTGTCCTTATATAGCTTTGGATCCTTTTTTAGAATAATTTTATTTGTTTTTGGCTGTGCTGGGTCTTGGTTGCTGCACAGCGTTTTCACTAGTTGCTACAAGCAGGGGCTACTCTCTGGTTGTGGTGTGTAGGCTTCTCATTGTGGTGGCTTCTTTTGTTGCACAGCACAGGCTCTGAGGCAGATGGGCTTCAATAGTTGTGGCGTGCAGGCTCAGTAGTTACAATTCCCAGGCTCTAGAGCACAGGCTCAGGAGTTGTGGTCCGTGGGCTCAGTTGCTATGCAACCTGTGGGATCTTCCTGGACCAGGGATTGAACTTGTGTCTCCTGCATTGACAGGTGGATTCTCTACCATGAGCCATGCGGAAAGTCCCTGAATTCTTTATTCATACTTTAAAAACTTTTGAAAAGTAGTACTTAAAAAAAAACTTCTAAAAATTTTTTCTGTTGTCTCACCTTGAGCATCTGCAAACAATCAACACCTCTAAAATGAAATTCCCCCCAAATAGCAGGGCCTTCTAGTACAATGAATACTATAAAAAGCACACCTGGTATTCTTGAAAAAAAAATGCTTTTTTGATGGATTTAAATTGGACTTCAATCATTGGACTTTAATACTTAACCATGTTATATTTAACCTAAAAATCACCTCAAAGTTGTGAGAAGTACCTTTGTGAAAACTTACATCAGGTAGCGCGTGCTGAAATGGTTCACTGAAGGAGATTTGAAAAAATGGCTAAATTCTCAGAAGTAACGCAGCAATTTTCTAAAAGTGTATGTTCCCAGTACACACCTAGAAATGATGAGATTCATTAACATAAGTGCTGTGCCCAGCCATCACACCTTTTCCCAGTGCCTGGCAATATCACTGGATAACTTCTAACCCAGGATTGTTCAGATTCTTTATCACCTTCCTCTACTCAAAGGTCCAATTGATTGAACAGTGATGGGTTATACGATTTTTCTCGGAAAGTACATCTCTAGGCTTCCATACATCAGAAGCCGATGGAAGAGACACCTAAGAGGCCTAAGAGTCACACTCCCAGCTTCTCTCTTTTTCCTGAGAGTTATGCTTTCAGCTTCTCATGATGGAACAAAATGATTTTAGCATCTCCTTCGTTGCTTATCAACCTGCTCCATCTGCTGCTGTCCTTCAGTTTCCTAACTTAGAATCCTCTTCTCTGCTTTCCCACCAGAGGTCCTGCTTCCTTCTCTCACAGTCATTAGTTAGGCTTTTCATTATTCATAATAAACTATCAAGGATATGCCAACACTGAAGCGGAACCCATTTTGCATTGATTCATTAAACAAATGTTTATTGAACCCACACTAGGCATTGTTACAGGCAATGGGAATAAATCAGTGATGGAAAAGGCTTTGTGAAGCTCATGTTCCTGGGGTGGGTTCAGATAACAAACATAAATAATTAGAAGGTCAGACTGTGATAAGTGCTCTAGGAAAGAATAATATAGGGACAGAGGGATGGAGGTTCTGGGAGGAGGTGGCATTTTATTTTGAATGATCTAGAATGATCTGCTCACTTATGACACTTGAGCAGGAACTTGAAGGAGGTGAGAGGGATCTGGGGGGAGAGTGTCCCTGGCAGAAGGAACAGCAAGTATAAAGGGCCTGAGAACAGGTAGGAGGTTAGCGAGGCTGCAGGGGATGAACAAGGGAGAGCAAGGTTGGAGGTGAGGCCAGGTAGAAAGCTATATCATGTAGGATCTTGTGGACCATTATGAGGGCTTGAGCTTTTACAGCAAGTGATGTATGAAGCCCCTGGATGGGTTTTAAGACAAAGGGTGACAATCTGAGTTTCATTTTAAAAGAATCACTGTAGCTACTGAGATAAGAATAGACCAAATAAGGGTAAGGCAGAAATCTGGGAGACTATTGCAATAACCTAGGAGCCAGATGATCACAGCTTACATCAGGCTGAAATAATGGAGGTGGAAAAGTCAGCTGAATTTGGATGTATGTTTATGATGATTCTCTTAGGAAAGCCAAAATTAGTTACTGCAAATATTTTAAACTTCTCCAGCTCCTCAAAATCTTACACACAGCAAGATAGTATCATGACTTCCAAATGTCCTCTTCTCTTCTCAGGCCCAAAGCTACATTGTTCTATAAAGAAAAAGGAAGTGAACTTGGATAGACAGTCCTAACTGAATCCTGATTTGAGATATAAGTAACTGAACTTCCCTTAGCCTCAGTGTCTTTATTGATAAAATGGAAATAAGAGTAGCATCCATCTCCTAGATTTGTTGTGAAGATTAAATACATTTATGAAAAGCTCTTAGTGCAGGGACTGGTATATAAGCAAAATTCACTAGCTGTTATATTAAAAATATTCTTATTCCTATTGTTGTGTGTATACTCTTCTGAGTCCTCAGTGAAGCTTAGCATCTTCTAACTCTTCTCTGAAGCCTGCTTTCTCAGCTTCTGAAACAGTCTATTTCTGCTGTACTCACATCCCAAGTTCTTTCCCTACAGCATCAATGGATTCCAGCTTCCTTGTTCTTCCTCCTGGCAGGTTACTTCCAGGTGGTTCTCTCTCTCTCTAATATTTGTGAGTAGCTTTTGTTTTAATTGAAGCTTCCTAGGTCAGTTTAGAAGCCTCTTCACGCTTATTTCCTAGATTGTGAACCCAGGCCAATAAAGCCCAACTCTGAGGATTACTTGTTAGATCTTAGTATCTATTTACAGCTTTCCTAGTATCTCTTTCCCATCCTTTGTTCTTTCCCACCTCCCATTTTCTCTGCTTCTATCTTTTCTTTTTAGCCAATAATCTGTCCAGAGAGGCTGCCAGAGCCTTGCCAGCTCCTGGCCTACCAGGCCCTGCTTGCTAAAGTACTCTTATAGTATCTATTTCTTTCCCTCTGTCCAGTTCTGGGTGCAATTCCCTTTCTCAGTTCTAGCCCTCTGTCTAGGACAAGGAGAACATCCAATAATTCTTTGCCTGTAGGTGTTTTCTTGGACCAGTTAGAAGGTATACTAAATTCTGGGTGTGTCCTGATAAGTCCAGTTTCTTCTTTACTTTCTAACAGAAGCAGATGTAAGTGCTTCACCCAGCCTGGGTCTGCTGGCTTTGTTCCACATTTCTGCTCTGTGGGAACCTAAATCACTCTGATGGATTTGCAGTTCCATAAAGCTGAGTGGGATCCTTTTAACCCTGTGCTTATGAAGTATGCTGTGAGCCTTCCCACATGTTGGGATTCATTCACGATAATAACAATGTACTATTCGTTTTTTTCCATTTCACATTTTCATGATCTCCTGATGACGGCTCTTGTAGTCTAGATATGTTCCCAAGAGGACTCAAGAGCACTAAGGCATACTTAATTTTTATTTAAAAAAATGGTAAAAGAGAGTACTCAGAAAAACATGAGGGCATTAAGAATGATCATGGAGTATAAAACTTACTTCTGGGATATGACATTCATATTCTGAAATTCCCTTTTTAAATTTTTTAAATTTGAAACTTGCATTTTTTTCTCCCTTAGTTTAATTTTTTTCTAGTCAAACAAAAACATTTAAATAGTTTTATATTATTTGTAATATATAGTTATTTAAATTTTATTTTCATTAAAAAATTTTTTATTGGAATATAGTTGCAATATTTTATTGTTCACACATCTATAGCTCAGAAAGCTTCATAGGAGGGAGATAAAAGTAAATTGATTTTCTGCCTTCAAGAAGTTTCCTCTTTGGTAGGATAAAGACAGAGGTGAAACAATCATCATTATTCTATAGTTGGCTAGGGCTCTTTAATAGGTAATATATCTAGGTCAGTATGAGAAGGGCTGCAGAAGCTTCTGACACCTGTCTCTCTTTGTTGGCTGAGCAAACAGCTTAATCCTCAGTTTTTCCACCTGTCTTCCTGGGAGTGCCAATACGTCTCCACCCATTTCCCCAACTCTGGCCAACTGTGCTGGGCTGGGTTTGTGAACTGATTGCATATGTTACCAAGGAAATTATTGGGATGTCAAATGGCAGTGTCATCTTCCTGGCAACCTATTCTTGGGCAGATTGTGATCCAGTGACCTACAGACATATCATTTGAAATGCCAGCACCACTCCTGGTTCATCCCCTACCTTGGTTCTGCAGGCAGGAGCCCCATCTGGCGAGGGGAAAGTGAAAATGGATCCAGAATTCTGGATTCTGCTTCCTCACTCTTTTTCTAGAACTGCTGTCCCCAGGATGTCTGTCAGTCCCAGTGTCTAGCAAGGTTAAGCTAGATCCACATTCATTCACTGCCTCTTTATCCTTCTGCGTCAGCTTTTTATTCTCCGTGCAAGAGATTTCCCTGTAAGTTCAGTAACTCTACAAGATTGCAGAGAGGGATGCCAGTTGTCTTAAAGTATTTTGAACTATGATTTTTCATGTTTTTAACTACAAAATAAGTACTTAACATACGTTAAAATATTTTGCTGAGAGTAGCCCTCGTTTATTCCCCCCCTGGGTATCAAATACTTTCCCGTCCTTTTCTATTTTCTTGAGATAATTGTGTGTATGTGTTCTTGTACTGCCCCAGGTTTTTCCATGTCCCTTTGATGTAGACTTAGTTTGATATTACAGATGAATATTGTGTTTATTTAATTACATAAAAACATAATTTTCTTCAGAAGTCAACAAGTACGTCTGAGTTCCTCAAAGCCTGCCTTACATCTAGTATGAAAGTCTAGCTTGTTAAATTCCTTGATATGTAATCCTCCACTAATTCACTCTATAAATTATTATTGTACATAGGGTAAGGCATGATGCTAAGTAATAGGAAGCTAGTGACATAAGTAGTTATTGGACTATATAACAAGAAACAGCACAGAAGTAAGAATAAAGTTGAGTATATCAAATGCCAAAAGGGTGATACTTAAAATATATTATGGAGGAGGGAAATTAATATTTCATTCTTTTTTTGAGGTAAAGGGAAATGTTTTCAGTTCTCTTATTTATGCTTGTCTATTAAACTCATTTTAAGAAAATCATTTTTAACATAAAGACTGCATCAATATTTGAGCAGAGAAATGATTTTAAAACCATTCCAAAATAATTGTAGGCTTAACTAGTGAGCAGTGGTCATTGCCACTTATTCAGTAAAGCATTATTTTTCTCCTTTGTGCTGTTAAACATCTTGGACATGGATCCTGTCCTCACAACAGAAAAAGACAGCACCTTGAGCTTTAAAGAACTCCTGGTCATTCAAGGATGGCAAAAAAAGCACACAGGCACACAGGTAATAGTTCAGTTCAGACCATGAATGGTTTCATGTTGGACAAACCACTTATGATGTCTTTTTTTCTCACCTGTAAGTAGGGAAAGTAGCATTTTCTTCACAGACTTCTGCTCTCCTTTTGAGATCATGTTGTCGCTGCGACCAGCCTGTATTATGAATTAGTTTGGAACTGTGTGTTTGAAAAGACTCTTGAGAGTCCCTTGGACTGCAAGGAGATCCAACCAGTCCATCTAAAGAACAGTCCTGGATGTTCATTGGAAGGACCAATGTTGAAGCTGAAACTGCAAAACTTTGGCCACCTGATACGAAGAGCTGCCCCATTTGAAAAGACTGTGATGCTGGGAAAGATTGAGGGCAGGAGGAGAAGGGGATGACAGAGCATGAGATGGCTGGATGGCATCACCGACTCAATGGACTTGGGTTTGGGTGGACTTCAGGAGTTGGTGGTGGACAGGGAGGCCTGGCGTGCTGCTGTTCATGGGGTCACAAAGAGTCAGACACGACTGAGCGACTGAACTGAACTGAACTGAACTCTGCATGTAAGTTAAATAGGCAGGGTGACGATATACAGGCTTGATGTCTACTATGGCACTATAATAACCTACTGTTATTGTTTATTTGTTTTTATGTATTTCCAATATGCAGTAAACATATATATATTTACTGCCTGGCACAATGACTGGTTTACAAAAACAATCCAATAAAATCTGAAAGAAGAGAGGGAGAGAAAAAGAGGCAAAAGGACTAAGAAACAAAGAAAAAGAGAAAAAGCAAGAAAATAATCTTTTGGTCAAATCATGTTGAGTAATTTTTCCTAGCTTTCTTATTTGGATTTAAAACAATATAAAAGTAACAAAAAATTATTATAATAAAATAATCAACAGAATTATACAGAATTAAAATTTAGAAAAATGGGATTATGTTCTGGTCTTTCTACTTTAAAATATATGCAAGGTGTCATGCAATAGATCTATTTATTTTTCCAAAGCAGGAAAGCATTCTCTAGTGTGGGTGGAGCATAAATTAAATTTTCACTTTTCTGTCAATTGATATTAAAATGGTTTCCAATATTTTCCTTTTCAGAGACTAGCTCAAAAATATCTTTGCACACATGGGTCAATATTTATGTAGAACTAATTCTTAGAAGAAGAATTGATGGATCCAAGCAAATGTGCTTTAACCTTTTGATAGATCCTGCCAGAATGCCTTCCACAATCATAGACATTTCCCTTACCATTGGCAACATAGAACATTTCAATCTCAACTTTTCTTCTGGGTCAATTTTATGAATTAAAAACTTTTTAATTTTTATTTATAAGATAACCAGTGAGCTGGAATATAATTTTATACATATCATCATTTCTTGGAATTTCTTTGTGCTTATTATATTCATAGTTGTTTCATGCTATATTAAAGATTTTTAACCCTGCATGTATTTTATATGCAGTAAATAATTTCTCCCAATCAGTAGGATTTTGGATAAAATTCTTATAAAGATCCACTGGGCAATGTAGCCTGAGTTCTTTATAGTTGCCGATCCATGTGTCCATTGCACGGTACTTCTGTGTCAAAAAGAATTAGCCAGGGTCTTCCAATCCCCAACTGTGCTATGCAGTGAAGATTTCACACCACCTCAGTATCCCAAAGGGAATCAGATCCTATATGTAAAACAAGGAGTTCCTCATGATGCTGAATATTTGATGAAATTGTGTCCTGGGCTGGGCTGATAGGATATGCATGTGCTGCTTTCCTCCTGGTGAACTCCATGGTGTTCTGAAAGCAGGATAGTGATTCTGACGTGCCCTTCATGGTTTAACAACTTCTTTCAGGCGAGAAACTGCACACCTGCAAATTGTGCTTGCATCTGATCTGGCATGATCAGAACCCTCATTATTCTACTACGAGTAGATTATCTTAAGGGGAAAGTACAAGGCTGAAATTTTTCACCTAATATTTGTTTAAGACTACTAAGTCAGAGAATATCTATTATATTTGCTGGTTCATTTTCCTTTTACTCTTGTTTGAGTGTCAGATGTAAAAATTTAGACAGTTTACTTCACCTTTAAGGGAAATCTATTAACTCACGATGAGCCTTGGAAAATTACCTCCACCTGCTTCTATCTCTTGGTGTTACCAACCAGAGTTTTGCTATATAAGTAGAATAAGTATGTTTTTATAGCTCCCTTTGCTAAGGTATTACCTAGGACTTCTTACAACTAGAAGAGAAAAAAGTATTTGTATAGAAAGCAATCCAAATTCTTTGTAAATTTCAGAAATCATCTATTTATGACACACAAATGTATTAACCTTGCATGGATATTATTCATAGCACTAAGTTCAAGTTCATCTGTCTGGATTTTAAGAATAGCATTGAGCACTACCATATGAATACCTACCTACTTCCTCTCCATTTAAAAAAAATTATGGTACAATTTATATATAATAAAACGTCAGCAAATTTGGAGAACTCAGCAATGGCCACAGGACTGGAAAAGGTTAGTTTTCTTTCCAATCCCAAAGAACAGCAAAGCCAAAGAATGCTCAAACTACCACACAATTGCACTCATCTCACACGCTAGCAAAGTAATGTTCAAAATTCTCCAAGCCAGGCTCCAACAGTACATGAACCTTGAATTTCCAGATGTTCAAGCTGGTTTTAGAAAAGGCAAAGGAACCAGAGATCAAATTGTCAACTTCCGTTGGATCATCAAAAAAGCAAGACAGTTCCAGAAAACATCTATTTCTGCTTTATTAATTATGCAAAAGCCTTTGACTCACAACAAACAGTGGAAGATTCTTAAAGAGCTGAGAATACCAGACCACCTTATCTGCCTTTTGAGAAATCTGTATGCAGGTCAGGAAGCAACAGTTAGAACTGGACATGGAACAACAGACTGGTTCCAAATAGGAAAAGGAGTACGTCAAGGCTGTATATTGTCACCCTGCTTATCTAATTTATATGCAGGGTACATCATGAGAAACACTGGGCTGGATGAAGCACAGTTGGAATCAAGATTGCCAGGAGAAATATCAATAACCTCAGATATGCAGATGACACCACCCTTATGAGAAAGTAAAGAAGAACTAAAGAGCCTCTTGATGAAAGTGAAAGAGGAGAGTTAAAACAGTTGGCTTAAAGCTCAACATTCAGAAAACTAAGATCATGGCATCTAGTCCCATCAAGTCATGGCAAACAGATGGGGAAACAGTGGAAATAGTGACAGACTTTATTTTTGTGGGCTTTATTTATTTTGTGGCCTTCCCTTGTAGCTCAGTTGGTAAAGAATCTGCCTGCATGCAGGAGACCTGGGTTCGATCCCTGGGTTGGGAAGATTCCCTGAAGAAGGAAATGGCAACCTACTCCAGTGTCCTTGCTGGGAAAATCTCATGGAAAGAGGAGCCTGGTGGGCTGCAGTCCATGGAGTCGCCAAGAGTTGGGCATGACTAAGCAACTAACACACTTATTTTTTGGGGCTCCAAAATCATTGCAGATGGTGACTGCAGCCATGAAATTCAAAGATGCTTGCTCTTTGAAAGAAAAGTTATGACCAACCTAGGAAACATATTAAAGAGCAGAGACATTACTTTGCCAACAAATGTCCATCTAGTCTAAGCTATGGTTTTTCCAGTAGTCATGTATGGATGTGAGAGTTGGCCTGTAAAGAAAGCTGAGTGCTGAAGAGTTGATGCTTTTGAACTGTGGTGTTGGAGAAGACTCTTGAGAGTCCCTTGGACTGCAAGGAGATCCAACCAGTCCATCCTGGAGGAAATCAGTCCTGAATATTCATTGGAAGGACTGATGCTGAAACTGAAACTCCAATACTTTGGCCACCTGATTAGAAGAACTGACTTACTAGAAAAGACCCTGATGCTGGGCCAGAATGAAGGCAGGAGGCGAAGGGGACAACAGAGGATGTAACGGTTGGATGGCATCACTGACTCAATAGACATGAGTTTGAGGAAGCTCCAGGAGTTGGTGATGGACAGAAAGGCCTGGCATGCTGCAGTCCATGGGGTCGGTCACAAAGAGTCGGACATGACTAAGCGACTGAACTGAACTGAACTGAACAATTTTTATATAATAAAACTTACTATATTAGAACATATAATTTGATTTACTTTATATTAACTTTTATAATATTTAACCATGTAATTAGTCACAATCAGTATATATACTTACATATACGTGCTCAGTTGCTCAGTCATGTCTGTCTCTTTGTGACCCCACAGACTATAGTCTGTCAGGCTTCTCTGTCCATGGGATTTCCCAGTCAAGCATACTGAAGTGGGTTGCCATTTCCTCCTTGAGGGGATCTTCCGGCCCAGGGTTGGAACCTATTTCTCCCGCGTCTCCTGAATTTCAGGCAGATTCCTTATCACTGAGCCACTGGGTAAGCCTATATATATATATATAAAAATATATATATAACCCTCATGACCTGGTATCACATTTGTGACCCTGTCTAGCCAAAACCACCCACAGGACCCCAGGCAATCATGTTTCCTGTTTCTATATTTTTAGCTTTTCTAGTATATCATTAATATTGACAGTACGTAATTATTAGTATCTGATGCCTTTTACTCAGTATGTTATTTTGCAGTTGATTCATCCCAATTGTCGCATGTATTAATAATTTGTTCCTTTTAATTACATCATTCAATTATAAGCATATGACAATTTCTCATTTCACCAGTAGGTGTACATGTATAGGTTGTTTCCAATTTTTGATTATTTGGAAACAACCTGCTATAAACATTCTAGTAAAAATCTTTGTGTGGGTGTATATACTTGTTTAAGTACCTACTGGTAAATGTGCTGAGTCATGTGGTTAAAGTATGCTTAAATAGTTAAGAATTGCTGAACTACTTTCTAATGTGATTGTTTTATTTGTATACCCATCAGCAATATGTGAGAGTATAGTTTCCCCAGATGTTTCCTAGCACCTACTATTGTTAGTCTTTATCATTTTATCTACCTTAATATATGTGTAGTAGTATCTCATTGTGATTTTGAATTTGTGTCTTCCTGGTGACTAATGACATTATATATCTATGTAAGTGCTTATTTATCACTCATATATCATCGGTAAAGTTTCTGTTCAAATATTTTGCTTACTTAAACATTGAATTATTTGGATTTTTATTATTGAGTTGAAAGAATTTTTGATATATTCTGTATACAATACTGTATGAGGCCTATGTTTTGAAATATTTTCTTCTAATCTTTGACTTGTCTTTTTATTTTCTTAAACATATCTTTATTGTTTTTTAATTTTAATTAATTTTTATTTTTTAGTTTGTTTTGCTTTACAATACTGTATTCATTTTGCTATACATTGACATGAATCAGCCATGAGTGTACATGAACTCCCAATCCCAACCCCCCCCCCCCCCC